>VWYH01009227.1:498933-560611 GCA_013399365.1 Pampusana beccarii
AAAAAAAAAAAAAGGCTTATTCTAGTTAAATTTCTGGCTATGTTGAAAATTAGGAAATTGCTAGTACAATAATCTATCCTTAGGAATATGCAAAAGTGAAACACCCCAATATTTCAATAGAAGATGTGCCACAGGAATAAAGTGACTTCTCATTAAGAAATAAACCTTGTGGGTTTAATAGAAGGCAAATAGAATTTCTGGCAACTGAAGTGTAACTTCCACACAAGCCAGGACAACATACCTCCTGCTGATTTTGAAGAAAGGCTGAAGGAGAAGGAAAAGTGAAAATCAAGGAGAAGGTTCATAAGGAGCCATCAAGAGTACCCAGCAAAGCCACAGTGGGGCTTTTAAACCCAGTGTTGTAGGCTGTACACAATGAAGTGAGATAACTGAAAAAAATACATGGTTAGGCTGGTCCAAGCAGTTCTTTATCATTGACCAATGTGCCAGTGAAAATTCAGAAGGTGACTCAGTAGTCTTTAACATTTGCCCTGCCCTTGGATAAACTTTTGTACAAATATAAGGCAATATGGAGCATATGCCCAGATTAAATTTGAGAGTGGTTTATTGTAGTTTTCAGCTTTGTACTCTCTCAACACATTTATTTGTTGCTGAAGTGTTTTCCTCTTCTCCTCTGAAATTGCCTCATCTTTCTTTATGAACTCAGCCTGGTCCCACAATAGTATATATGCATCTCTTCGCCCTTCCTCACTTCTCAGTCTGTCTTTTATACAGCTTGATTGACACCATGGCTATATTCCCATGCTCCCAATCTGCGTTTTCCTGGCATGCTGTCTTGACTGTGGGCATTTTTGCTGGGTTGTAGCTATTGGCTTGCTCATAAACACTCGCAGCTTGGTTGCTTGAGTATGTGGTCTGCGCATATAGTGAAAGATGGAGTTGCGAGGTGGCCAAACGGTTCCTTATCAAGTTCTGGTGATACAAGCAAATGGCTTTAAAGGTTACTTTTAATTTTACCAGTAAAGAGCTGCAGCAGCAAGTTGGCTTTGTCATCTCTGTAGATATCATACGGACACAGCAGGTCCTAAACAGTTAATCCTGCGTAAATCTTTGTAGGGTATTCCTGTAAACTGGTAGCATGTAGGACTAAATCTTTTGTTAGCACTGCACATATCATTTGCAGTTTGTTCTCTGATTGCAAACTTGTTATCTTCCATTCTCTTGTCCCCATATCTTTGAAAGGGACTAAGGAAACCACTTCTTTAAAGCTTAATATTCACATATTTTTGGCATCAAAATAGGTCCTTTTCTATCATTGAGTAAGGCCTGAAATTGTTCCACTATTTTCTGGATCCTAGAGAATATAAAGAAAAATGGGGATGCTACAGTAGAAGCTGAGTTGGTGATTCTCATCAGGTAGCAAGAAAATACTGGATGTTTTTTTCAATACCTCTTGTTAAAACTTACTTTAAGATAGGACTTTTGGGGGGAGATGATATTACAATGAGGGTGATAAGAATCACAGGTAGGCCTTGATGTCTGTCACACTGGGAATCAAATTCCAGGTGTGATTTTCTGAGGCTGAAGATCTTCACTTTTCCTTGGGACCTCAAGGATTTGTTGGGCTAGAGTGTTGCCCTCCAAGATCAGGATCCCACATGGCTCAGAACATGTTCTAAAATACTGTGGAGTCATCGGCTCCAGCTGACAAGCTGCAATGGAGGCATTCGTTACATGATAATGGACAATTGGGCTTCTGCAGGGCCCAGATTGGTGAGAGCAGGTAGAAGAGCAATGATTCAGTCTGCTGGAAGTCACCATGGGGATATTTTAATAGGGCCACTGTTGCAGCTGAAGTATGGGCTCATTTGAAAACCTATGCTTCGAAACATCCATACTCACGTTTACAGTTATGATACGTGTGCCAGAGCTTCCTGGAAATGTTTTTCTCATCTTGCCTGGTAACCTTTCCCACTCTACTGCAAAAGCAACACACCAGTGACCTACCCTGCACTCTGGTTTTGGGCAGGGATGTCTTCTGGCCAGTGGCAAGGTCAGAGCAGGGTAGGCAGTCAGCATGGATGCCTTTCTGCAGACACTGAGAGAAGCTGGAGAAAGGTAGCATTCGGACACAGGGCTGGGAACAATTTTGTTCCTCAAAAGATATTTTAGACCAAATAAAACCTTATTGTGGCACTTACAGATCTTTCTGATGTGTAGAGAATTTGGAGACAGTAAATGCACTTTAAATAAAAATCTAGTCTAGTGCCATGATACATACATTTCTCAAATGAACCAAATCCTCTATAAATCTGACGTATTTGCATATCGTATATAAACAGGCTGTGAATCAGAAGTGAGATGGACAGAATACATTAACAAGCTTTCAATTATTTAAAAACTTTAGATAGTGACTGTGTATTTACCTGTTAAGTTCAGAAATATGAAACAGTGGCAAATATCCCACGTTATTTAGAACCTATTTATTGGGTGTTGGATGCTTGCTTGCTCTCTTTTAGCTTGTTGTTCAGTAAAATCTCAAGTTTTTAGCAGATAAGGACCTCAAATACTCTACAAATGTTAGCTACATAAACCGTAGCAAAAAAAAACAAACCCGTAGAGGTAATTACATAACATTGCAGATGGCAAAATGGATGCATAAAGAAGTAATTTGCTAGAAGGCACTTATCACTTCAGTAATACAGTCCATGAGTGTTCATTCTTTATTCAAACTGAAAGAACACTGCCAATTTTTTGTGTAACAGTGTACTGCCAATGTCCTATATAATGACATGGCTTTGTTTTGTATTACGGACTTTTCTATCACTTGCCTTTCCCATTATCCACATGTTGTCTGCCAACGGCAGAGGCAGAGCCAACACTAAGGCTGAAGGCTGTATTTATCTCCTGGTTCAGAGTTTTTTGGTTGTTGCTGTTGTTTCTGGTTTTTGGGTTTGTGTCGTTTTTTTTTTTTTCTTTTTTTTTAACCATACAGTGTTATTTACCACAGTGTTATGCAGCTAGAGTTGTAGACTAAGAAAGAATGGAAGTGAGAAGAAAAAGTGTTAAATTCCTTTTTCTACCCTGGAGAGTATAGCAATTTAAAGTGTTCTCATAGCATCATAATGTTAATTTCCCCCCCAGTGCTTTCTGGCATCTGTCTCTATTCCCCCATGCAAAGGAATGCTACAGAATAATTTGTCTCACTAGAGATTTTGTTCCTGAAATATGAAAGGAAAATAAATGCTGTACATAATATCTGACCAAAGGTATTGCTGTATATAAATACACCAATAGACAGAGGTAAGAGTGTTTAATAGAGTCAAGTATATTAAGAAGTATTGATTCCAAAATTTAACTCAGAATATGAGAAATTTGTTACGTAGTTATTTGTAGGGCCTCGATTCAACCTCCTTGTATATAACTGCTGTGATTCAGTCTTGTAGGAAGTGGGAGAAACAAGAATAGAATCTCTCTAAAAATGTGCTGCTTTTTGGAGTGAAGGATGAAGGACACCTTATAGTGTGGATATTTCTGTCTTTTTCACTTCCTGAAATAAAGTTCACCAGTGGAAGGAAGTTGTTAAATGTGAAGTGAAAGTGTTGAAGCTGCTTTAGGTAGAAATTGCATCCAAAGAAAAAGCAACAAAAATGACAAGTGTTTTATTTTGCACAGCAATAGCAGACAACTGCTGAAAATACGAAGTGCATTAATGTAAGAGGGGAGTATGTAAGCTTATATGCTCTTGAACTGTACTGGATCCACACAATCTGCCATAATATGCCAGTATGTAAAATACTGTAGATATTGCTCAATGTGATGTCATGATCTGTGACAGATGTCAGACAATGACAGACATGCGTTTCTTCTCTGTCCTTTGATATGACACCTTGATGGGCTGCTGAGAAGAACTATCTTATGTATGCTGAGGATTTTCATGCTTAGTTTACTACATTTTAGATGTTCCTCATTGATATTAAACCCTCTGCAGAGAAATTAGAGTTATTCTATGAGTAACAGCATTTGAAACATTTAGAGAAAGTGTGCCTGTGTATGTATGCTTTTTGAAAGGCAACAACAAGCGGTAACCTCTTTATACTCTTCAGCTACCAGCTGAAGAAAAAAGAAAAAAAAAAAAGATGAAAAATAGGGAGAAAAGAAGGCAAAATAAATCTTCCCAATATTCACTTAGTAGTTTTCAAACTGAGGATTTTTAATATTTCTGACAAATTTGGTTAGAGAAAAAAAATAGTTCTAAATTATGTTACCTATTATTTGTTTCAATTCTTGAAATTGCCTTACATCAGAAAGAACATTAAAGGTCCCTAGATGTGTTTGATATAATCATAGCAGAGTTATTTAAAGGTCTCAGTGGACTGCTAACCTATCTAGATTGAATTATATTTTGCAATCCCAGAAGAACAAAAGTCCGTGAAGTACTTAAAAAGCAAGAGTTGAAGGACTATACCTCAGTTAGGGCAAGCGTAAGCTAAAAATGGCTAAACGTAGGCATTTGGGAAATGTGTCAGTCCTGACAGCTCAAAAATAGAAATAATTATGTAAATCTTGGCTCCAAACCAGAAAGCGCGTGAGTTAGAAAGGTTGTTAAGTATGGTCACATACTTCAGTAAATTAATTCAATCTCCTGTCAGAGATTAGAGATCCCTTAAGAAGGTGCTAAAAAGATAGATTACTGAGAAGCAATTTGGGTCAGACCAACTTAGCTTGTTCAGTACTGGGAAAGTGCTGGGTAGAACTCTATTGCAAATGTCTGAACACCCAGGCAGGCAATTACAACCTCTGAAGAGCATCAAGACCAGTGAGGTGTGGTTACTTCCCCAGACCTACTTACAATGAACAAAACGCTCACCTTTAAAACAGCTGGGGTTGCACATGAAAAGAGACTGAGTCAATTGGAAAAGGGAAACAGAAGGACTGTGATATGGATGTCCATCTTTTTCTGTAATGGTGTAAATTTATTTCATGGTTTATGGACAACTGCTCACTTGTGGGACTTCTAGTGGTTCCCACCACAGAAAATTAGAAAATTATATCCAAGACCAGTAGAAAAGAAAAAAATGCAATCTTTTTGCTTTGTGTGATTTGATCAATGTTACTACTCTGTGGCATTTCATAGACATGGCATTTATAAGCTGCATTCCACCTATCAGCTGTCTGAAATAAAGCCATAGTTATGTTCTTCAGAAGAGACTTTTCCATGGTATCGCTCCAGTTTCTGAATAGCCAGTGGAGCACTGTGTCCAGCTACAGGCTTGCCAGTAAAAGGAAGATATTGACATACTGGAATGAATCAAGTGGAAGCCAAGATAGTCAGGGAGGCAGAGAATATGACGTGCAAAGGCAGGCTGAGAAAAATGGGGCTGGAGAAGAAAATGGCCTGGAGAAGAAAAAGCTCGGAGGCAGCTTATTGCCAGCTACAACTACCTGACTGGATGATGTAGAAAAGATGGAGCCAGACTCTTGTCAGTGGTGCACAGAGCCTTAGGACAAGACGCAAGAACACAAATTGGAACATGGGAAATTCTGGTTTGGTCTAAGGACATTTTTGTTTACCATGAGGGTGGCCAAACACTGGAGGAGGTTGCTCAGAGAGGTGGTAGAATCTCCTTCTATGCAATTGTTCAGGACTGGACAGGTTGGATTAGATCTGTTTTGAGCATTGCATTACATGACATCTAAAGATCCTTTCTAATCAAAATTATTTGTTGTTCTGTCCTTCTGGGGCATGCTAGAAATTTATTAATATTAGAGCAAAAATTGTGATGTGTTGCCTGTGCAGCACCAATACTGACACACTGAAAGAGGCACTTTGTAAATCTGATTTCAGGTTCCATTAGTGATGCTGTCTGCCATTAGGAGCTATGGAAATGTCCCAGGAAGTGATTTGCTCTACATCTGGCAATTTTGACACCCCAAAAATGGGCTTGAGTACTCATCACAGTTATAATGCAAAACAGATGAAGATACAGTCCTCCAAAAATCTGTATAGAATAAATTACCACGTATGACTTTGAATTTGAAGAAGTAGGACAACAGCAATTTATGTCTTACCTGCCTGGTCGATGGCTATTGGTAAACCAGAGGGGCATAAGTGTGAGCACTAGCATGTGGTTGCCTATACTGTTAATTTGCTAGTGGCTGTTAATGTCTGATCTGATTTTAGTTAGATCCAGCCATTAGTCTGCTGTACACTTGGCAGGATGGTCTGAGAGTGAAGAGTTTCCTTCTGTAGTTCAAAAGTGATGTTTTCACACTGAGAAGTATGGAAAAGGTTAAAATGCTAAATTAAAAAAAAAAAAAAACCAAACTTTTTTAAACTTTTTTTTTTTTTTTCCTTACAAGCAGTAACGATTCATGGTCATTGCTCTATTAACGTAGAAACAAATAAAGCCTTCCAGAGTCCGGAGACTAAACACAGCGTCATCATATCACTCAAATGTATCCCTTCCCCAAACCTGGAAAATCTCATACATAGTTTTTTCCTTTTTTTTTTCCTTTTTTCCTTTTTATTTTTTTAGGACCTTCTATACTCTTATTTTCCTTGACTCTCACAGGTTACATCTATCAGGCTTCTTAAGTATGAGCCCTAGACAAACTAAATTGTCCCTCCTGTTGATACAGATTAAAGGTAGAGCAGTATGAATTGCTTTGCCATAATCCTACTATATGCAGAACCAGAGGCTCAGAGAAAAGCACTTTATATTTTCAGACTTGATCAGAGAACATAACCTGAAAATTGTTCCTGAATTACTAAACATCATAGGACTCCTTATTGGGAAACATAGGAAAATAAAAGTGAGTTCATTAAAACAACATATATTTTTAATCATTAGTACAACTTAAGTATTCACTAATTTTTAAATTTATCACCAATATGCTAGTGCTACATTGGAAAACAAAGCAACTGAACTGTATTTGAAGAGCCTGAAGCTCTGATTTTTTCTTGCTGACAAAGGAGTGCCCAGAAACAGTGAATATCTTGAGTACGGTCAGGATGGAAAACAGTCAAAATGGCTGCATGATATTGATCATTCAAGTTTTATTTTTTCTATCATTTTTGTTCATCTTCCTTTTTTAGTTTACTGGCTTCTCATCTGCTGGCACTGTTTTGCAGGTGGATATTTAGAGACAGTGCTTCATGAGAAGCTATTGAAAGAAAGTATAGACTGCAGATTAGGCAAGGAATTTGGAGAGCTGGAGGTGTATGAAAAAACAATGTAGACAATGAAGCGAAAGATGTGAAGGAGACTGAAGGCAGAGTAAATGGGAGGAAGAAATACAAGTAGCAGAAAAGAATCTGAGATGAAACTGGCAAGGGCCTGAAAGCAAAAAATAAAACCAACAAAAAACCCAGGAATATGAATCTAAAATGGAAAAAGGGAAATAGCTAACAGTGGTTTTGAAGATTTGCCCACAATGAGCAACTAGGCAGCTGGGTGCTCTGTTGGAGCATGTGGAGTGTTACCTATCCCTGCATGAAAACTAACAGGAAGAGGTGAGAGAATTCCTTTTCACTTTCTCTTTTTGCCCAGAGCAGCTCTGCCATTTCCCACTCACTGCATATTTTTCCTAATGGTATGGCTCCGGTGAAGTGAGATAGCAGAGATTTCTATCACCGTCACTTCAGAGGATTCTGTTCTGCATAACTTAAAACAGAAACTTTATTTGGGCAAATCCAGGCAGTCTTTGTGTCTGTGATGGAGAGAGAAGGTGCATCCCTCATATGCTATTCCAAATTTATTTAGTCACCAGTCCTTTCCATAATATTTGTCCCAGGTTCAAGCTAGCTGTCCAGAGGGTAAAAAAGCCAGAACTATGAAATACAGATTCCTGTCTAACTTTGTTCTGTACAAGATTGCTATTGTATGTGATAGTCTTCCTCTGAGGGAAAGCTTTAGCGGCCAAATCCACCTTCTCTCATTTGTCTGTCATTAATTTTAATTAATAAGAGTTCAGCTGTTTGTAAATATACTTATTCAAGTTGATTTTAATACCGTTATCTTTAGCATAATGAGACAACCTGAAGAAAATGGATGGTGTGAATTGTGTGCTATGGGGGATCCCCTTGAGGTCCAGCAAAGAATGGGTGAATGTCAACATCAAGTCTCTTGTAGTCCTATTGCAGCTACTTACATGTAGCTTGAGGCCTGGCACCTGGTCTGGTGACTCAACAAGTTTGCTCCCTGGGAAAATTGTTTGTATTTTTCTGATTTATTTTCTGTTCTTCTTCCGTTTTTCCCTGGATATAAAAAGCCCCAAGAAAAGTTTGTTTTATCCAAGATAATGTCTACTAGAAATCCAGAAGGAGCTACACCAGAGTGTTCAGCAGTTTCAAAATCTGAATAGCAGTTGTATTGGAGGACTTGTCTTAAATAATTTTTCAACTCTATTAAATTTATGAATTCCATAATACTTAGAAATGTGTTTCACAAGCTAATGAGGTAAATAATAGCATGTTAAGAACAGTTCATTTGTCTTTCATTGTCACGTTTTTGTTGCCTCTTTCTAAACTAAAATTTAAGCAGTTTCTGTTCATCCTTATGCAGAAATCTCCCCATGTCACTTATCATTTTCCTTTTTCAAGTCTGGGTGGTTTTAATGCTCATGGGCCATTTTCATGATAAGATGACTGCAGCTGAACAGAGAATTCCAAGTGAGAGTTCATCACCATTTTCCATACTAGGAAAATAACAGATTTCATATTATTTTGTATCCTGTTCATGTTCTCTTCATTTCACCTATATAAGTTTTTACAGTTCATCTGTAATTCAGCAAGAGTGCTTTCAAATTATTCTATCCAATGAGCACTGATGTGCATTTTTCAACAGTGAATCTGTCTGTTGTTATGTTACCCATTCACATGCCTGTGTAGGATTCCTCTAAACATCTCAGTCTTTTCTAGATTTTAGTGATGTAAAATGTTTTATGTTAGGGATGTATTTTCTGATCTTCCTTACCCCTTTAATTAATATCTAGCTGATAAATAATAATGAATAACAGTTGTTAATGTTTCAGTTCTTAACTTCCAGGCAGACTGGAATTTTTGCCTCTCCTTTTCATCTTTGTGTGAATTCCTAGAATTAATTGAATGAAATGTGTTAAGCAAACATGTTTGTGTGTGTGTGTGTGTGTTTGCATATGCTTATATATGCAAGGACTGTCCCACCTTGAAGTGACTCAAAACCCAACTGGACATGAGTAACCTGCTCTAGCTGGCCCTGACTGGAACAGAAGCTTGGGCAAGATGACCTTTAGAGGTCCTTGGTGATACAAATTATTTTATAGAGTAGAATCATAAAATCACTTCGTTAGATGATCTTAAGGTCCTTAATATCACCAAGTCCAAATGTAAACTGTTCTATGAATTTAATTATTTGTCCAAAGTGACTTTCAACACAAATATGTTATTATTTTTTGCTAGAAGGAGGAAGTTTGGGAAAAAGTGGAGATCGAAATCAAAAGCTGTTAATTAACCTCAAATTAATTATTATAGTTTCAATTCATATTTTATCTTTTTATCACAGATTTTAACTTTTTATCTTAACTCTATGACTTGTCTAGAACTTTTTTCAAAATCTACATGAAATGTACATTATTTTCTACACAGTTCTCGTTTTTCATTCCAAATTACAACTGAAGTAGCTTTTAATAGTTTGTGACTTTCACTGAAATTCTTTTCTCTCTTTGCCTGCAGCTTGTTTTCCAGGTCCTTTAAATCTGACAGGGACAACCAGCCTTAGCCCTACAGGGGGAATTTTGCAAGTGTCTGCTCCTGGCTGAATTCTCTAAAGAAATGTAAGCTGGGTTGAAAAGTTAAAAATAATTTGATATGCAGCTTACTTTCTAGAATTTTATTCTAATAGTATACTCTCGTTTATATGCAGTTTCATCAGATTGAGTTTAACTGTTGTTTTAAACATACTACAGGGGGATTCTTTTACGATTTTCTCAAAAAACTCAAGTTTTGTGAGTCAGCCCTGCTAGGCAGTGCCACAAGATGCTCACTCACCACCTCACAGTGGGATGGAGGAGAGAATCAGAAAGGCAAAAGTGAGAAAACCCATGGGTTGAGATAAAGACAGTTTGGTAAAAAATGAAAAGACAAAATAAAACAAGGAGAAACAAACTCACCACCAGCTGACTGATGCCCAGTCAGTCCTCAGGCAACAACAGCGCTGGTCAGACTTCCCCCCACCCAGGTTTATTGCTAAGCATGATGTCTGGGATACCCCTTTGGTCTGTTGGGGTCAGCTGTCTCAGCTGGGTCCCCTCCCAACCTGTTGCCCACCCCCAGCCAAATCACCAGTGGGGTTGGTGAGGAGCAGAGAAGGCCTTGATGCTGTGTAAGCACTGTTCAGCAATAGCTAAAACATCCCTGTGTTATCAAACACTGTTTTGGTCACAGTTCTGAACCCGATCACCATATACGCTGCCATGAAGAAAATTAACTCAGAGAGTTAACTGCTAGAGTTTTTTTTATATTTTGGAAGTGGTCTGTGCCTCTAAATTTAAGGTTCCAGTGACTATGCTGTCACAGTATTTTCCTATGTTAGGCAGAGTAGCATGTCATGGAAATAGGGGTACCATGGACAATTCTCACCTTTGTGGAGAACTCTAGAGGGAAAACTGGTCCCTGGGCTAATGTGAACAGACACTTTTGACCCAGTGGTGTGTAAACCTAGGACGAGTGTAGTAAGAAAGTCTGGGGCTGGCTGCAATCATGTTGGAGGATTGTCCTGGTGTGAGGATGGTGGTGTATAACAACGGTGCCAACCAAAAGCAGAACAAGCTGAAATATGCACACTGTGGGCTCTCAAATGACCAGGACCTGGAGTGAAGCAGGGAGTGACAGACAGTACCTGCTAGACAGACAGAAGTGAACAGCTCTGTGCATATATTACCCATAATTTATGTCCTTTTTTGCTGCACTAAGGGGTTTTCCAGCTGAGATGATACTGGATGCTTCTGGATGCTGCTGATACTTGAAAATAAAATGTGGCATGAATATGACATATCAGTATGGATTAATGAAACCCATCACAGGCACTGTCCTGCCAGTAGGCGGCATTTTGCCCTCTTATTTAGGCTCAGCAATATTATGATTGATTGTAATCATTTTACTCGAAGTGTGGAATCAAATTTTGTATGAGTAAAGGTGTCACAATAATACCCTACAACAATAGACTTGGATCTAGTGAAACAAATAGAAAGCTTCCTTCTACTGCCATCCAAGCAGGAAAGAAAAGTAATTTTAAATCATCTTATGTAGAAACAGGAAGAATAAATGAAACAATGAAATCCAGCTCACATATGCCCTATTGAAATCAATGGCCTGGAGTTTAAAAGTCACTTACCTGGACTTAGTGTCTTCAAATTTCTTTTAAATCACTGATTTCTCACAGCAGATGTATTCTGGGAACCACTAACAGAAAAGATCACCTGTTTAATAGTGATTTAATGTTACAGAGGCAGTCACTGGACTGTCTGAGCTGAGGGGCAATCAGTCACAGAGAGCAGAGTGTTTTGTGCTGGGGACCATTTCTCCTCGTGCCTTTAGCCATCCTGAGGAAGGCATGTCACTTCCCTCAGCCCATCATCAGGTCAGAAGAGCAGGCAGAACCAGGGACTGGTGATGAGAGCTGGTTGTGAGTCAGCTTTGGTTATTAACAACATTCCAGCTGTGTTGCTTCTTTTTCGTCCAACGTAAATGATGGGCCTTTTAAAGACACAAATACGTTTTGCACGTGCAGCAACAAAAGACCAAAAGGAGTGTATGTCTCTTCTTTCACTAACATGAATTAAGAGTGATTCACATGTATATGATATGAACAGGATCATGACAGTTCAAACCAGGCCGCGTAATAGTTTGCATGGAGTAACCTTTTTTCCCACCTCTCCAGTGACTGAAGTAATCTGCTGTGTGTCAAACTGAATGCCATTGCCTGGACATAGAACATCATAAGCAATTATTCAGTAATGAAACCCTCCCTATCTAATTTGATGATGGCACATGAATAACGGCACTACAGAGCTGTGAAAAAAAACTGAGCGATTTCATGCACTGTAGTTATGGCTGCTTGTAAATTCCTGCTGTGGGGATCCTCTCTGGAGCTTTGCACAGTCCCTTTCCTCCCTGCGTTTTACGGAATTAACCTTGTATTCCTTAGAAGAGAAAATGCAAGAGAAGGTGAATTAAATCTTGAGATAATTTTAAAAATAGACATAGTTGCAATTATGCTCACTGAGACATTCACAGAGACGCTGTGTTAACAGTAATAGACTCACCTTAAATGGCACGTGCAGTTACCACTAATGTACATGTTTCAAATGCTCCATAGCACGAGACAGGGATTAGCTTAATTGGTGATAAGAGAAATTGTAGAAATCTCCATAGTTTGCGTGCAAGTCTCTGAAGTATTAATGAACCAGTTGGTTAAAATTAGGTAGAATGTGAATCTTCATACAGGCTAAACTATACTTCTGGGAATTCGGTGGATTATAATTGAAGCCAAAAGTCCACATTTTACACATTATTAGCATAATAATTCTCCTATGTATAAGAAACCAAAATGGGGTTCTTTGCCAGTATTTTCTAGTGCACAAAAGGTGTATTCACTATATACAACTTGTTAATATCAAGAATCTGTGTTTCTTTTGGACGATGACAATGACAGTACATGAAAATCCAGGGAATAAATACATTGCATCCTACTTCCAATCCTGTTGAAAAACGTTTTGAAAAACACAAACTGGGACTTTGCAACCTGTTGACTTGTGCCCAGAGATGTGCTGTGCCTGGCTTTGCTTTGTCTTGCTCTGATTTTACAGCTTGGTGCACCTTTGTATTATCTGATACTGCTGCTGAGGGAATTCAGACTGGAGCAAAATGTGGAGGAATGAATGGTGGACTGAGTTGGCGTAGTTCAACCCCAAATTAAGCATAGACCAAATGAGTGATAATGAACTATATAGTGTAGGAATAGAACCTTTGCAAAATAATTTGATAGGACAAGGGGAAATGATTTTAAACTAAAGGAGGATAAATTTACACTAGATATAATGAAGAAATTTTTTATGATGAGGGTGGTGTGACACTGGAGCAAGTTGCCCACAGAGGCGTGTCCCCAGTATCTCCGTTAATTCTACTTCAGGAAGGTGACTGAATACTAAAAGCTGTTGCTACTTCAAGGAACTATACTTATTATATGGTAACCTGAACCATCATAACCTAACTTTGTGTATAAAAGAAATTCCCAAGCCCTCCCCAACCCCCTTTTTAAAAAAAAATTTAATTTATACTCCTAGGTTTCTTCTAGCAGGAAAGTACAAAATCACAGGTCTTAATGTTGCTCAACTTTCTGCATCTGAAGATGCACAATTAGAATAAATATCCTTCTCTGTATTCTGCCTATAGAGCCTGACCTTGTAGGAACACTCAGACCACATTTCACAGTTTGGACATCTGGAAAACATAAAATAATTTTGTGGCTATCTGTAGTCTTCCTTGTGGTGGGGTGTGATATGGAAGTCCAGGACTTGATTTCTCTTTTAATCTGTTGGGTATCTGCAGGGTACTCCTATATTGCAAAATAAAAAAGCTCAGGAAGCAATCATTGCTTCCAGGAGACAAGACCAAATGGCACAGAGTGACTATAACACTGAAGGATAATTCTCTCTGGAGCAGACTGGCCTTATCCATGCTGTATGTCACTTGGCTTTGCTCTCCCCCAGCCTCATATGTTGGTCCTAAAGTGCAATTATTGCTTTTGTACATTTTTAATTCAAAGTGTCTGGAATAATGGGGAGCTGTGTTGCAACCTTCCAGAATGGAGTTTTCTTAACATGATGCTGAAAGGAGTTGTACACCCTGGGATATGGCAGCACAGTGCTGTAGGTGTTTGAGGATGTCATGCTGTTAGGATAGCACTGGAAAATTGTGTAAAACAGAGAAAACCAAACTGGTAATGTCTTTTGCACAGACTTTTGCCTGAAGACAGACTCTGGGCAAGGGTGAGGGTACACATTTCAGCTCTGGGAGTTCTAACTTGGATGAACAATTAATTATTTAGGAGGCAATCCCCTGCACAACAACTGTTTCAGAAATTCTTCAGAGGGGAATTTTGTGTCTGCTTACTGCTTTACCCTTGGTTACAGTCTCTGTCCAGATCCTTTTACATATGTATGTTTTAAATATCATTAATTTTTAAAGGAGTTGTACAAAACATCTGCAGTTATCAACACTTCTCTTTGCCAACGTTTTTCAGTCACTTTTGTCAGGGAGGTGGGGTGACAGTGCTCAGCACCTTCATGAAAGAGCTCAGGATCTGCCTCCTCAATTGCCTCAGGTTCTCTGGATGTCCATCACAGAGAACCAGACAATTTCTGCAATCTTTAGGTTCTTACTGGGTCTCACAGCCATTGAATAAGGCTGGCTATTCATAAACAAAATCACAGGCCCTGGAAAAACTCCCAGTGTAATCTCTTTCATTTAAACGAAATAGAAAAATATCACTAATGAGGTGCCAAATTAAGGTAGCAAGTGCTCATATACATTCCAGGCAGCTGATTATCTCTCATCAAGGTGGCTAAGTAATACAGTCTTCATAATGAACTAATGGATTTGCAGGTCCAGTTAACACAAAAGTTCAACCTCAGACAAGTTAAAGTTAATCAAGTACAAAAAGGATTAAATTAGTACATTTAAATTCAACTGACAGAGGCATTAGAGCTGTGCTGTATTCCCTTATTTTCTGCTATCGTGTTAAGTGTTGGGGAGAGAATGGCAGTTGAAGTATCCCACTCTTTGGGGACTTCATGCTTCAGTTCCTTGCCACCCATGCATATGGAGTCGCTAATGACAGAGCGGCTACCCATCAGGGAATGCAATTCCACGTAGACATTTTCACCAAAATGGATTATTTCAGCCTCGTTGGTCACAGATTCTGTAGTTTTCCAGTGATTCATCTTACTATTAATAATGTCAGAGAATTTTAGGCCCTTGAATTAAATAATGATAAATAGGAGCCACTGAGCGAGCTCGGCAGAGGCAGTGCTGTTTATTTCAGTGTGAAGCTCTGTCAGGCCTGATAAATCGGATCCCTGAAATAGTTTATAAAGTACTGAATTGATGTGGTGGTGGGTGAGGGAGAGAATTAATGTTACAAAATAGGCCTGCAACCTAGATTTGATGAAAGCTGAGGAAAGCCTTTTATATAAATTCTGTGTCTGTGTAGGAAATGGTTGCAGCGAGAGGTGAAAGAGCTGCACAGGGAAATAATGTGCTTCTGTAATCTCTGTGGGCGACAGGTCAAGGAAAGAGGTGCTCTGTGGATGCGGGTGGTGCCGGAGCTCTGTGGCGCTACATGAGAGCTCTGCTGAGTGGAGAGCTGGTCACAGGCTGCTCATTTCTAACACCAAACACTGAGGACACGCTGCACAAAAGAAAAATGAAAGCCTGCTTAAAGTTGTAGAAGAGGCTTTCAAGTTCCACATGGCTGCCTTTGCCAGGCTGCTGGGGACGAAGAGATCCTTGATGTTGCCCTGAGTAGTGCAGTCGCTATTGCTAATCTCTCCGGCTGAATTAATAGTTTACTCTTCAGATCACTTCATAAAAATTCCCTGGAAAATGCATCCTAAAATCATCTTCCATCCAGTTCATAATTCTAGTCAGGTGCTTTCAAATTGCAGCAGGCAAGATTGCTAACAACAGTGGCCAGTAACATAAAGCAGTCAGACCTGGGAGGTAGCTCTGGTTTCAGGCAAAGCATACTATGTGCATAAATGAGAATTTTTCAAAGCTGCTTACTGATAGAATTGGACACACAATTACTGTTCAGCTGAGTGAGACCTGGTGAAACCCAGATCTTGCAAGTGATCAATTATGCAGGTGCAGTATTTCTGGACCACCAGACCAAGTTGAGGGGTGTGATGACAACAGCGTTGCTCTGGCTGTTCCAGATGTGTCAACACACCAATGGACAAACACCTGACTTGTGTATTTCAATTATTGCTAGGGACTTAATATTTTTCCCTAAATTTTTAAATAGGAAATTCCTTTCTGAGATCCTGATACATGATCGTTCTTAGATAAAGAGAAATTCTGTAGGTGTAGTTCTTGATGATCACTCCCCGTGTAAATCCAATCTGCTATGCTACTTTTCATTTTCGTATTTGCTTGTGAGGACTTCCTAGAAGAAAGGAAAGGAGGAAAGGCTTTTTTTTTGGTGTTACTCCTTCACGACAGGAGCATTTTTCTGACATTGTACCACATTATTAAAGGCCAAAGCAGTTGCTATTCATGTGGCTCAAAGACTTCAAACTAGCTGTTAACCACAGGATGAGGCTGTCAGATTGTGGCTGATAGTTTTAACAATTCTATATCTGCTTCTTCTTACAAGGTAGTCAAGGGAGAGAAAGATGGTAGAGGATTATCACTCCTAGAGGTAAGTCCCAGGTCCCATCTCTAGTCCTTTCTTTCCCTTTAAATGGGTCATTTTCATACAAGTGTCCACCATGCATATTTAAGAAAGCCACAGCACAGCAAAGATCTGAAAACGAAAACCAGAGCTACTCTTACATAGTTTGTTCAGCAGGAAATCTGATCAAGCTGACTGGGGAATCAGTGGGTTAAGATCTAAAGGGTAATACTTACATGCAATTGAAATGTATAAAATCAGACCCTTAGAAATGGTTAGATAATATTCAGCATTTGGACTGAGCTTTGGGAAGATCCTTGGTGTTCCTTTTTTTCCTATTAGGTTTATCTCATCTCTACTAACAACCATAAAATTACTCTTTAAATTGCATAAGTGCACACAGTAGCAAAACAATGAGAACACTATCATGAAAACATAAACAAACCTCACTTTTCCTTGAAATGTATTATTTACAAGTGATGTGCGTGGAAATATCTTGGTATCTGTTTTCTATCTCTGTAGTCTTGTGTTCCTCCTTGATCTCTGAAAAGCACAGGGTCTGATTACAAGTGCCTTGTGCAAAGAGGAAGAATGGAACAGGCTAGATTAAACAGTGTGCTGATTACCTTTATGTGGACAATTTAACCTCTTCATCTTCAGTATCATAGAGGTAGGGGAAGATTGTAAATTATGAAGTAGAAGAAATGAAAGACATTTGGAAAGTTCTGCTTAGTACAGATATAGAAATATATAGAAATGACAGAATAACGCCATTTTTCTCCAACATACTTGATCGTTTTTGCCCTTCAAATTCTATTTGAGATAAGAAGGAAAATTTGAATATCAAATAGGTTACAGGGGCCTTAAAAAAAATGCATTAGGTAATTTTCCTAAACTGCTTTCTTAGTGTACACGATGATAACATAGGAATCCAGGAAGTGTTCCTCAGTGTGAGTATATTCCATTCTGTCTGCTTGAATGCCAAAATAATTTAGATTTTATAATGCTTATAACATGCATCTGTGATATCCTGTGAAGAGTAGAACCAACATCATCTGAAATAAGTGCCAAGTCCTAATAGCGTTGATGTGGAAGTTGGTGAAATGAAAGTAATCAGTGGGCAGTAAAGAGGAGAAGGTTTTTATTCTCTAGCAGTGTCTGTGGCACCATTTTTCTGTAGTATAGAATACCACTCATTATGATTCATGATCCAAAACAGCTAGGCTAGGCCTACAGCTAGGTGGACAGGCCAGCCTTCTCCCACTAACTGGTTCAGGCAGAAGTGGACAATAGGTATTAGGAGACATTTCTGCCTGTTTTTATAAGCAGTTATTCAGGTGGGACTCATGACTGGAAAGGAAACATTCATTTCATTATTGAGATCGAATATCTCGGACTCCATGTCAACTGAAAGGTTTTTGAGGCTTTCACAGTTTCTCTTTTGAAAACTACTCTGTTCAGACCAATCAAGTGTTAACTAGTCTTCCAAGTCACGGAAAGCAAGCGTGACACTACAACATGGCACTCACCTGTGAAAGGTACAGTTGGTCTCTAGATATCAGTTAGAGATTTCCTAAACATTGAATGGTAAAGCACCTGTTGAATAAGCATCTCTGCCCCTCTTTCCTCAAACTCAACAGCAATGATCCCTCCCCATCCAAAGTGGGTGCTGCAGTATTGACTTCACATGTAAAAAATATCCTTGAAGAGTCTGATATTGCTGCTAGAGGACTATAATCCCCTTAATCTCCTTGGTTTTATGTAGAAAATTGAGCCACAGTTTCCTTGTAACAAGATGTGTCTTTGTATTGTTGTGGATATGAAAGCATGGTGAAAGATGGAAAGAACACCACATTTTAACACAGTGTTTCCTGGCCTCCAGGGCTTTAGCTTGAGGTCGCTGAAAAGTTTGCTAGCTGGGATAGGAATCAGTATGCAGGTGGCTTTGTGCACGTAAACTGAAATAAATTCAGTTGCCTACAAGGTTCAGCAGATTCAGGCTAGTTATTACAAAGATAGACTTGGATGAAATCTTTTGAAGATTAAGACATAAATATTTACTTTTGAATCAGTACATAAAAATGCTACTAGTTCCTCCTTTTCCTATCATTGATCTGTCCCCCTGTATCACTTTAATTTTAATGCTCTTATTCAACCAATTTTAATAATTTCCCATAATTGACTTCAAGGTAACAGTTTGTACAGAAAGGTTATCTCAAGTACAGCTTTTCAGATTCGGCTGTAGCTTCCCATATACCGTGATTAAGAATGTCTTCATTTACTCTATTGTCATGGAAACCCAGGAAATACAAAGAAATTTCTGGGACTCCGAAATACATGTCATTTTTTATAAAACAGTAGTAAAAGAAGAGGCACGAAGGAAACTCAGCAGTGTTTTTTAAAATAACTTTTTAGGTAATTTTATGGAGAGAACAGTTAAAAAAAACCAAAAACTCTGCAATTTAATAATAGTAATAATCAGGTTACCTAGGAGAATAAATTGAAATTAGAATGTACGCTTTGCTGTCAACATCCACAGCAGTAAATGTTCCCATATTAACCTTTTTCAATTTATTATAGCACTGGAACATAAATCCAATCAAGAGTTCTTTGAAAATAAATAGTTCTCTTTGAAAGCACACTTTTTTTTATACAGGGAAACTCCTAATTGTTCTCCTCTTATCTGTCTAGAGTTCTCAGAGTCTTCAAAACTTCACCCTTTTCCTATCACCTTAGAAACACCAACAGCTGAAGTCAGTGCAGTTTATTAACAAGTCATCCGAGTCCCTTCACTAGTATGCAAAACAATTCCAAGCTCTTTTCTGTGTCGATCAGTGGATGGAGTTTGGATATGTTTTCATCCTTCTTTCCCAATGGTATTTCAAGTTTTCCTGGAGAATTTTACTACTTCTACATGCCGTGGCAAAGGGTGCAGGTTATACTGCATGGGGTGAGACAATTCACATGTATTAATATTCTGATCTTCATGAGTTTCATCATTAGTGACTTGGACACACACTTACTTCTACTCTTGCTGTAGCATCTTACTTTTGTGATAAAGCTGCACTCCAGAGATCTGAGTCACAGTTGGAGGGCAGGTCCCAAGGTGCAGATGGCAGGTTGAGGCAATGAGAGAACCAGCAAATGTGGCTGCTTCTTGCACTAGACCTTCCTGGAAGGAACCTTTCCCAGGAGCTTTCCCAGTATCAAATACTGTGACCCCGACACACAGCATCTTCCACCTGCTTGACATGTGGATGCCTTGCTTGTGCTTTAGGTATATTAAGAGATTTGCATTCTGTAGCTTCTATTTTGAAACAGATTTGGATTAATCTGCTTACTAGTGAAGAGACTGGGATAACTTGTTCTTGAACTGCACTGGACTTTGGCCTTTAAACGACCTTCTTCTCCTCCTTACCCTCTCTCCCCCACCCCCCAAAAAAACTAGAAAAATGTTGAGTTGAATTATACAGACATCTTAATAATTACCAATAAATCATACATTTGTCTCTATATTAAACTCTTTTTGTCTGTAATGATTGCCCTTGAGAGCTAACATTTGTGTGCAATTTCTTGTTTTTTTCGGAGATAGCTGCTGAATTGTTTCTACAAATATTTCCAATTAAGCAGGTGATTGGCATACTTGGCATTCAAAATTAAAGACATTTAAATGGCAACAGACGTCACACTGGAGTTTTTTGTTCCCTGATTGCATAAGATGTGTAATTTTAGAATCTGAGCCTTCAATATGATTTTTTCCCTATCAACATTCTTGTCAACAAAATTGTTAGACAGAATATTTAAAAGAAGCAAAACAAAAGGGATTCCAAAATATAGATGTGTAATCTCAGACACATGCAAACGCATGGCTGTATAGTCGAGAAATGTATTGCTATCTTGCATGCATGTATGAGAAGCACAGTTTTTAATATACAATGGTGAACTACAATCATTATCTTTAGGCAGACACTGCTGAAAGGAACTAATGCCATTATATATTTAGTAAGCCATAATGTTACAAGGTAAGAATGTGAAAATAATCAAATGTCTCTCATTTCCAACTGAAACATGACTTTATTATACAGACATTCAGCTGCATGGCCTCAGCCTTTGTTTATAGTGACAGTAGAAGTTGAGAGCTAGATCATTGTGCCCTTTGTATGGTCATCTCCCTACATCCTGGTGTTATACAAATATTTGCAACAACAAAAACGACAAATAAAGGTAAATTGAATAAAAAATTACTGAGGAGGTCAAGTTAAGCTCTGAAATGTTAGGAAGTGTTAAAGCTGCTATCCATTCTCACTTCAGCTCATGAAGTACGTGAGATAAGCTGTAATTAGATGCTCACTTGATTTTATTTTTTCAAAGAATGTGTTTGTGGCACATCCCACTTTATGTACTGGAACAGGCTGCCCAGGGAGGTTGTGGAGTCTCCTTCTCTGGAGACATTCAAAACCCACCTGGATGCCTTCCTGTGTAACCTCATCTGGGTGTTCCTGCTCCAGCGGGGAGATTGGACTGGATGATCTTTCGAGGTCCCTTCCAATCCTCAGTGTTCTGTGATTCTGTGATGTGATACTGTTCATGCTACTCACTACTTCATTTCCTCTTCTTCGGTTGATGGGGTGACCCCATCATAACACCAGCCTTTTTTTGTCATACATTGTTTAAACTACACACAGAATAGTATTAATATTTTTCCCATAGGAATTTTTCAAATATCTGAGAGACTCACAAGTACTTACTAATTTATTTTCAGAGCAGCACTTTAAAAATAGGAAGAATTATTCAAATTTTTTGGAGTTGAAGGACAGAAATAACCAAATGAGAGAGTCGAAAGTAAATGCTCAATTTTGACACAATCTATATGCTTTAAATATTTTGAAGTCTAGCTCCTACTAATTTTCTACTAATTAAAATTCAAATAATAAACCATTATTCAAACCAGTTGCCAAAAATCTCAGGCCAGGATGAAGAAAGTGACCACTCATGAAAACATTTTGGTCATGCTTTGTTTCATGAATTTAATTATCCCATGAAAGCTAAGAGCCATCCTTTCTTTTTCTGTAATCCTCAATTCAGCTCTTGCTTGCCTTCCAACTTCTCCAACAT
The DNA here is from genome assembly GCA_013399365.1 of Pampusana beccarii. NCBI lineage: Eukaryota > Metazoa > Chordata > Aves > Columbiformes > Columbidae > Pampusana > Pampusana beccarii. Next base: position 520,446 of record VWYH01009227.1, read on the forward strand.
TAGCAATACATGAGAGGTCTAAGTTCCTCCCTCTGTACTGAATAAAGCCAGGGGAGTTGTGGAAGGCATACTTACCCTTTGACAAAATAACAATGACTGCCAAATCTGTTCACAATGCCCGCTGTTCTTGTCTGGTAATCTCCTTTTAAAAAATCAGTTCAAGACAATTTCCAGAAGGGAAAATGTTCTCTACGTAACTGAAAACGGTTTGTATTAATGGACTAAAGTGAATCATGCATGTTTGCGCCCAGACACCGTCCATTGTTCACTAAACACATGTTCACTCAAATAGGAAGCACTGGGATACATGAAAACTAAAGGGTGTTACCAATCCCACCTCTAATTAACAGAACTAAAGAGCATTATTTCATTTGTACTGGAAATGATTGTGATTCCTCAAAGTGGAACTGAAGCAAATCAATCTGAGCCCATTGAACCCAATCCAATTAAAAAGGAGCTAATCTGTTTTTGGAGAGAGAAACATGGCCTACAAGGAAGACGTGATGACAACTAAAAGAAAGTGAAGAGTTGTTATTAATACAGATTTCATTTTGCACAGTTGCTCTGACAATTTTTTCTGTGTATTTAATAGTTTATTTTTATGTATGATCAAAATAGATAAAGTTTATCAGTAGCATCACTTGTATTTACAATGCTAACCTAAAGAAAAACTTCATAGAATAAACACTTATTTTTCACCTCACAGTCTTGTAGTGCAAACTGCCTTTCACAGTCTAACTGTTCATCAGCTGTTCTGGAGGCTATCTTAAGTAGTTATAATTGGAATATATAAGCAATTTAATTCAGAAAAAAAAAAAAGTAGATAAGTAGATGTTTACCACTTCTTGTTTTCTTATAATTTGTTGTAATGTTGTTCAAAACCAGCTTTTTTTGAAAACTGGAGACACTGTGGTGGTTTAGAGTTAAGTACATAGGTAGCGGCAAAGTGACTATGAGTTACTACCAGCCATAACTAGGAACATATCATGTTGTTATTCAATCCATTCTGTGATTTCATGCAACGAGATACTACAACAGATGCTGTGGGTATGAGCCTGGAGTACCAGCAGCAGGGAAAAAGGATCACTAAATCTTATGTCACCAAATCTTCCAGTTCAGATTTGTTGCAAGCGACTTTTAATATTTCTGCTACAGAGTTTTGCATTCAAGAAATGTCAAAAAGATTATTTAAAGTAAAACACTGAACTGCTTGAGTATGCAGATTTCCAGTGAGCAGGCTTTTTGCTCTTGGCACTGATAGTTCTGTTACAGACTGGAGAATGAATGTCATAGAACAACGTTTCTCAGCAGAAAAATTAAAGATGGACAGAGATTCACTCTGTTTGAGGCCCATCTGGTATGAAAAAGCCAGCAGTTGGGATTCACCTTAGACCTCCATTTGCTCTGGTCCTCTGGATTACCATTTCAGTCAGGAGAGAGCAATAAACTCCCTAAAGCACAGGACAGCTGATCCTACAAAGAACAGACAAAAGGCATCAGTGTCTCTTCCTTGTTACTGCTCGTAATGAAAGCGGAGGGTGACTTACTGCAGACACCTCAAATGACATGATGCATCCCCCAGCCCACCACTTAAGGCAGGATACTTGATTTTCAAGTTTTGTTGCACATAACTTGAATAGATCTGGATACATCTCTTGCATTTCTCTCTGTACTTTTCTTGTCTTTTCTATAGAATAGGTGATAATAATTCTTCATCTCAAGAGTGAACGGTAGGGCTTAATTGTGTTGCTGTACAAATATCACAATTCACTGGACATATCCCAGATGAATGAGTGGAGAGAGATAGATGCATTGATAAGATTAATTTTTGTTAAATGCTTTGATGTATAATGCTATATATCTTCAATATATTACTGTTTTATTCTTTTACTTGAACTGGTTTATTCATCCATACTTTAGAGGGTTTTAAGGATAGCCCAGGTTCCTGTCAGATAAATCTCCTCCATTTTACAGCTGAAAAGGAACTGAACTAGATTTATGATGGTTAATACCTTTTTTCTTTTAAGGTGAAAATGGATAGACACCTTCCCATGAGACTCCCTATAGATGTGGTGACTGCCCTAATGATTATTCCATATCAAGCCCACTCTGCTAAAGAGGTACTAAATTAAAAGGCTGCTGTTTGAAGCAAAGCTACAAACTGAATTTCAAACACCTAATAAAATACTGAAAATTACCTCAAGCTTTGAAATGTCAGATACTGTAAAAATACAAATTAGACTGTAAAATTCAGCCTAGCTGTAATTAACACTATGATGTGTTCAAATAATCAAACATTATCCTCAGAGGAGTCTATTGAAGGAGATTATTATGAGCAGTAGTTCACTAATCATTATATGACAACTATTTTTATGTCATTGATCTAGACTGCCTTGTCTATTTTGTCAGTGTCACTCAGCATCTTTTTAAAAAGGTGATATTTTCCCCCACACAGAGACAGCTCGTCCTACAACTCCAATTGATGTCAACCTTTGCTCACAGTTATCATCTGCACACAGCCAGGCTTCGTTTTAAATCAGAGAAGCAGGGATAAATAAAACTGGATAGCTTTCAGTTCCAATCACATCCTGTTTTACTTCGCATCAGCCAAAAAGTTATGATGAAATGATGGATTTTTATCTGTGAAAGTGAAAAAGTAAGTTGAAGATTCTAAAATTTTGTAAATAAAAACTATACTATACATTTTGAAGAAAGGTTTCTTCTTTGCTTGGAAGATGAAAAAGCCTTAAGGATTTTTTTTTATTTTTTATAAGAGGAATTATTTTAGGAAGAGAAAAAGTCAGATGTCTTTTGCAGAAAGTAAAACGAGACAGTCACTATATTTCGTATTATTAGATAGTCAGCACAGATTCCCAATTTTTTAAAAGCATAATAATTAAGTTTCACAGCTCCATTCCTGGTCTTCACCCTTGCAAAATTTTCTCCAAACCATAAAATGTGCATAGATGTAAACTCAAAAGGAGCTGAAGGGTTCAACCTTCTTGTACATTTCTCTTTAGTATTGAGTATCTATGTAAAAAAGTGAAGCTTCTGCAATTTGACTTTTTTTTTTTAATATATATATCTGCATTGCATATCTCCAAGCACAGCAGTATGAAAGATAATAAAAGTTTTTACCTACCTTCTATGCATGGTTTAGTCTAATCCCTGAAAATAAAAATAAAAAGCCATGAATAAGAACTGGGGCTAGCCAAGTGTGTAATATGCTGCACTAACAACACTCACTAGAGGGTAAATCACCTATGACTTAGCTTTCAGAACACACAGACTATTAAGGAAAAAAAGTTACACCGTGTGATATCCATATGCAACCTAATGCAATGACAGTCAACTCTAACCTTAGTCTGGAACTCAAACAGAACCTCTGCAGAATTATTTATAAGGTTAGGCAGAGTTGCACTTCAGTAGTGTCAGACCATGCAAAATGTTATTCCGGAGGATATTCTAAAAACTGCAAGTTCAGTTGGGCTTCTCTGAGAACTTTAAACAGATTGTGGCTGGTTAGGAAAAATGCACTCTAAGGGTCATCTCAAAGACCAGAATGTGTGTCTGTAGCAAGAGTATGTAGAAAGTCTGGATTTGGTTCCCATCTCTACCTTAAATCTCCATGCAGTGTTGGCAACATGGTTCAGTCTCTCTGCACTTCAGTTCCTTGTCCATAAAGCAGATGTAGTGCATTTCTTTTTCAACTGTTTTTCAATTTTTTTACTTCAGCCCTTCAGGAGGTGGATTATCTATTCCATACTATGTTGAAAGTGTAGCTGCAAAAAAAAAAAACCAAATAGTGGAAATATCAGTAGTAAATAAAATGTAAGATCAGTGATGGCCTGGCTAATAATTGAGCACTTGAGATAGAACATTGGTAACTTCAAAATGGCCATAAAAGGAATGATGAATGTCTGTAAATAGCCTATCCTGTAAATATTTAAGTACATATAATGTAAGTTTATTGGGATGCAACAGCTAAGCATTTTCTTAATTGGGAGCTAACAATTCTGAGGACTAGAACTGTGAAGCTCCCTGAGGTATTTCAAAATAGTGTGCCACATGACATAAATTTAATTTTCTAGAAAGGAGACATTCTTTTTGCTCCTGATCTTGCACCTATCCTTCGTTTGAGTAGTCCCCTTCTCTCAAGCAGCACATTAATTTTAAAAGGAGAGGAACAGCAGTGGCAAGACCCTGAAGGAAAAACAATTCCCCCTCAACAACTAAAATCTTACTGGGCTGTAGAAAGGGTGTCATGCCTGTGGTGCCAGAAACAACCTGCACACTGGTGAGGAGAGGGATCTTGGCAGTGACGGGCTCAAGCAGACGGAGAGCTGGCTCTGACAGCCGCTTTTCGCACGCCTCCAGTTCACATTGATGGGGTGTGAACATCTGTCCGGTGTTGGGGTGCATGGACGCAGGGATGCAGGGACGCAGGGACACAGGGAGGCAGGGATGCAGGGACGCAGGGACAGTGCTGCCGCGGCTGCCGGGACATTGTGGGGAGGGGCAGGAGCTTGGCAAAGCCCAACTGGGGAGGCTGAGCTGCACCTTCTGGGCACTTAAAAGGCAGAATCTGTTAAGTAGCATAGAGGAGCTATTGGAAGTGGCACTTTATCTAAAGTGCAGGGAAAAAATAAAGAAAAAAAGGTTTTCTTCTTTTTCAGAAGCATTTTTATTGGGGGCTTTTTGAGGCCTGGTACAACTTCTGGAAACTGATGGGAAGAATCCCATTGTGAGGAATGGAAAAGAAGATAAAACACAGGATACTGCTTTTTGTTTTTAGTTTTTGTTTCTTTGTTTGTTTGTTTTCCCAAAATTGAGATTAAAATATCTGGTAGAGAGGATTTCTATTCATTCGATGTTTCACAGTGGCATTTGGTACAAGTACTGATACAACATTGCCGTTAAGAACAGAAGCCCAGGTTTCAAATCTGCTGGCAGACCTTCATTCAGGAATGAACACGTCTCTTACTTCCCTGTCTTTTCTTGTTTGTTTTCATGTTTTCCTTGACATTCAATGATAATTATTTTCCTTGTTTCAAGTACTGTTCAATTATAGATTTTTTTGGTTGGCCAAAAAGGTTATTGTTTTGTATAAACTGTGGCACATGGTTCTGGAACACAAATCTTTTTCATTTTAATTTCATCTCTATCTTTATTTCTGGTTAATTATAGAAATAAAGAAAAGTATTGATTCTCTTAGGTTTAAAATTTTTTATATAATGAGTCCGCTTGGTACCTTATATTCTTTATGAGGCTATTGTTTTGAAAGTATTAATATACTTTTCTATTATTTTAGGTTTTTTAAACTTCCACATACATATGGTATTTCAGATATCACATTTAAATTAAAAGTTTATAGACTGATCTTCAGTTAGTGGGTTTGTGAAGATGAGATATTACAGCTAGTGAATGAAGAAGCTGCATAATCATCTGTTTTGACTTTTTCTCTATTTTTCTCCTTTTTTTTTTTTTTCCCTCACTTATCAAGTAATTAGCTGAATTTATTTTAGTGCTGCTGGGAAATTTGCAGTCATGGAACTACTCAGTGCCTGCATGGTATCTCTCTTCACTTATTTTCATGCCAAGCATTGCCTAGCCACTTTAGCCATTCATTCAAGCCTACTTTTACTTTCCCTGAGAGAACAGTAAATTGATATTGGTTGACAGTGACATTTTCCATTGATACACTGTAACCTATCGCAGCATTCCACAGCAAACTTGGGTGGTAAACGTTTATGTATTATCATTATCAGGTATCTGCTTGACTTCTTCAAGAATGAAAATTGTCCCGTTAGTGATTCCCACTGCGAAAAGCCATAACTACCACTGACAGAAGTGGGTACCTCACAAAATATCCCTGATTTTTTCAGTGTCTCAACCTTTCTGCCATACTGGAAACCCAGAAAGATTTTTTAAAGAAAAGAACATGACTGAGAGATTTGGACATTTTAAGTAACAGTCTTACAACAAAGGTTTGAGCATCTACTAATTTTTGATATATTTACTATGATATATCTGTCTGATAAAGGAAAAAGAATGATGTTATCTTTGGAACGGGAAATATGCATAGAAAAGTTCATCCTAAATCCTAAGGTCCCTTGGTTATTTTGCCTAGATTTCCATTGAGTATAATGGGACTATAAACACCTAGCAGAAGGTGCCTGCATTTAGATACTTCCTTTTGTATGTCTAAATGTTGGCTGGAGCCTATCTAGGATGCTTAGTCATAGATAAAGTAAGGGTATTTTTTATTTGCTATCTCATGCTAGTGAGAAATTTTTATTTTAAAAAGAGGGACTTTAACATTGATCTATAGAAAGACGAAGTTTCCCGGCTTTTATACCTTATCATGAAGTAACACAGAGCAGCGTGTAGGTGAAAAGCTGGAGCTGCCTATTGCAGTAAGTGCTGTGAATCCTCCAACTCCAGTCCTGACAGCAGGATCCTGTCTGCTCTCTGCAGAACACCACTCCTTTTTTTTTTATTCACTTCTCAATCTCTTTAGTCAATACACAGGAAAAAAAACTTTCTGTGAACAGAAAACATACTTGACAAACAAGCACTTTTCCCATAAATGTTATTTAATCAGCTAGTAGGCTGCTTGAAGAGTAGGTTTTTTTGTCCCTGTCTTGTTTTGATTTTCTGGTGATAATTCAGTTTAACCTGGCCCAAGTTTGTACTGAAAAGTGGCCATCTCCAATCACAAAATACGTAGCTGTCTCATTCAGGATACTCTAGCAAAGAGACACAGTCCAACTGCTTACTCTGTCTTAGTCAGCATCCTGAAAAAATTAAATCAGCGACTGTTGGTGTGCCCTGTGAGGGAGATGTGTGGAGATGCCCTTCTCAAGCCAGCTGTTACCATTGCCATTGCTTCTGAGAAAAGACAATACCTGAGGCCCTCCCCAGCTCTTTGTCTTAGTTTCATCATTTCCTTTGGCCTTTTCCTTTTCTGGGACAACTCATCTTCCAATTCTTGGGGAACTGGGGTAGCTTGTGGCTTGAATTAGTACAACTAATAATTGCATTTTTCTGCCAGGCCTGTGTATCTTCCTATTTAGTTTTTTTTTTTTGAATCTCTGAAAAAGGCAACACAGGCTGAAGTACTGCATTTAGAGCAAGGTGACCTCTTTACTTGGCATAAACTCAACTGTTTCATAACTGGCGGATTCTCAAGTTCTGCTTCTGTGTTCCTTCATACTGGAGAGCAATCCCTCTTGTCCCTCTTCTCCTGTCCCCCTCCACTGGGAAAAATAATGTTTGTTCCGAGTTTGAAGTGCATTAAAATAAAAGCTTATTGAAGTTGTGAAGTCATTATTCAGATTGTTCTAAACATTCAATGAATCATAAAAGTATTTCCAGATATATTTTTATGAACCGTATCTTAATCCAAAACTGATGGGCTGGAAGAATGGGTAAAAGAAAACAGAAAGAGAGGCAGAAAACTTGCCTGTACTTGGAGACCAAGTTATTAATGTACTTGTGAGTAAAACTTGAGATGAGCTCTTTCGGATGCTTCCAATGCTTCACAAAATCATTATATTGTATTGTCTGCTATAATTTTTATTGCATGGTTGCAGCTTACTCCAATTTCTGATACGCACCCTGCTAAACCTATTCATCATGTCTTTCCTGATCCAGGTTCCAAAGCAATATATTGTAGTAAGGCCCAAGAGCTCATAAACTTCTCATATATCCCTTAAATCTGCAATATCCAAAAGCTAGTAATTTTCCTTGCTGTGCATACACTGAAAATCTTATTGTTCTTCGTGTTCAAGCACAACTTCTATGCTGCTTGCAGAGCCTTTTTTGTAAAATGATAAAGAAAATTGGCTAGGTTTTCTACTGATTTAAACTTGGTGCAGTTCATTTAAAGCTGATGGGATGATACTGATTTATCCTAGTTGAGGCTGTGGCCTTATGTAATACAATATTCTGCAAAACACCTCTGAGCAAAGTAATGCTGAAGTAAATATCAGGAGACATTTATTTTAAAGCACAGTTCAATGTATGCATCAATATTTAATAATAGGCGTATGATTCTATTATATGTACTTCATATGCTTTAACAATCTGTAATCCCTAGCCATTATAAACTTCAGATAATCAGTGTCTTTAAAGCACTTCTGAAATCCTTGTATCACTGGTGCTGCATAGGTACTTCTAATTTTTTTCTGTCTGCTTCCTTTGAATACTTTTTACAGCATTTTGGAAAATGCCCTTTAATTCTATGCCATAACATCCATGCATCTAATGGCAAGGCTACGTTAAGAATCGTAATGCAGAAGTGGGAGACCAGATTTTTATGGACACAAGGAAGCACTCAGCCTCTAAATATGCAAGGAAACTGGTGACAACTTTTTGACAAATTTTGAAATAAATTTTCAGAAATTTTCTTTTGGCCATTGTTTATCCTTTTCCAACACTTAAGTTTTGAATGAAATTGCAGCTTTGTGGACAAACATTTGAAAACACAGAGTTCTGTTTTGCCTTGTCCAGGTCTTTCTCCAGAGTAACTAAATTTACAGTGAAGACTTTTTCAAATTTCCAAAGAAAGGTAATGCTTATATTTTTGTGATTTAACTTTTTTATTAATGTCACACTTATGTTGCTGCATTTTATTTGAGGGTGAGGTTTGTGAGGTAAGGTAGATGTAAATTAAGGATATAAAATCTGGATTTATCTGTAAGAATTTTCAAGTGCCAGCAAGTTAGGCTGAAACGAAACCTGAGTGGAGCGTAGAAAAGATATGCAACCAGTGAATATTTTAACTGTATCACAGTTTTTCTGTGAAAAGGTTTTCTCAGTGAGCTTGTAGACGTTGAGAGTATGAATGGAAATTTCTGAACTTGGTATGCTTAGGAATTCAGTCTAGTTTAGGGAGTTTATAGAAAAAAAAATCTTTCNGAGATTTAATGTTTTGAATAAGAGAATTTACAGACTTATTTAGACAAACATCTTTCAAAAAGAGCTTGGGGAGAGCTGATTCAGGGTTAGAGCAAGCATGTGGATTAGCTTGTCTTTTGGTGTCCTTTCCAGACATGTTTTCTGTTGGTGTGTTTCTTGGAACGATGCAGATTGTGGTAAAAAACTTGAATTTCTGTCCTGAGCTGAGTGATGGCAGGACTGACAGTAAATGGTTGCCTCAATTTCATTCCTGTAATTTAGAGACTACTTACGTGTTACCGTAAGTATTAGAATTTTGGATTTTACTGCTTGGTAGAATAATTATAAAACTGAAATTCACACTTATCAAATGTCTCCAAGTCTTAATTTCAATTGGAACATTAAAAACCTGAAAAAATAGTAAGTGTGGAAATGATCAATAGAGAATTAAGATGCAATAGATGTCCACATCCATAAAAAAGTGGTTTCCTCTGTGACACATTTATTTTGTTGTAGATCTGTATCGTTCTAACTGGGCATAAATTTAGTTTTATTTCCCCAATAAGCAGCAGATTCGTTTGCAGGTGCTTTCTACTCTAATTCTAAACAACAGAAGAATTTAAAAATCAGCAACGTAATTGTTTTGAGAACCAGTAAATCCCACTTTGTTGATTTTTCAAATCATAACTTTATATAAGATTAATCTCTAATTATTATTGTAAAGGAAGTTCTAACATTTCCTCTACTAGAAAGTCTTTGTTTGATTGGGTTGTTTTTAAATTTGGCTGCATAATGTTGGTAATAGTGTATTTTACTTGGTTTATGCCAATATATTAGTAGACAGAATTTGGTCATTTTCTCATTAGCAAATAGAAAATTGTAACTGTAAAAGTAAAAATTCACTGATGCCTATGACTTCAGCTGTGGTCATAAACCATGTATTTCCAATTGGTAAATGCTAAGCAATTTCTCTGAGCCATTGCATTAGTTTTTTTTTTAGAATTTGTGGCCTGCAGGTAAAAGGAAAGACTATCCTTTTGCCTGTCATGTCAGCATTCACATTTGAGCAACTTACAACCACAGATTCAATGCCTCACTCTTTTTTATTTTTTTCTCCCACACAACTACCTCTTTGAAAGCTTGAGAATCATTTAATGTCTGTGCTTTACTAATAATGGGTTTTGTGAAAAACAGGAATTGTCAAGGTAAAAGAGTATGACCTCCTCTATTCTCTCTTTAGCCCTGTGTTGCAGCACTGTGCTTCATTTACCTTACCGCACTTCACTGCAAAAGCTAATTACAGTTAAAATTAAACTCTATAGAGTGTGTCCTGCTGCCTTTTAGCTGCTAGACGCGAAGAAGAGGCTGGTTCCTGTGTATTCACTTCTTGTTTAGAAGATTCATGTTTATCTAATGTGAAGTCAATATTATTGTCCTGAAAAGAGTTAGAGTATTGCTAACAATCCATCAGGGAGTGCTTCTTTATAGCACTGACGCTATGCTCTAGTGGCTCAGAAACCGTTTAACAGTGCTAAGATTCTGATCTACCTTGGTACATTAACATTCAAACCATCATTTATCTCTTCTTAGATACTTAACAATAAAATAGTTCATCGTGTTTAACAGTCAGATATTTTGTAAGCAGAGGGAGGGGAAAGAACGAAGCACCAATGGAAGCAATGGAAAAATACAAAGGGATGTAAACCAAACTCCCTAGGTTTCCTTCTGTGCAACACGTACGTATATATTACATCTATTCATTTATATTCCTATATAGCACAGGAATCAGGAGGTCTAGGTGGGGCTATATCACCTAACTTGAAGTGTATAAATTTATCTATGGCTGAACTGGAAGCCCTATGCTGCTGGATAGAGAGATTTAGACCTCCAGAAAGTTACTTATTTTAGGATTAGATGAAAGGTGCTTTAAATTGCTCTTTTTTTCACCATTAACCATAAGAGGAACTTAAGCTGAGGAGCTGTGATTCCAGTATTTAACTTCCAGGTAACTAAGTTAAGGCAAGTGAATCAAAGTCTGGATATCTATTACTTGCTTTGGCTTTGTAAGCATGGACAAGTCCCTTAATTTTCTTTGTATAATGGATAGTCTGGTGTATAACCATTATCTTTTATTATTCTGTCAACAATATAGATATTCTCCCCTTTAAACAATTTATGAAATCTTATACGTACATATTTACACATACAAATACGTATCTGCAGAAAAAAAAAGGGACCTACTCTTCTCACAAGTTCAGTTGCCTGCTTTGGTCATCAGTCCTTTGCAGAAACATTTGAGACACAGAGATATTCCTCTAGTGGCGACTCGCTCAATTCTGCCTCTTTATCAAGTGCCATTTTTCCACATCTGTAAATGCTGTGTGCTTTTGAAGGGAGTCTGTATTAAAACTTACTGTAAGTAAAAGGACAGATATTTAAAAATCAGCTCAACACTAATTTCTATTTAGTTCTGCCGTCGTGATACCATTTTATTAATACATTTTTTTTCTTTTTATGATTTACAATAAAACTAGCCTTTCTTCACATTAGTGAGGAGAATTGAAATGCCTTTTTTTTGGTGTGCATTTTGTGTTGCTGTTGTTTTTTTTTTTAAATACAGCTGGATTTTTTCCCTTACTGTCTCATTTCCAGCATGAGAAACCAAAGAATCAATGAGGAAATAAGGCTTTTACTCTGATCTTGTTTCTCTCATTGTACCTCCTTCACAATCATTAGAATTACTCCTACTTCACTAGAACTGGTTTGTGAAAGATTAGAGTCAGGCTTCACTGCTTTGTTTTAGACTGTCATTTTTTTTTAGAGATTTTAACTTTACACTGTTTATTTTTGCTCTCTCCTCATTTGTTTGTTCATCTTTCAATCTACTGTTTAGAAGATTTGACTGGAGTGGGAAGAGAAAAAATTACAATCAGCACACAAGCTGCTCATGTTCTGCTGAGAAACAAAAAACAAGATTATTTTTGGTAGCAAAAGAACTGTTACAAATAGAGAGATAGTTTGTCTTTTTCCTGTTAGCAATGCATTAGTTTTTATTTTAGCAGATAATACTGTTACATTTATTCTTTGATTTTAACAATGTGACATTCACAAGACAAGGTCATTTAACCTGTGTTTGGTAGGCAAACACATAAAGCTGCAAGATAGCATGTAATGCAAACTATTTTCAAATTGGGTTCGGGAATTAGAATGACAGAATGAATGAACTCCAGATTTGAAGAGCAAACATTTAATGTGGCATGTTCAGCATTGGCCAGCTTGATTAGATTAAATGCTGTATTTTAATGCAAGGTGTAAATATTGAACTATAGCTCTACGCTGTTGATCAAAGCTGTTTGCTTGGCTGAGATGATTAAATAAGGGTTAATAAATATAACCTCTGTTAAATCTTCTATAACCAAATTTATCTCTCAGCTTCACCTACCATAGAATTAATAACTAAAGCTGGCAATTGTGAGCCAGAACATTTAGGCACAGTATCTCTTGAGCAGAGTATTTGATATTTACTCAGAGCGAGCACTGTAATTGATTGACAGTAATAGCAAAAGAACTAGTTCTCATTTGCTCATCTGGACAGAGAAAGGGGCAAGGACAGTCTGACCATTTCATTCGTAGCATGCCAAACCATGATATGCTGATTACTAGTTGTGGGTCATCTTCTGTTCCCATGTGTTGTACAAAAAGTTACGGGACGTTTGCAGACACGATGTCTTTGATCAAGTAGTATCTGAAGAAGGAGGCTCCTACCTTTTCCAGAGCAGAAGACCCGCTGAGGATTGAGGTGTGAGCAGGAGGGGAAAGACAACATGGCCCTGTACACCCACATTGCAGTAAACATGGGACAAGGCGCAATGCCACCTGGGACTCATAGACTGGGATTTTCTTCTGTGATCATGGAAGAAGTTTCAGCTGACAAGTATAACTTGGCGTGCATCACACCAGATGATGGGTTTACCTCTCACAGTTTCTTTGACCTTGCCTGGAAAGCTGACAACATCTTACTAAGGAAGCTCTGTTTGGAGGATTTTCTTGTTCTTGAGCTGCATGATTAAGACAACTTAGCTTGTCTCATTTAGCATGCAATAAGCACCAATAGTCAGAGAGCTGGAAGCTCATGTTCAGTGTCTCTGGCTACCTTTTTGCTCTATGCTGAGCTACGTTCCTTGTAGCCCATACTGTGGTCGGTTTGGTCCTCTTTGTCTTCAACACCAAGGCTCAGACTTCGGGAATTTCTGTTCACCTATCAATAGGCTTCAAAGAAGCTTTTCTGTCACTATTTTGAAGTTTGGAAATCTAATCATACTCTACCAATCTTGACAGAATTTATCATAAGACAAATAATTACATTAGAGTGATGGATGAACTATATCAAAGAAGATCATAAGCAAGTGCATACTAGTGCTGCCTGAGACAGGCAAAGATGGAGCGTACTGCATGACAGCTCAGCACCAGATTATAGGATAGAAGAAAGAAGATGAATTATACAGGATAAATTGACATATCCATAATTTTACAGTTTGTTTCAGGATTTACGTTTCAACACTTTGATGTGTGTCTGGTACTAACACTAAATTTTCTAAAAATTTGTGAGCAAGCTGCTTTTCATCCTTAAGGAGGGGACAAATAAAGAAATCTGTGAGGGTGGCCTTTATCCAAAAGTCTTCCAAGACCTTCTAGAAGTACTAAAAATTTAATTGCTATAGTAGCACAATTTCAATACTTTATTTTTATTTCCTGTTCATACAATATCGTTTTATGGAATAATTTTGTATGCTTGCAAACCACAAAATCTAACTCATAAAAACTAGTGGAAAAAAAAATCCTGTCTGACAAGTAAAGAACACTTACCTAAAAATCAGAAGAATGCAGCGAAAGTACAAACAGATTTTTGCTCAAGTCGTGCTGGAAACATGTGACATTAGACCCTGCCATGGAAAGTATGATGGAGTATGACGGTGAAGATTGTAAGCATCTAAGTAAACTAATGAATTAGCTGTGCTGCATTCCTTCATGATAGGTAATGTGTGAAAACGGACTTACACACAGGCTGTACTCCGATGCTTTTAGCTAGTGAGAACTTCTCCAACTGCACCTACCGTACAGGCTCAGTGTACCCTTTATTCCAGCACGTACCTGTTGCTCCAGTTTGCACGTGCTGCCCTGGTGTATTTTGGTACCAGGGCTGGTGCCAGCACACGCTGCGTGATTCGGCAATGACAAGCCAGGAACTGAGAGAGGCAGAGATAAGGCATGAAGGTTTAATGGCTCTGCAGGATCTCGGCAGCTTGTTAAGGCAGAGATGTATAGCATGGGTAAGTAAAGCCAGCCGGGCACAGCACAAAACATGCATCATAAAGCCAGAATTTTGATTGTGGAGATCTGGCATCCAGGACATGGCACTATTCCCAGAAAGACAAACAGTTACAACACAGAAGGCCCACAACGAGTTTTATTTCCTGCAGCTAGGACAGCGTGCTTACATTTTGACAAATGAACCAACATGCACTGGCCTGAGTCTGCATATGGAAGAGGACAGTGATATTGCAGGGATAGCTGGGGCTGTGATCCTGGGGCTAGGGGATAGAAAGGAGACAGGAAAGGGCAGAGGAAAGGCCAGTGAACTAAGTTAAGGAATTGCATTAAGGGAGCAGCACACGTAACAGCCAAGCTGTGCAAACTCTGCTGTGGTGACAGCAAAATTTTGTGAGAGACAGACTACAACCCATGTCCTGGCAAACTGGCCAGGTGCAAGTTCAGTACAGACGGTACTTTTGATCTATTCTAAAGTAAATCAGTGAGTGTGCCAAAAAGATCAGGATTGGGGAATCAAGATTTGTGCTTAGAAATAAAAGGAAGGGATTGACCCAAAAAATACCCAACATAACTAGTTATTTAGGTTGCAGAAAGTTTTCTTAATATTTTTTTTTATCCTAAAAGGACAAGTTACAGAATGGCACAGTATTTCTGTATGCATAAGAAGGAAATATCAAAGAAATAGGGAGAGAAAATATATTTTCTTATAATTCTTTTAAAAAAGGAGGATAGTGATGATTTTTACAAAAGAGCTGTTTTCAGTACACACAAATGCAAAAGGACAGGAGGAAACCCTTAACTGTGAGCCAGTGTTATTTTAATGAAATGCAAATGACTATTTTTAACATATGTACCTCATAATTCAGAGGGTGTTGTCTTTGATGAGACCTTCAGGGCAATTTCATAGGAAAGGTGGAATGTTTCTGTCACATAAGAGGACTTCATCTGCACTTCATTCACGGAAAAATATAGAGATGAAAAACTATCCTGCAATCAAAGAAAGGAAGATAAAAGATTTAGATAATGGAACTAAAGCTTGTGGGTTGCCAGAGAGACTAGATTCTTTATGAAAAGGATTGCAGTTAATTCCTCCAGGCACAGTTCATATTCCTGGCAAGGCAGCCAGACATAGTGGGTGTGTAAGTGTAAATGAAAGTGCAACTGGACATGATACAGACACACACATGGCTACACATGAATACACACGAGCACTTGTGATAAGTAGATTATACAAATATAAGTTGTAATAATGTGATATTTTTAGCAGGTTTTTGCTAAATTCTGAGCACAGTTCAAATCTATCATAGAGGATTAACATTATCAGTCTAAGAGCCTTTTTGTGCGGCAGGATATGTTCTGTATTCACTGTCTAAATTCAAAATTAATATGATAACTTTGTGTCCATGCAGAAATTTAACACAAGATAATTTGATCTGTGAAAATACAGGTTTCCTGAAGCCATGAGAGGTCTTCCCATGATTCTTCCTTTCCCAAGACAGGTGCTGGATCATGCAGATGAAGTTCACCAGGACTGAATCCTTTGTGGATCCTAATATTTGCCACAGCTGACACTGTTAGAGGAGCCAGACAGACTCTGTATAGCCTTGCAGAGGAGGACTCGGGTCCTGATCTGGTCTCTAGTTTTAGGTACCCTGAGGGCTGCCACTGCCGTGTTTTCTTCAGACTTTTACCTGTGAAAAAGGAGAGTCTCCTTCTCCTTTAGGTATGTTTGAATCACTTTAGGAGGAGGAAATAAACACAGTTTTATTTTAGCAAAGCAAATGGTTACGTTTTTTTTTCATGCCTGGATACAAATTTTAAGCCTACACCTGACAGGCAGACCTTGTTTGACAGTCATTAACACAGGTGCCTCCGAGGTATCATTCAGTGCTGGAAACCATGGAGCCAGTTCAGCTGCTGGTCCATCCATGGTGAACATGAGATATTTATAAATAGGTCTCTTGCTCACAGCTGGGGATACCAGAATTTTACTGCACCTTTCCCTCCATGCTAGTATCTTTCCTCTTTATACTTTTTATTTACAGACACATTATTGTGGCTCTGATTAGAACTACACATTTGTGAGAGTGCAGATGAAAGATTTGGGGGAATTGTGTATGGCTTTTTCAATAAATTGAAAGTCTTTGATGTGTGGATTCTTCCAAGTTTTTCTTTCTGACTGTGCAGTAAACTGAATTACAGTGTAACCTCACTCCTCTGCCTTCTAAGAGGGTGTGATGTGCACTGCTGGCTTTCTTCATAGCCTTCTTCTAGCTCAGAATTATAATAAATAGTAACTCTGCAACATTTCATAGATTCAGCCACCGGTTACTTACTCTCTGCAGAAGGCAGGAATGGTATATGAAAAAGCAGGTGACAAATTTGACATTTAGAATGCTTTTTCCAAATTAGAAAACTTCTTTGCCCTCTGTCAGATTGGGATATTCTTGCTAACACAGGCCACCTGAAGAGATAAGGAAATCTCTGATTTCTAAAAAAAAAAAAAAAAAACCCAAACCAACCCAAACCAGCACTGATAACAGGTATAACAGATAGTATCATACTTTATTATTAAATTAGAAGCAGCATAGTTTGAATCAATTCCATATTGTTGTTTCGTTTATGCTGTATATGACATTTAGCTTCACAAGAAAGAAAATAAAAGAGGTGCATATTTAATGGACTAAAAATTTGCTAAGTGATGATTTTTGAGGCATGTTGTAAACATTTAACATAATCATATAGATGTAAATGGGGAATAGTTAAAAACAATATATTCTCAGAGGTTTGTTTTTCACCTTATTCAAGCTTTATCAATGATTTATGAGAAAATATGAAAACAGTTTGCACAAAGAAGTATATAACAAATAACAAAATATAAGCAAATAAGAAAAACAATCATACTGATTCCTACAGTATGGGGAGGTTTGATATTGAGAATAGTAACTTCAAAAGGAATTGAAAATCATTCATCTTGCCTAATTGCAGGGGATCAGAAATGGTGCTCTCCTGAGGTTTCTTCCAGCTTTCTGTGTCAATGAAAGTGGATGCAAATACCTCCCTATGACTATTTTTCAAAGAAAATTTGCTGCGGAATTCCGTTATCCAACTTTGTACTTGAGCACTTTCCACCCAAATATTACATAAAAAAAAATAGCGATTGTGTCCTCTGGTTAATAACCTGAGAGGGAGATCCCTCAAGCACCTGGGTCTGCAGAGTCTGCATGAGGACTATGCAGAGGACTCCCTAGGGAAGGGCAGGCATTTTGTTCTGTCATTCTGGTCTTATGACATTATGCAAAGGAAAAGCAATCCTAGCTTGTTACTGGGCTTTCAAAGGAGCTGTTGAGCTTTGCTGTCTTCTTAGTACTAACTCCAGTTCGGTTCAGTTGCACCTCTCCCGTTTCTTATATTCAGACAGTGATGAATTACTTGGAGCTTACAAATCTATATACTTTAGGATAGAAGAGGAAAAATGGAACAGGAAATGAAAGAACCCTCTCATTGTTATCTCTATGGTATAATTTTGTATATTAATTCCCTCCGTACTTCTATCCTCACTTCTTTAAAACACATGGTAAAGGCCATTACCAAGTATGAAATACCCGCTAAATGGTATATTTGGTACACCATTATAGCACAGTGTTGTGCAGCAACACATGATTTCTAAATTGCAGCATTATGAATTGCAGTCTATAGCTTATCACAAATTTATTTTGTTATTTTTCCCCTCTATAAGACATAAAATCTTAGAAGCATTACCTGTAATTGCTATTTAAGAATTTTAAATAGTTATCATACTTCTAGCTGAGACAATTAGTTGTGTGGGGTAAAACTTCAGCAGACATAGACATAATTCCTTTGGCTTCACTGGAGCTGAAATAGTGATAACTAGATGAAGATCTGTCTCATAAATCTACAAAACTTCAAATAATTATTTTTATGAACTCTGTAGTGAAGCTTATCCACATTAGTTTTCTTTTCCAGAGAAGTTCTGCTTCTGCTGCCAATTTCTCATATATCTTTTACATAATATGTTCCTGCAAGTCTCCTTGGGTAAGGTGATTAAATGTTTGCTAAAAAGGTAAGCCAGTGAAGACAGTTTTTAAGGCTGAATAGGTGCTGATCTGTATCATAAGCACATTAATAAAAATATTTTAGTCATTGAAACTGTGTGGAGATTCGGAAAAGCAAAGATATATGTTATCTCAGTGATAGTGCATTTTTTTCTTAGGTTTTGGGACAAATAGTTTTCTCGTTCACCCTAATCCAATGCAGCTGTCTGTGCCATCATGACACCCAGGATCAGGAAAGCATTAACAGGATGGTCTGGAGAAAAATGACAGCAGAATGAGGCTGCTGTTTTTCAGAGGCCTTGCAGGGATCGGTACCGATTGTAGCCTAGTAAATACAGTGTTGTCTTTGCTTATAGCAGGAATGGGTGTACCACCAGAGAAAGGAGGAGATATTGGAAAGTGTGTGTATACCTCACTTTAGCTGTGTGAATTTTGGACTCTAACCGTTTGTATCATTGATAGTGGACTAAATTTTGTTGTTGTTAGACTAAGACTAACAAGATTAGACTAGCAATAAATTATTGGATTTGCATACCAGGTTTGTTACTTTTGCTCAGAGCAAGATTTTGAGTGCAATAGCTTCCTGGGGATCCAGGCAACCTATCCTCTAATTTAGATGCAAGAAATTGATAATATGATACAGCAATTAGGTTTTGGTCTTTGTGGTGGTTTTTCTTGTTATTGTTGTGTGGTTTTTTTGTTTGGTTTTGTTGGTTTCACTTGTTTGGTTCAGTTGTTTGTTTTAATTTTCTTTCCTGCAAATAGTTAAGATTAACCTTCATTTGGTTTGGACTGAGAAAAATTACAGAATTAGTGCAATAGTTCCAGATTTTTAAAGGAGAGAGACCAATCAACAAGTTATAAAAATTGAATTCAATACATACAATTTTTTGCACACATTTCTTCACTTGCCTTAAGCTAGCATTTGTTTATATCTTTTATGATTCTAGCAACTACAAACATCTTACAAAACACTGTAGCTACCCTACATCCAGTCAATGTCTGTATAATTATAGATGGCAAATCCCAAGAGATGCTGTGAAACATGCGTTTAGCTTTTTGTGCTCTGAACTCCTCTGCAGCTTTCTTACACCTGAGAGGCTGATCTCCAGTGTCACTGAACTGCTTCTCTCCAGTACTCTTTTTATTTGGTGTTTGTTATTTTTCCATCTCCATTTTTCCTGTTGAAACCTTGACCCACTAATTATTGCTCTCTCAATAAAGGTATTTTTGTCCATGCCTTTGATTTCGTTCTCTTGTGGAGCTCTAGCTGACATGCTTTCTCACACTTTGACAACAGTTTTCTCAATTTTCTCCAGCCTGTTGTACTTCCCTGGACCATGGAGCAGAGGCAGCTCAGCCTCTGGGGTCAGAATTAGTGAGCACCATCCTTCAGCCCATTTGTGCTGAATGCCAAGACATTGGCTCATATTTTTTTGTTGTTTCGAGAAACTTGAAATTATGTCTTCCTGTCTCTCTGTGAGAGACATATATATTGGTGAAGCAGCACGTGTAGAAATATCTCCTCCCTCTTTGGTATTGAAGCCTAATTCTGGGCGAAGATCCACAGCTGCGAAACCTGACTGAAGGCAACAACGTCCTTCAAAGCTGAGCATGTTATTACCTGCAGGGTGTGATCTTCTTGACATTTCCTACTGTTGAGCTCAGGCCATCCATTGCTTGACTCAGTGGCCTCTGAGAGCCACATCTGGAGGCTGGGCCAGCAGCAGCATGTTGTAGTCAGAGCCCTCATGTCCAGCCTGCCTTGGATGCCAGTAGGCAGTGACAGTCTTGAAAATTACACCCAGAAGCACTGAGCACAGCAACTCATGATCCATGATCTTTCCTTTGAGAGTCTCACCCTGAACTAAGTATGCAATTAACTAATATTGGATATTGGTAATAATTTGGGTATGGAATGGCCTGGCTTTTGGCGTGCAAAGATAGAAAATGCGTATATGAGTGTTTCGACACACACATTTTATGGAATGTGTGCATGTGTGTCTGCGCACCTTAATGATTTGGTCTGGTGTTAGCTGTGCTACGTCGCAGTGATAATACAGAAATTCAGCAGAAGATAGCAGGAGGTTTCCAATTCAAACTAAATTACAATTATAAGCCTGCCATGATCTTCATGGAGCTTGGGCTGCTTTATTAAGTACCCACTTAAACTTACACCAGGCTAATAATGTGTTTGCTCAGCTTGAGATTCTCTACAATGAGGAAAAAAAATTATGACAAAAATCTTTGTTTTAATTTACTCTAACAATTTTCAGAAGCTGCTGGAATCTCACAGGTATGATCCAGAATAAATTGCTCGAGCTGTCACTGCTAATAATGCACTGGAAACACTCTTAAATATAGATTTAATTTAGGGTCTCAGTTGGCCGCTAAGCAACTTTAATTCTTTGGGTTGAAAAGAAGGACTAAATTCCATACTGTTACTGAGAAGAGATGTGTGAGCAGCCTCTTCTCTGATCATTAGGACTCATCCATAGGAAGTAATGAAACACTATCAGTGGGCTGACAGGGGTGGGATGGGCTGTATGATGTGTTATAGCCTGATGTGTTGCACAGTGAAAACAAGGTCTTCCTGCAGAGCTGCTACATGTGGACTGTATATTTGGAATCACAGAATCACAGAATCACAGTTTTGTCTTTGTTGACAAGAAAAATTTGTTTTGGGTAAGACTTTTCAGTGAAAATTTGAAAATAATTGTGTAAAAGCCTTGAAATTTTCAGGGAAATGATATAATTACTAGGGTTGGGAAAAAACCTTCAGTCCTTTGGTTTCAATTTTTTTACATCTGGGAATGCAGGATAAATGTAGGACAACTTCCTTAAAAATAATATGAAGGTTAAAATAAAAGCTTGAAGTTATTTAAATGATCTTTGGTTGTTTTGATTATACATTTCTTTGAGATTTTTTTAATCACAATGTTTTTTAATTTTTGAATCTTTCATCCTAGTTTGGGACCTTAGGTGGTTTTAGAATCCTCCAACTTTCCTATGTGATTCTTCTTTTAACTGTTGTTGCTGTGGCATGTGAATGTATATCCCCTTTTATTAGTGTATGTTATCTATTTCATGAGAGTTTAAAGGTTGGTCAGCTGATTTCTGTTCCATGAAAACTCTTTTTCTCATTAGAACTTCATTTTGGAGAAGGACTTATTACACTTGGACATATAAACTGAATGAAGTCAAAAGCTCCTTGATAAGGCACCTGGAGAAGAAAAAATAAGTGGGAAGTAAGACAGGGAGAAAATGAAATTCAGTAAGACAGAGTACAAAGTCATGCACTTAGGGACTAATAAGAATCACTGCTGTAAGCTGGTAGCTTATCTTTTGGAAACAATACAGAAAGTTGATCAGTGGATCATTGTATAGAGATACAGGTGTAATAAAGTTATTGTTCAAGGCACCTGTGAGACCTCACCTGGCTGCTGGGTACAACCCTCAATGCTTGTACTCAGGGTGGATGAGTTTTAATCTGAACAGGTTGACATAGAACTATGAGGATAATCAGAATAGAGATGCCACTGAAATAGCTTTCTTAAAGAGCAAAATGAAAAATATATTAAGGTTAGAGCTGAATATTGGTTTATCAAAGAAGTGAGCACTATATAGCAAAAAGAGCTCTTTGAGTTAGAAGACATAAGAACAAATGTGCCTGGAATATCTCTGAATAAATTTAAGCCTTAAGCTTTTCTTGTCATCAGGGAACTAAAGGCCTGGAGTAGTGTCTCACTCTGACATTTTGAAGTGAAGCTCGACATATGGAGTGTAATCTTTTTGCTTGTTCAGCAAGAAAATAAACTTTGATCCAGGATTTGCTATGCCAAAACTACTGTAATTGTTCTCATGCAAAAGAACAATTGCAACCATAAAGCCTAAACTTCTGAGAATCACAAATCAGTTATTAACACACTTTGACATTTTCTTGATTTTAGAGAGATGTGACAGATCCTTTCAAGATTTCCTCAAGAAGCTAGTACTACTTTGTCTTTAAGGAAAACTAAATTTCCACTGTAATGTCCTGTCTAGTCCTTTCACAGTAACAAACAATTTTGTCTCCTTCCAGACTCAACCCCATTGCCCTACATCAAAGCAGGTTTTTCTTCAGTCAGTGATAGGTTTGTAGGGGACTGATCTGCCACCCACCTGCTTAAACCTGTGTCTTGGTCCTTAACACAGGCTTTTCTTTGGTCTTTTATTTTATTGCAGTGATAGTATACATATAGTCTCTACGTGCAGTGGCAACATATATAGATGTGTATGTATCCGTATTCTCTTCTTGCAGTCACACTGCATCTTCATAAATGCCTTCATCTTCTCAGTGCTGAACAGCTACCAGAGAAAATCAGCATCAGTTTCCGTTATTTTGGCCAGCAAGAGGTCAGGAATGAAGACACCCTGGTTCCCTCTGGCTGCAGCATCTAACAAAGCCTAGGCAGAGGACAGTCCCCTCTCATGGCTGACTGTGCTCAGCACTATGCAGTGAGGTTTTCTATGCTTTTTACGCCAGAAACTGAAAGGAGCCACCAGTCAGCCCTCTTCAGCCTTCTTACTGTGTTTTGCTTATCTGTTAAGACTTTTAGAGGAAAGAGAAAACGAGGGTGAGGAAGAGGATGACTCATTTCTGCTGACAAGAATACTACACATAGAATGGTGAAATGCACACTGATGTTCCCAGCTTGTACATGCTGGTTTTTGTAGATTTCAAAACATTTAATAATACTTTTTTCATAAAAGACCTATTTTTGCAGATTTGATGAAGTGAATTTTAAAGAAAGTTTGTTTCTGAATCTCATCATTCAGGGAAAATAAAAGAAAATAAAAGAGGATGTTAGAGTATTGTAGGCACCAAAGTACTAGCTGGCACACGTGTATGTTCTAATTAATCTTTTCAAAATATAACCAATTTTAAAACCAAACTCATGAATGTTAACTAAAACACTTAACACAATTTGCTTTCTGTTGTGCTAAGCACACATCTGTTCCACTGGCTCCACTGGTCCTTGAAGTAACATGAAGGAAACAAATGATGACAGAAATGTATAAGCATGTTTTAAAATGCAGCTTGTGTAAGGGAAGAGTGTCTTTTCCCTTTACCATTAGTGACACAAACAATGTGAGATCGAAGAATGTCTGGAGGCTGTCTCCAGTAATCAGCTGTTTGGTAGCAGCTGATAAGATAACTCTCACTGAGAAACAAATTAATACCATGTCATGCACATAAATTTGGCAATAAATATTACAGGATTAGATTGCAAGCAATAACTACTTATTTTGCTTCCCTCCTTTATTTTATGACAGCGGTATCCAGGAGTGAGTAACATACACCTCCGTAGCATTGTGGCAAGATAATAACAAGTTGATTTGTTTCAGTTGGCCACGTGAAGTGTCATTAGATTCTACTGGAAAGTTAACATTTCCTATTGCCACTCTAGTGTTTTGAATTCTTAATGTAATGAACTTCTGGAAGGTCAGACTGTGCTGAATTTACCAGTTTTACATTTATTCAACTGTAACTGGCTTAGAGAAGAACAATTACTACCTCCTTACTAACAAATGTGTTCAAAAGGGGTAAATACTGGGTGAAATTGTTACTCCTACTTTGATACTCTATAATGGGAAATGCCTTGAAATGTGTATAGAGTAAAGCAATCCTGTTAACTTGTTAGTTACATATTGAATGTTGCATGGTGAGATTGTCATGCAAGTCTTTTACCTATTCTATTATCCCACTCAACAATAAAAGAGACCAATATTCCAGGTTATGAGTCTTACAATAGATAATTATGTATTAACTTTCTCATTGGAAAACTTTTTAATGAACTTTTTTTGCAACATATGGGTCCATCTACAAGTTCCTAATTCCCTGACATTGTGATTTCTTCCTTACTTTATCCATCACTAATTTTATCTCTTTGGTCACCCAAGTCAATTCAATCATTCAAATAAAAGTTAACTCAAAGTCCACTTACTGCTGTTGATGAAAAGGACAAGTCCAACTTCTGAAAACTTAATTGTATCCAAGAGAAAAGTGAAAACAAAAAAATTGTCAAATGCCCTCAGTGTGCAAGTAAATATATACTAGATTTTTTTTAAGATGATTTATTTTACATCATAAGATCACTGCACAGAAAATAAACATTGCAGAGGAGGGAACCCAGGTCTGTATTTTCATAATTTGTGTACTGACTGCTGGGCTAAAAGTCAGGATTTCCCTCAGGCTTTTTACAACATCTTTTAGCACAACTGTCAATTATATGGAAGCAATAAGTTCTGCTGCCCATGCCCTTTTTCATCTGTTACTTTCATGAAATCACCATGTCATAGAATAATTCCGATCAGAAGACATCCCAGGTGGCCTCCAGTCCAGCCCACTATTCAAAGCAGGTTGCTCAGGGCTTTATCCAGCCTGGTCTTGAAAACTGTTAGGAATAGAGACAGCACAGTCCTGCTGGCAGCCTCTCCCACGGTCTGTCTTCACATGGGAATGGATTTTGGTTTTGTTTTTCATTTTATATAGCTTCATTTCCACCTAGTTTCCTTTGTAAACCCAACCATAAAAGAATGGGGAAATAAAAGCTTCCAAACTACCATTTCTTAGATGAATGGCCGTGCACAAAGCTCCCAAGTTTAAGGTTGAAATGCTCTGAAAATATTTTTGTGTGGTTTGACGAATTCAAATACATGGACCTGAATAAAACAACCCAATACAAAGTTTTTCTATGGTTTATGGAAATGTGATTTGTGGCTGAATTGAAGTGTAATATTTTCTTTAGGTTTTGACAGCTTTGAAAAAAACAAGTACATTTCTCTAGCAGAATAAACTACTTTTGAGCCAACTGCTTTGGACTGGGAATTTGGTAAAAATATCAGAAAGACTCTTTGGGACAAAACACCTTCTCTCTTAAGACCCAGTCACTAGGTTTGAAAATTTAGATAGTTGGAAAATACTAATATAATAAGTCAGTAAGTTGGACTACTAGAGTCTCATTTTATTAAAAAAATTAGACGATGACTACTGTCTTCAATCTGGTTTATTTTTTTTTGTATGTTACAACCTGAATCTGAAATATTTCTAACTTTTTAATCCCTTTTCTGTGATATTCGTTTGCCTTTTAAGCTGTAGTAGTACAGAAAAAACACACCACCTTCAAACAAAACCAAGAAAATAATCTGAAATGAGCTTAATTTTAAGAAATATAATAATTTATTGATTGTTCCATTTTTGAGGAGATATAATCAATGGATGTCATTTTGTGAAAGGGTACAAGACTTTTTTTTGTATACAATGTATTTAGTTGCAATCCATTGAAAACCATCTCAGAAAGCCAGTATTTCAAGTATTGTGCAGCATATAATCATTATTTTTAAAAGTATTCATCATACTGCTTGGATGAAAAATTCACACTGAACAGACAGTATTTAATGAGTAAATCAATAATGTTCATTTCAGGAAAAAATTAGGTATGGAATACAGCTAGGGAAGATAATAAAACAAGATCAAATACTAAATCTCAGAACTGATGACCCGTTAGGGATAATGCAATTCACTGCAGTATCAAGCTGAAGTGTATTAGGAAACTTACATCATAAAATTTGCCGTGTAAATGCAAATTCAATCTAATTTGTCATATGATTAAAACTCAGAGAGAAAGAACTTCTACCATAGCGTAAAATAACGGTATTTCAGCAGAGCCACACTGGCTAAGAAGAGTAAGTATAAAAGGTTGGTGCTCATTATTAATAAACTGCTACATAAATATTTCTTATTGGTAAGGGAGAGATATGCAGGTCTACTCGCAAACACAGTTCTGCTGTTTAAAGATACGCTCGCTATGATTTAGCTCAGAAATACACCTTGTTGCAAACACCAGGTTTTCAGATAAGTGCTTGTTTTTTTCTCATCAGTGTTGCAGTAAATAGCCCTCAGAGAACTACACTTTGGGAAAGTGGGAGAAGGAGGTTTCATTACACATGGGATTCCTCGCAGACATTGTGACCTGTAAAAAGTGTACCACCTGCCTGAACAACAAAAAAGTAGAGTAAGAGCAGTGAAACTTGCCGAGTCTTGTAATTAAATCCCATTAAAATCATTGGGTAACAGGAACAATTTCACATGAGCAGAGAGCTTTTCTTCGAGTCATAAAGAAGATTTGTCCTCGTAGGAGAACCATCCAAAGCACAGCTTAACTGTGCAGGGTATGATACAGACAACTGACTGTTAGACTTTCGTGTTCACATTTCATGTGCCTTACAAGTGATTTCTTAAATAGCTTCAAGTGAGATCTCGTTTTAGTTCATGTGGGTGTACACATAACTGCTGGTGCATATGCTTCCTTTGTACTATCACTCAAGGGTCAGCTGAGAGATACAATTATGAAAATCTCTGGGTAGAGAAAAGGAGCAATCTATACATGAGTAGGAAAAAGTTTGAATTGTTTCCGAGTGCTTGGAAATTTGTACAATAGTAACCTCCAAAAATACAGGAGTATATTGACATGTCTCGTGGAGAACATTATAAATGCTACCAGTGTAATTCTTTAAAATGTTATATAAATCATACTCTGTGTGTGGTAGCTCTAATGTGCTGCTGCTGAAGCACGAGAGTTCAGTTGGCGTATACCTGTAACTGTGTTATCTGAGCAATTTGGATATTTATGAGGGCCTCATTTTGGAGCATCTGCACTTTGCTTACTGCTGCACTAATATGTAGGAGTCCCAGCTAAGATCATTGACTAATTTAGGACTTTCCTAAGGTCTTTGCTATTGCTAAGATGTTGTCCATTAAGGTAAGATATGTGCTTGGATCTCATCCTTCTGCGTACTTGAGTATTCAAGCACCTGGTTCTTCATGTGTTCAGTTTGGATAACCTCAACTCTTTGACTGTGTCACAGGGCATGAGACTTGATCTAGGACAAGTCAGACAACAGCTGTTGTCAAAGGCTGCCTTAGACTCCGGTTGCATTTTCAGAGTTGTGGGCTGACATACACTAAAAAAGGCAAGGAGGAGAGGAATAATATTATGTGTCAGAAATGGTTGTCTTCTGTTTTATACAAACTCCTTGGGTTGGAACTAGGGAATGAACAAAAGCCAGCACGGTCCCAACCTCCCAGCTTATGGCTGGAAGCCAAATGCTGGATGAGGATGTAATTTTTCAAGGACTCAAGTCCTTGTCTGCAGCATGACTTTCTTTTAGGGAAGGCAGAACTGTGAGCTATTCATAGAAGTGTGAAGATGTGTGGTGGGGCTGGTACGCCAAGCAAAGGATGGGTGCCTCAAACTATTAGCTTATTTTCAATTAAAACAGTAACCCTTGAATGTTATACAAGAATAATAGTTTTATTGTCTGTTATGAAATACAAAACCTGTGTCAGGATCAAAAGGGAGGTGGTGAAATTCCCAGTGTAACTGAATGAGTTGGTGGAAAGCAAAATGTAGAGGATAAAAGCATTTGCTCTTCTATATGTATTTCAAATGCAACATTTATAAACAAATATAATAACAAATATTTTTCTCTTAATCCTCAGAGATGCACTTTATGTATGTTCTCCCATCATCAGTTGTTGCTCCAAGCTGATCTGGCTATTGCAATTTTGTGTAAAGTATTTCATTTTCTATTTTGGCAAGCCTCAAATGGTCTTTCTGATATCACTTACAATTAAATATTTGTTTATTTGAAGAAACTTGGAAAAAATGGTGCTCTTTTTTTAGCAGGGTGTGATACTATGCCAATAATTTTGATATGGAAAAAAATGATAAAAAATATGCATTTTGAGTGACAATGTGAAGTTCACACAACAAATAGCAAGTTTTCTTTATATATGAGACTAGAGGGTTGTTCTGGTAATTTTTCTAGGTATTAATTATTGTAATAATTGCTCACCTGCAGAAGTCATTAGGTGACAGACAACCTATAGTTATGTTGTACCGTCATGACAGGGGAGCCTGAAAGGATTAATTACGGCATATTATACAAGCAATGGCATCTTTGTCTATTGCAGAAAACTGTAATCATGTTTATAGTTGGCTCTTTTCCTTTTTACTTGTAATTTTATGACTTGCATGTGTTCTCTGCGAAATACGAGGCAAAATCCCTTTTTTAGTAAAATAGTCTTTTTAAGCTTTTTAACCTGTAAGCTCCCTTTACTCTGGCTACTCTTAGGAAATAATGTTTTTATATCTATTTTTCAATTTTGCCTGTTTGAATGTGATTTATTAGAGTGACAAGTAGGAATTTAATTCATATTTTTCAAGCTTAGTCTTGTTCTCGTTCTTAGCAAATTACCAGCTAATTCTTTTCCCTTCCTCAGAATCATGACTTTCCTGTTTAGCATCGTTTCCTTTTGCAAGTCAGATCTAAATTATCACTTTGTCTGTCTTCCCACGTTAAAACATTGACTCTACTCCACTGTGATAGATGCCAAATTTCAAACAAGTTTAACGGAAGAATTGGGAAGTTCAAGAAATTTTTTTTCTCTGACAAATTTCAACGACCTCATTTAGTCTGTTTCTCTTATTTGAAACATGAGCAGGTTCATCTTCAGTCACTGGATGGTTCATTCACTTTTTTTTTTTCCTCACATCTCCAGATATTTCTCGGAAGACATACTTTTTTGTTAGTTTTTTTTAATTATTATTAAAATGGCTTCCTACAGACACAAGGTTTGCATAATCATTCTGGGTTTCTGTGAATTCCCTGCTAATACTTTTAAAGCTGCATCTCGTGCCATCAGCGTTAGCTGTCCTTGATGCACAGTCTCAGCTCTTCTCTTTGTCATCATCGCAGCATATCCTTTCATATGGTTGCGAGGGTTGAAGAGGTCCTGGGAAAGCACTATCTGAAGGCAGCTAAGCCACAAATGTAGTTGAAAAGGAATACAGAATGTGCATGATAGCGATATGGAATATATATGATCCTGCTTCTTGGAGGATTTTATGGCATTAGCCAGAAGAGTCTACAGTTAGAAACGTAATCTTTATTGCTCATAAATTGTTTTAATCTATTCTGAAAATTTTAAGTTCACAATGTTCATGCTGTTTTTATGATATTTTAAAAGATCTGACAGTTGATAGCAGATTGAGAATTTGAAACTAAGTGCTGAACGCTCAAATTTAACTTATCTTACCTGTTGCGAATATCAACGACACTCTTTGTAACATGCAAAATGGAAGGACAGGAGATTTTCACCATCTCTTAGTGAATCCTTTGGAGAAGTCTGGAAACATTTTTCTCCAACATGAACTGAGATGTCTCTCAGGAGTTTCTGCTGATGAAAGCAAGTCCTTATTCATCACACATAGTAAGAGGAGTCCTTATTCATTACAAATGGTAAGAGCTAGCAGGTCAAACTGCATTGGAACATTTTCACTTTCTTCTCCCAGTTCTCCTTGGTGTAACTTCCCTTCACTGACAAAAAATAGTATGAGTCCGATGAGGGGGTTGTTGTTTTTTTTAACTTCCTTTATTTTTTTTCTCTTTTTTTCTTTCTTTCTTTTTTTCTTTTTTTTTTTTTTCCTAAGCATGAAATTTCCTTCAAAACAAGTGGCACGTGAGAACATTACCTGTCATTCATGGCTATCAGTAATTTACCTGGTTTATGTGGATCAATATAAATGCATATAAAAAATTCCGGTTTTCTGTGATTTACAAAAAAGTGAAAGACTCCATTGAAGAACTTATTAAGTGCTTTTCAATGTTATTTCTATGTTCCTAAAACGTTTCCGCAGGTCATTACAGCTTATCTTTTGTTTTTAAATTAAGGTCTTTCAGAAGCCTACTACGCTTGATCGACTCAGAACTTATGGAAGAGAATAATGAAGTTTTCATTAAAGGACAAGACTCTTTATAGTCATTAAAGAGTAGGCAGTGATAACTTGAAATAAGAACATTTACAGTTTGGGATATTAGTCTGGTTGCCATTTAGTTGTATTCAGTCCTAAAAGGACTTTAAGAAAAATAACTTTATATTTATGCATGATATTAATAGAAGGAATTCGTGCTTATGCAATGAATGCCAAGAGCTGTGCTTTCTTTGCCCTTTCAAATGCATATTTTTGTCAGTGCTCATGAGTCTATATGTAAGAGGTCACGGTCCACTGAGAATGTTTGGAAGTGGTGAGTACCTTCAGCTTTGGCTTGAGAAATTACAAAGTAACCTGATTTCCAGAAAATGTTGATTCTGATATGTCTTTCTCCTTGAGCTACCTGAGATTCATTTATCCAAAGCAGGTTGCTTTAGCAAGTGGGTTGGACCTGATGATCTCCAGAGGTCCCTTCCAACCCCGATCATTCTGTGATTCTGTGATAATCACTAGTTATTACTGAAATCTCATCCATTACATCTAGTAATAGAGATGAAATTATTGTGTAAGCTGAAAAACTTACTTTTCAGCAAGACTTTGTCATTTGCTTGGTTCGTAGCACAATGAACACACAAGCAAAAAGAGAATGATGTTGTGAGAAGATCAAACAATTTTTATTTTAATGTTTGAAATAGAAATAAAGTTGCATTGTGACTTGTTAATTGTTTCAAACAAAGAAAATAATTTTTCGAATACAAAAATAGCAAAATGCTTTCTGAGCTTGGAAAAGCTATTAAAATTGAACTGCTTGTGGGAAAGGTTTTCATCTCTATCAAGTGATATTTTAGCAAAAATAATATCATCATTAACATTGCTGGAAGTTTCTATTTTCATCACAAAATGCATACTTTTTGTTCATAAAGATGAAATAAATGGCAAAATGACCATTTTGAAATACCTGCTCTGCATTCCCTTTGTGCTGGCCTTAACCTGGAAATTAGAATATTAGTTTAGGGAGGTCAACATTTTTGTTAATTCTCTGCCTTGCATTTATCTCAACACTAGGCATAAAATCATGCACCATTTTAGCTTTTCAGTGGTAGGAAAATACGCTAAGGCTCATAATCTGCATTTTTGTTTGCACAGATAAAATCTTAATGATATAATCAGCATTGAGCTGTCTGTTAGGAGCAGGAGATTTCATATACCTCTTCCCACCCTTTTAGTGAGACTCAAATCTATCAACTACTGAGATAAGTGATAAAGAAGAGCCAGAAATTATTATTTGAATAGAAGCGTGTTCCTCAAAGTCACATACCCACAGAGACCACAATCTTTAATAAATACAAGACTGAATTAGGGTTTAGCAGCTACACATACATCCCTCTGCTTTTTATGTCGTCACCTGGCGTGATAGGTAGTTGTTATATAATGGCTGCTCAATGCTTCAAATAAAGAAGTATTGACCTTTTGTACTGCAAATATGGCAAAATCATAAAAAATCCCACATAAGTGCAGTTGGAACTGATTATTACTTTTACTGACATGCTCAGTTGATTGAGCATAAATTGTATTGTAGTCCACCACATTTCTATGAGATTATCACTCCATGTCAAGAAAGACAGAAATAGTTGGAACAGAACAATGTGCTGTTTCTTCCATCCTTTGTCTCTTCTGGATAAAATGAGCCTTTTATTTTCCATTGTTCTTGAACCAGAATTTCTAATAAATATGAAGAACATTTCCTCTTTATATCCCACCCAGATTTTTGAGCTTCAGTCACACGAGTTGTCCCTGAAATCTTCAATAAAGATTAATTTTCTGATAAAACTGTATATTTTAACCACTGTTCTGAATCAATTTGTTATTCTTTGTGTAATAACTTTGAAAAATAATGAACTCATTTATTATTGTTCATATTCTATCAGAGTCCCATTGTAATTGGACATTAAATAATGTGCTATTAAAATAATATTTTTTACAGATTCACATGCCTAGTGCGGGTAAGTGTGTCTTAATGGATAGCGTCTTATCAGTGCTAAAAGTAGTTAGACAATCTGATTTTTCTATGTTCTGATTGCTTCCAGAAATTAATTTTAAACCATGTCATAAGTAAATGGAATATTTATAGCTTCTTGCTGGGAGTATGTCTCCCCAGGGTGAATATGTGTGAGAATGTGGGAGGAGAAGATGAGAAGATTAATATAAAGACTTTTCCAATAATCTAAAAATGAATGAGTTCATGCACTCTTTTCATGTTCTTGCATTCTGTGTCTTTGGCAAAATTATCCAAAGCTACAAATGCAAGCACGTGGTTTAAAACACGTCGATAAAAGGGAAATGGCAGATGCAGGATCTTTGCTACAGAGGCAGGTCATGGCACTGGGATGGTGTAAAGAGGAGCTGCAGATGAAGGTGAAGGAGAAGCTTGGGTCACTGCTTGGGTTCTTTTTCAAGTAGAGGAGGATTTGAAATGAAAGCATGGAAAAGAAAGGTATTCATAAAATCTATTATCATTTATAAGTTCTGTCCTTCCCTTGCAACTCTCTTGTGCCTCTGTTTCTCTAACTGTAAAATAAGGCAAATGTTACCTTCATTCTTAGTTTACCCATGTCAGTAAATTTCTGCTGACAGTTGATTGTGTTGATCTCAAATACAAGGAAATATAAGGTATAATTCTTCATGTCATTATTTAATGATAACACAATGTACAATTTTAAGAATGGCCCCTTTTCCTTTGTGTCTTACACACTGTAAATTTAATGTCTTACTGCTTTCTTGGTGGATTACGAGTGAGAGATCCTTCACAAATCATAACTGTTTTCTGAATAACATTGTCAGTCTTTATCCTGCTCTTTGAAGGGACGAATTATTTTTCTACTAATTTCTTCTTCCCATAGCTCCACACAGCCTAGCCTTGTTATTAGATCAGATACAGAAGTTTGCTTAATTACTATATCACAAGTTGTTGAGGATGAATTAGCATCAAGTACTTCTAAGTACTGTTAGACTAGAAGGAGAAAATACTGATCAGTATATGCTAATATTGTGAAGAATGGCACAAACTGGTACTGGGGAAGGAGAGTTCATCACATGGTACCACTGCCATGAGGCAGATATACAGAAGTATCTATCTATCTATCTGTCTATCTATCAATCTATCCATCTATCTATCTGATCTCTCACACGAATTTTTGCTTTCATGAGGAACGGGATTCTTCTAGGAATTAGTACTGGACCTCATAGATAGCACTATCTGATTCTTGTTTCTCATTACATATGTGTCAGGACTTCTACTGATGCACAAATTAATAACAATTTAGAATTTTAACACACCTTGATTTACTGATTTCTATTCTCTTTAGTGACTCTTTGGCAATGTGGTAAAGTTACTGTTCAAAAAAGGAAACCACTATTAGTAAATGTGTAAGTCTCTAGGACCTATTTTTCTAGACATTTTCTTGATATACTGAAGACAACCTAGTAAGACCTTGAGAGACTGCAATTTACAGGAACATGCAATTATGGCTTATGGATGTGTAGTGCTCTGTTAGTTGCAAATTTGGGGGAGATGGTAGGAAAAAAAGAAGACGATATAGAAGATAAAAAGGGATGGTGCCAGAGCTAACAAAAATAGTAAAGTAGTAAAAACCACGGGCCTAGGTGCTATCATGAAAGCAGACAGGTATACATAAGGGGGTCTTATTTCAAAATTGTCATGCTACCTTTTTCACTGCCAGAGGATGACTGTGCTGTCTCCAATAAATGGTTGGAACCCTATTTTTAACTCTTCGGATGCCAGAATTGGAGAAAGCCCTTGGCTGCCTTTGGCTGGCCATGGTGCGTTGGGAGTGTCATGGTATGTGTGTCCTCCACATCTCCTCTGCACTGGTCGCTGCGTCTGTGAGGACCTGGCAAGCACCGGGTCCCTCCAGGTGCCCCACAGTGTGGGCAGATCAGGATGAGCCCACTCACTGTTTTCTTTGAATTTGCTGTATATGTAAAAGCAGAACATCCTTAATTTCCCAATTTAACCCTGATTAACAGTCAGTGATAAAGAAATAACATATTTATTGAGTCTTAAGGCCAGGCTTTGAACTGCAAAAGGAGAAACAAAGCATTTCAAGCACAGAAGCCAATAATTTTGAATGTACACTTGACAGTTTCTGTTTGGCTTCCCTTACAGACCAGTTTCCAAAATACCTCCTGAGTGTTGTAACTAAGGGTTTGAGTTTGCAACAGCACCGCTCCGTCTCAGAGGTGTGCTCCACTTTGGATCACCTTGATCTATCTCTAGTTTATTCTCCATAATGTGGCAATTTACAGAGGTGAAGATTTGAGTGTGACAGCGATCTGTCCCTCATGGTTCCCAGGTACACTTTCTAGAGGTGGACTAGGGAAACTAAACTGCAGGTGTATCCAAGAATCATGGTTGATTTTAAGTCTGCACCCTGTCCCATAAACCAGCTAATGCAGGGAGAGGCATCCTTTGTCTCCGCATCACAGGCTGCCTGTCATCCTGTGGTAGGTGGCTTTCTTCCAGCAGCTTTTTGCTGCAGAATTTTGATGCCTAAGAGCTGTTTCAATGATGCAAATAAGCCTAACTGAGCAGAAAGTATTTTTTGCTTTCTTTTTAAAGCTATATGCAAGACTCTGCATTCAAACTTCAGCTGAACATTGGATTGTAAGAGACTTGTTTTAGCAGTTAGCTGCATTTGCTTTAACCCAAATAGCTGGCCCTGCATTTGTCAGAGATGAGCTAAGATTATTTGAGCTCTCAGACTCTCAAGATTCACTAGGGTGACAATATCCATAAAATGAGATTTACAGACCTGATAAGTATAATTCTTTTATAAGGAGTCACCAATAAAAGCAATGTTTCAATATCAGTTTGTTAAAGATGACAGCGACAATTCTAAGATTCAGGGAATATTTAAAAAAAAAAGTAACTTCTGACCCAATTCAATAATCAAATAAACTTTGCTTTTTCATATTTCTGTAAAAAATAACTTGCACTGTGATTGCCATTGACAACTACTTCTTCTAGAAAACAACAAAGGCCGTATTCCATTCCTCGTCAATTCACAATCACAGATCCCCCAACTCATCTGAGAATCTGCATCAATGCTGGTCTTCTTTAGTGACTTCAAGATGAGTAAAAGCTTGGTCACCTCTCAGTGAGTACAGATTCACTGTATTTGGTGAAATCTATCTATAAGAAATATCATAAGGCATTATGATAAGCCCTTATTATTAATCAGGACTATTATCACTGGTGTTCCATTCTGTACTGTGATAGTGTAGAAGTATCATGCAAACATTTACAAAAAAATGGCCTTTCTCTAGTGAACTTCCCTTGTCCTTGTTTCCTTTTCTGTTCTTCAATTCATACCTTGTGTCCTTGGTTCTTGTCTGCTCTAACAAAATGTTTCCCATACAGGTCATTCTGCCAAGTGTTTGCCTTTCCTGTTACCACCCCTCCCCAGTCTTAGCCCTCAAACTTTCTGGCATTTTAACTTTTTAATATGGGACAGAAACGGGGAAAAATCAAGCAGGAAGTATTATCATGGTCTCTGCATTACTGTGTCTAGTTCTTAAATACACATGCAAAAAATAGCAATGAGAAACTGGAAAATCAAACCATTAAAAGGCACCCTATCCCTACCTTATCAAAGAGAGAATTTATCTTATAAAAAAGAAAATTAAGAGATTGTTTTATTGGTTTGCTGGTAGCATAGTGGAAGACTTCAACTGTAAATGCCTCTTCGTTATAGCAGAGGTTCAATGGACGGAAATAGAAACCTAGAGTCAGAGCATTCATTTTAGTGCTGAGGGTAGTTAGGTGGTCAGTAAGATAACTTGGATAATTGCTTACTAATATATCAAGTTGATAAAAATGTTATTTCTCTTACTCTGGTGATCACTCATTGATGAAATAGTGAAGGGAAAACTGTGTTAGAGGGATTTTATAAGGAGACTTTTTAGTATGATGGAGTGTCCTTTAATAACCAAGTGGCTATACTTGAATTCCCTTGTCATCTACAGTGACATCCAACAGAAATATGAAAGTCCTTGTTATTGTAATTTAAAAAAAAAAAAAGTGCTTTAAAACAAAAGCTCTTTGTCTACGATTGAAGTACCAGAGTACAAATTTATAATGGTTACACAATAATTTTGGAACAGCTGTAAGGGAGAAAAGGACTTTGTTTTTGAATAATAGACAGAGAACTCTTGACTAACTGATCAAATCTTTCCTGACCTTAAAATGAAAAATAAGGCTGGTTAGTTAAGTTCGTTCTTACACCCATTTGAGACAACTTTCAAAAAATTATTATCTAAGTAACAAATCCCAAACAGATTCAACAAGAATTAAGATATTTACATCTTGGAAGTTAATTCTGCGCACAGTATAAATTAAAAGCAATAGATCCAGCTTGCCAGGCTGCCATTAAAAGGCAGTTTGCTTTAACCAAGAGGTGACTGAGAATGTAGACTCAATAATAGGGAACTTGGGTACATCTGTGTTAATCCACAGTAACATAAAACATGCTTATGTACCTTCTATTAGCCCAATCAACAAATTCCTTAAGAAGACACTTAATTTTAAGCATGGCTATAACTCTCATTGATTTTATTGGGACTTAGGCATATAATTAAAGCTAAGAATGGGCTTAATTAACTTGCATATGTTTGTAGCTTTTTATCCTTGTCTTGTTGCCTCTAATTTTGTCTGATTGTTTTAATTTAGAATATTGATAGTTTTATCCAATCTAGCAAAACTATTCATCATGATATAGGAAAAATCTTACAGATTTAGGATCTTTATTTCATTTTAAATTACTAGAAAATTTCTAGAAAGTTTCTTGAGATTTTATTTAAAAGAGACCACAGAAATAAGAAAATTAATTGATTTTTACTCAGAGTATGTTGTTTCGCTAGAGGTTTTGCTAGAGTTATTCACAAGATTAATTTAATTTTCAAACCAGACAAACACAGATTTATGTAAAAAAATTGAAAACTTGGCTACATCATTACAAGTTTCATATCTGATGATGACTCCAAATTTTCTCACATGAGCTTTCAGTGGCAAGGAATTCCATCAATTTCATATATCAATAGTTTGTCCTCTTCTTACAACCGGCTCTAGAGAGCATCCAGTCCAGGTGACAGAGCAGCAGTGCTGGCTGACTATCACTTTTCACCAACCCATGTAATGGAGGACATCGTTTACTCTTTGGTGACAAAAGCAACCTGCATAACCTGCCACTCTTTTGTTTGTGAACTGATCTTTAATCAAACTGTCTCTCTGTGCAAGACTGTAGTTAAGTCATTGCCTTCCAGCCACAAACAGAATCTACATTAATCTATCTAATTAAAAATAAAATAATTCACTACTACTTGTCTTGGCTTAATGCTTTCAGTCTTTTGTTAAGAGTATTAGCACATTAAGGGTTTTTTCCCACATTTATCCTTGCTGAGAAAGATCTTAATCTCAGTTTAGTCCTCAACTATATAGGTTTATACACACAAGTTAAAATTTTGGTTAAATGTCTTTAATTCCATTGGCAAGAGTAGGTTTATTTCAAAGTAAAGTGCCTTCCATGTCCTGTAGTATGGTAGATTTTGTCCTTCAAGGAATACCTCTCCAAGGAGGTCAGATGAATTCCTAGAGCTTGGTGAAAATATTCATGAAACAACCTTAAAAAACTCAGTAAGAGGTTGAGAAATCTTGTACTAATGCATCCTGCCTGCTGGGAAGGGGAAAAAAGTTATACTGTGTGTTAATTTGTTATGTAGAACAGAAATGACAAAGTGAAAATTGGAAGTCTTTTTTCATCAAGTGAAATATGGGTTTTGTTCAAAGATACAGTATAGCCACCTGCTGAGTACAGGGACATATCTTACTGCATAAAATTTTGGTGCAATATGTTGATTTCTGAGTATATTGCCACAAACTACTAATTAATGTAAAATGAAAGGTCTGTCAATCTGTAATAGACTAAAAAAATCCCACTAAAATTACTAGTGAATAGCATTTCAAATATGATAATTTATTTTTGCCCTGAACAAGACACTTGTAACATTTTCAAGGACATCACGTCTTCAGGCTCTAAAATATCAACTAATTATCAAATCAATGATCATTTGGGGGAAAGTAATGAAGTATGGAAAATAACCACTTCAAATTATATAAGTCATTACTGTAAAGTATTTAAAACTGGTAAGTCATTAGCAAAGAGATTTAATACGTGGGGATTAAATGCCTTAAAAGTATGATAAAAAAAGCAAATTGCATTTTAATTGTCATAATTTCCTTTAAAATAAGCAACTTGCCCTTTAAGCTCTTTACACTTATCTATCACTTGTTTATTTTTCTAAGGAAATATTCATTCATTTATTCAAATTATTTTCATCTTTTTTAAAAAGTTCACACCACTTTCTGTTTACATCAAATACTGGGATGTATTTTAAATAGCAGCCAGTAGAATGACTCAAAGTTCAAGACTGCAAATACTTAAGGATATGCCTAACTTTAATCTCATGACCAGTCAGTCCTCTGGAGTTAAGTAGATGCATAAATATTTCCAGGATTGGGAACCTGCTTATTGTACTTTAGTACTTATACTTGTTTAATAGACCATTGATTTACTGTATCAACAGTTTCAAGCCTTGCTACACATTTCAAAGCAACTTGCCTCTCATGTCTTTTTGCAAATAATTTATCCCACGTTTGCTCATGAATGCACAGATATGGAAGCAGGGAGTGAGGTGGAGAAGGAAGAGGCAAAACAATTTCTAGGGTTTTCTTTCACTTCAGTCTTTCTTCTTTTCCTTTTACCTCTGAGGAATTTGTCACCAATACAGTCTCTAGGTAATGTGATCAGTGCTAGGACCTCAGGGATTTGCCTGAAGTTCAGTCTATCTGCTGTGCTTTTGGGAGCGTAGAAATTGGGCTAAGCGCTTGCTAAAAATGAGTAGAGACTCCTTCACACTATTTCTATGCTGTTTTGTCAATAGGAAAGAAAAGATTCTGTATATTCTCCAGTATCCCTGTTTATCCACTTCCCATCCTGTATGTACACTGCTTTGGGGAAACCCTTCCCTTTTTTATGAATTACACAAAATAAAAATTATTGTCACAGGACACATGCAACTCGTGCACTCAGGCAACATTCAGGGTCTTATGTATACTAATAAAGGATCCAAAATCTCATCACCGCTTTGCTAGACAAGTTGTAAATATTGTTTTTTCTCAAACCCCAACTGACTTCTGTTGGGGGGGAGAACTGCAGAACAATGTTTA
This sequence comes from Pampusana beccarii, assembly GCA_013399365.1. Taxonomy (NCBI): domain Eukaryota; kingdom Metazoa; phylum Chordata; class Aves; order Columbiformes; family Columbidae; genus Pampusana; species Pampusana beccarii. The sequence goes on from VWYH01009227.1 coordinate 559,877, forward strand.
GATTTCTCAAAGAAAAGTGTGACTTAAAAGAGTTCGGTGGCAGGTTTACTCTATTATTTACTGCATGGGGGAAATATGCCAAGCCGAACACTGCTTACCTTCTCTCCAGGAGCCTGATACCCAGTTGTGGAGCAAACTTTCAGGATTCTTCTCTCCCTGATAACCATCCACTCTGGAGTCTATATTCCAGAACTCCAGAGGCAAATTTTCAGGGGAGGCCAGATACCCTTTCACGAAGCAAACTTTCAGGCATTTGCCTCCCTGATAACAGTTCACTCCGAAGTCTATATTTTTAAATTCCGGATGCAAACTTTCAGGCAAGGCCTGATAACTGCAGAGCAAAGTTTGAGGAACCAAAATTCTCAGAAATAAAAAAATTAAAGAAAAATACTGGAGTAGAATAGCAGGAGCGCTGGCTTAAGCTGGGTACCTGCGCAGAGGTCCAAACTGAGCAGAGAAAACCATAGACTTTTATGTCTTTACAGACGGTTCATACCATGATTCAGTCAAAAATAAAACTTTCAGTTTGAGGTCTTCTTACTTCTCACTGTATCTTTTTCACTGATCTCATATGTACCTTTTATTTGTTTAGCTGTAAATATTTTTTATAGTCCATAGCCTTGCAGGTACTGTTTCGTCTGAATAAATCCTTTTCTCAGTGAAGTGCAAAACAAGCCCTGTTTTTTAGATGTCTGTAGTGTCTTTAAATTAGCCTTCCCCCCCCCCCCTTTTTTT
>VWYH01009227.1:560675-630761 GCA_013399365.1 Pampusana beccarii
TTTTTTTTCCTGTTTTGTTTTGGTTTGGGTTTCTTTTCAGTCAATTCTGTTCTTCCCAGTCAAGTGGTAACAGACCTCATCTTGCGAGTGTTCAGTGTGGTTTGTGGTTTCTTTTTGTAAATATGAGCAGAACTTTAGAGCTCAAGATTTCAGCAAAACCAGCTTACTAAGTAACATGAAGCAGAGAGTATATTAAAAATCATACAACCTTATACTTCTAGATGATTCACTGTATTTAGTATTCATTTACTTAAGCTAAATGATAGATATGGAACTTAAATTTGGCTCATCCAGTGATCTGTGAGTAGCAAAAACCGTTGCCATATGGCCAGCTTGTTTAGCACAGCGAACTCAAAGTAGGCTCACCTGGACTGTCATATTTATAGAATGGAGTGTTTGACGTGTAGTCAAATTGCATGCAGTGGGAAAGGTATGCAAGAAACTCCTTGAACCCACAACTTTTTGGTGTTCAGTTGTCGTTCTGCTCCCTTGTCGGTTTCCTAAAAGGAGTTCTTGGCCTGGCTGCAGTTCAGGCCTTTCCCTCCTCTGGAGCCTGAGCCAAACTGCTTCTGCTTTGGCTGCGGGGAGTGCGTCAAGTGCATCTGCCACACTTCTATACCAGCAGCCATACACCACTGAGTATAACCTACGTATTATATATGTAATAGGTATATGATAGGCAGACTATACACATCCTTATAAAAGAGTTTTAGTCATATACTATGCATATTCCAAAATTTGACCAACTTTGATAGAAGATTTGGAAGTGCAGGTGATGAAGAAAAATCTGATTTAACTTTTTAGACAAGAGAAGCAAGTAAAAGCAAAATTTGCTGTCATATTGCAACAAAATGAGTGTTTTCTGCCTCAATGTGAAATGCAGAAACAAAGTTTTTCTCTAAATCTCTTTGTCTACTAGTGCTAGTTCTCTGCCTCTCATGTTGATGATTTTAGCCCTGACATGACTCAGACCTTCTATTTTCCTCAATTATCCTCTAAACTATAAAGATCTGTTGTGAAGTCACTTCACATGTTGACCTCTGGTTCAGATCCATGGGAGAGACAGCTGCTTAAAGTATCTAAATTAAAATATATATTCTGTATGTCGTACATGTTGGGAAAAGACTTCGGGCTCATAATTATAGCAAATATTATTTTTTCCCTCTGACAAGAGAAATCACTTATTTTTTTAATCTGTCTAGGTTCCTCCGTAACCTTATTATGACACCAAATTTGAAAATCCCAAAAATATAAGGGACACATTTTCCTATTCATGTGGGAAGAATCAGTCACAGAAAGTTGAAGTAGAGAAGAAAAACTAAAAGTTGGTTTGTGTCAAGATGACACAGCTGATTATAAAGCACTGCCATGTTGTTCCAGCAGTAAATTATTTTCATCTCCTACCTAGTCTCCTACCCAGGTATGCCTGCAGTGTATCACTCTCTGTCCTCTCACGCTACGCTTAGTCCTCCTGCTCAAAGCCTCCTTTACCTCTATTGCTCTAATGAGATAATAAGCAGGAATAACCCCCCTTTATTCCATCAGACATTGACTCAGGACTCAGGTGGGCAATGAATGGCATTATAATCCTCTGTCTGGATCTGAGGGCCTTGCTTTGGAAATTTATATGACAGTCATAATGTGAGCTCGGATCTCCCACAGCCATCAATGTGTTTTAGCCCTGCTAATAAAAACTGTAGGAAAACTTGCATGGTAATGTGCTGGTCACATTTACAACATCCTTAGTAATAGTTCTAGGACTTCCTGGTAGCTATCCTGAATGGGAATTATGCCATGTATTCCCTGACAGATTGAGTAGAAGAAAATTTTACCTTTCCACACTGTCAAAAACTTTCATTACAAGAGAATGTTCAGTGATTCTGTAATTTAAAAAAAATCAATTTTCATTGTATTTTATTTTATTATGTAGTAAGAAATGCATTAAAAACTGTAGCTCTAAACTTAAATATCACAACAAAAACATCTACTATTAAGAACAAATCAAAACAAAACAAACGACAACAACAGTTCCTGGCTTTTCCTTGTGTGTAGTTTGTTTATATTTTACTTGTGTTGAGTATTTTACTACTGGTAAGAAAAGATTTTGGATAAACCACTTAACCAAGCCTACTGAAGCTCCTTTAATCTGATCTTTTTTGGTTCCCAAACACAATGTTACCTCTCCAGTCAACCCCAAATTACTTCTAACTTTCGTTTCACTGGGTAAAGTCCTTCAGTAGTAGCCAAGTAGCTGCGCTGTTTGTGGATGGAAAACTTCCATCAAAGTGATTTCTATGCTGTTCTGGTCTAGCCTAATTTCTATTGTAGTGAAGGAAATACAGCAGCTGGTGATTCCATCCAGTGTGGTCTTCAGCTTTGTGGCTGAAGTGAACAGTCTCCTGAAAAGCAAATTTGTAGGGAACATGAAGGTCGTCTTACCTGCTCAGCCTTCTAGCTGTACTTCTAAAACTTGTAAGATTATGAAATGGCCTAACAGAGCTTTATCCCTCTCAGCCACTTGTGCAAGTGTCCTCATTTTGTCAAAGCTGTCAGGTGCAGGCTTCCATTTCTAAGAAAAGAAATTTTAACCTTCTACAGTATGATGGGGTGTATGACCAAAATGTAGGCAAATGTTCATTCCGTTGCATTGTCTAACCATGAGGAGAGATTTGAAAATGGCACCCCCACACCAATGTTGAATGCCTTCAGCACTTCTCAGGATGCTACTGCAGAACCAGTGGGACTGGATGCACCATGGGAGCTTGATATTCTTTCATGTTCAGCCTGGTGTTTTGAAAATAACTTGCCAATGGAGATAACCTGGTGTTTTGAAAATACCTTGCCTTGTAGACAACTCCTATGGAGAAGTGTTTTCCTCCTGTAGTTTTTCTACCACCCTAATATGAATTAGTGATGCACCTCTGAATTCCTTGCATGCTGCTCCAAAGGTAAGCCATACCGCCAGCTGTCAAACTGACATGCGCTCTCAGACACCAGAGGTAAACCAGTTATGCCACAGAGCTAAATTAAAAATATATTTGAAAAAGCAAAACTGAGCTATGCTGTAAACTACTGGAGCTATATTTACCTTCTGCTTGCTTTTATTAGAACTAAATCCAAAATTGTGTGTTAAACTTGGAAAAAAATATTCATGCCTGGCCTTACAAGCCAGCTCTAAAGTGGCTGGTTAAGGCTGTGGTGATTGAGCAGTTGGTTTCAAGATTATCTTCTGAGTGGAAAACAAGTCATGGTCCTCTGGAGACCCCCAGGGATTTCAGAGTAGGTGCTGCAGGGATGAATGTCACTTTCATTACTGTTTTCATGACTAATCAATGAAGCGCATCCTGTGGCTTAAATGTAGTTCTGAATACACATGACACAACCCTCGAGGAAACAAGAGTATAATGCTCTAGGATGTTCCTATTCTCTGTACCGAAAGACTGATCTACTGAGTCAAAGAAACCCATCTGTTATTACCCAGCAAATTTCCTCCTGAAGAAACATGTGCTTCAGCAGATTGCTTTACTTCACTACTCTGGAAAGATTATAACAAGCACAACTGTTTAGATGACAAACACACTGATACTCTTAAAGAGTGGTTTTGAGTTATAAAAATGATATACTCTAATAAAAGGTTTCGGTGGATAGTTTTTCATCTGTGTGGGGCTGGATTTTGTTGTTGTTCTGCATTTGTAAGAATAATAAAGAACCAACTCAGAAGAAGAAAAAAAGGTAGAACCATTACATTAGGGGAAAGAGCCTCAGTCAGACTGCAGTAATTCTGAAGTAAGTCTCTGGAAGTGACTTTAGTTGCACAGATATGAGTCCAAGATCATAATCACACAGTGTTACTACTATTGTTACGCTATTAGGAAAAAAGTGCTGAATAAAAGTTAGCTTTTAAAAATTACTGTAGCTGGAGTTAAAGATGATTGAAAAATCAAGTTACATGCTACTGATGTTCTCTTTCACCATTTAGCAAAGTGACAGTTGTGATTAGAAAATCTGAGATTAGACTTTGTTTTCTAATGTGTTGTGATATTCTGTACCTTGTTATACCATTCTATAAAATGCATCACTAACATTAAAAGTTGAGACCAGGTTAATATATATTGTAAATATAATTGGACAACCATAGATTAAATGCACTGTGTGAATGTCAAGTACTACTATTAATATTGCTGCAAAGTATGTTTGATTAACTTGGTAATTAAGGCAGATTTTTTTCCTCTGGCAGCACCTTTTGACATCTGATCTCTGGAAAGAAAAGTTCTGGTTTCTTCTTCAAGATGTTTTCCTGACAAAACTGCATGCAGCTTTCTGTTCACAAACTCATTATTCTTGGTGACGGTTTGTGAGAATTTGTCAAGGACCAAAGAGCACCTGCTGATTTCTAGATTCTGACCCTGAGAAAATCTCATTTTGATTTATAAACTGAATAAATCTGATACAAAAGTTAGTGCTAGAGAATTATTATGTACCTCTACCATATCTAATTTACCTTATTCTATGTCAGATTTGCTTGGGTTTAATATAGAATTATCTAGTATAAATTAAAGTCTAACCATATCTGGAACTGAACCACTGTGTACCTCAGGGAACAGATAGGTCACAACAATAAATCTGAGTTGGAAAGTTGGGATAGACAATAAAGTTTGGATTTTATCTAAAGATACGGTAGCCTTGCCAGCCTTAGCCGAGTGATCAAATAACCTCATAAACTCACATATGCTCAGTATCCAATATCTTCTCTTCTCTTTGCTCCAAATCCCCCAAACTGACCAGATAATTGACACTGCATTAGCAGACAGGTGTAACAACAGGAGTTCTGTTTCCTATGGACACAGAAGTATTAAACTATGTATTGTTAACCATACACGGACATATCAAAAGCATAATCCCTCCAAAAGGGGTTACTGTCTTTTAAAGTACGGCAGTTCTCATCATGGGTTCTGAAAAATAGATAATAAATAAGCTTTGTGGTGACCCTGAAAAGCATCACATTATGTTCTTTCATGTTCTGTGCATTAAAGAAAGATCCCTTCATCAACAAAGTTCAATTCTGTTTTTTATTGAAGAGGTATAGCTAAAAGAAGAATGAAACCATTTCTAAGATTCAAATCCTACATGCTTTAGGATACTCATACTCATCAGAGAACTGAACGAGACTGGCATAAACTGAAGAGTACATAGAAAACTCCATACACAAAAAAAAAAAAAAGAAAAAAAAAGTTAAATTATATCCCCTCTGTCTTGCAATGAATAAGACTGCTATGCCTGTTATAGATCTGTTATGTGATACTGGGAAAGCAAACAAACACACACCAAAACCAAATGGACCAAACGAAAAAATCTAAGAACCCAAAACAAGCCTGGAGAAATGTTTTTCTCTTAATTGAGGGTTTGGATACCCTTTCTGAATGGTCACTGTAGTTTTTAACAAGCTGAATAAGAAATAGTCCCAGCTGAGCACCACTTTTAGCTGGAAGCAAAACAAAACGAAACAAATCTGTATGAAAAGGGAAAATGCTGAGAGCTTCCTATGAAGAATCTTATTCAAGCAGGAAAAGAGTTTCCTCTGCAGCCTGAGATCTGAGCTTCTTTCCCCCAAGCTGGGCACACTGACAAGCAACTAAAGGAATTTCAGTTGCCAATAGCCTATTGCAATTGCACCACATTAATGAGGATCTGGTGTCATTCCCTTAGTCCTGCTGTGAGTTCACTGTCTCAAGAACAGTACACAATGGTATTTATTTTGCAGTCGGCATCATATTATCCAGTGTAACATCAGCATTTCAGGCTAAGAAGCTTCTTAGTGGAATTTCTGATTTGTACTCCAATTTTATTTTTTTTGTCTTATTAATGATACTAAAGTGCAGAAATATGAACTTTGACAGTGTTCATCAACATTTAGCACAACAAGCTAGAGTTAAGTGGAATGGCATACTTATTGTTATTTTTGTGTATCTATCTCATATGTTTCTTTAAATGACCATCAATATTCCTGCAGCAATATTACCTCTGGAAATGTTTCCATGGTGAGGGCAGGAAAAGCATCCTATCAGAAACACTTTTTATTTTTTTTAATATGATATAGAAATAAAGGTAAATGCTAAAAAGAAAGTCTAGGGGTACTGAATTATCAGAATTATAGAATTATAGTAACTTAAAAGGTTTTGATGTGCAGTTAAACTACAAAAAAGGATATTTCAAATGACAAAATATTAGGCTCAAAATCCTCTTTATGATCAAAGAGGAAGTATACCTATATCTAAATTCCAGAGTTTATTTATTATAACCAATATCTTAAGAGCCTGATCACTCTTAGTCTAGATTTAATTGTTACAGAAAAAGAAAGAAGAATAATGTAGTTAACATCATAATACACACTTTTTATGTTCTACTCGTTTTCCTGGTCCTTCCCTCATTCTTTTGATCCTCAAGGCCAGTGTGCTCATCCTGGTGGCAGTGGAGGGGATGCTACGGTGAGTCATCAGCATCTGGAGATCTTCACCAAGAGAAGCAATTCTAGCCTGCTGGAATCTCTTGCTCTCCCTCTTCTCAAACATTGAATGACAACTGCTAAATATTCGCCCTTTATTTTTCTCACAGATTTCTGCAGCATTCAGCTATCATGTACTCTACTAACCTTGGTATATCTCTAGGTAAGCAGCTAGCTAGTTGGAGAAGCATAAATAAATTTTGGTAAATATCTGCAGAAATCATTCAAAGCACAGAGCCTGGAGAAGCTGTTGTGAAACCATCACACCAGATCAGCTTGTTCAGTAAGGCATTCACAGGGTCACACTGCTGTGAAAACATCCAACCCCCATAGCAGTTGACTGAAAGGCACAGAAAGGAGCTTGGACCAGGTCAGAAAGAGCCAGCAGCAGTATCCCTTATATTTCCTATATTTTTAGACCCTTTAGGAAGGCAGTAATGATCTCACTGAAGCAGGGGTATCAAACTCATTTTCACCGGGGGAAGTAGTAGAAGTAGTTACATTTATACAGTCCTAAAATTACATTCGACCCTTTGAAGGCAACCCACGAGGCTGATGTGGCCCCTCGGTGAAAATGAGTTTGATGCCCCTGCACTGAAGTTTATCAAAGCCTACAAAAACTGTCTCAGGTAGGTGAGAACAGTAGATGGAGGTTTTCATGAGAGCATCACCAGCCCCCCAGGATGAGACTCAGAGACCTGCTGGGTTGCCTGAGGGTCTGCACTGCTGTGGGACAGCTTGTCCTTTTCAAATGCACCCACAGGCAGATCTCCAGGTGATCCCTGGGTCTTCCTATCCATACAAATGCAGAAAAATCAGTGTGACTGGCCCCTCATGTTGCAAGGATTAAAGCACCTTCTGTGTCTCTGTCCTGGTTGTTCTCTATATTCATACTGAGAAGGGTGCAGCCAGATCAGGATTTTTAGTTTTAGAGGTTCCCATTTTTTTCAGAAATTACAGTGGCATACTGAACCTTAAAAACATATCAAATCAGCAACATGTGCCAGGCTTTCTAACCTAATTAAAGCAGTTATGGAAGTAGTAGACATGCTTAAATAGCTTGTGATAGAATGACTAAGTTATCCCATGTATGCTGAAATGCAGTATTGGTACTTTGTTTAAAAAAAACCCTTCAGTATCAAATCTTTACCTGTGAAACAGTGACTTCAGTGTTCTCTGAATCAATTGCTTCATATTTAAACCTGGGAAGTTCCTTAGATCACTCCTGAGTTACACATAAATTGTTAATTCTGACATTATGCTAAAGCTACAAAACACAAAAAAATGTCAATCATTTGAGCTCCAGCTACAGAAACAGAAAATTTGTAGTTGAAAGAAACAATACTTTGTTCTTTTTCTGCTAGATTCTCCATATTTTGCTTAGTGCTGTGTTGTGTGGCTTTAAAGCATGCTGAAATCAGCAAAAGGAAAAAATTCTAATAATATTACATGCGTGATTATAGAAATTTGCCCTCTTCTAACCTGAAGACTTTGAAAGTGAATGAACTGTATTACAAATGTTTTGCAGCTTTTGAATAATTTGAAATAAGACAACAGTATAACACGAATTGAGTTTCCGAAGCAAACTTTTTTTTTCCTGGGACATCAGAGATTAAATAAACATGACGTTTTCCCTGTATGTAATTAAGCATTACAGCTATTTTGTATAGGATTTTAATTTGATAGTTTATTGCATCATAGCTTACTGAAAATTGTAGTTTATTACTTAGCTCATAATTCATGTAAAGTGTTAAATGTAGCATAATTCCACTGATGATAGCAGATTTCAACTGGGAAGGATATAATCCATAAATTGTAATTGTTGTTCTTTCAGCAAAAAGTTATTTAGGATAAATGCGAGTTTTCTCCTTATAAAGAGGTCAGTTGGCTTAAACTCTTTAAGTAGTTTTGTTGAACTGCCAGAATGTCTTTTTTCAATTCTTGCCTGCTTAACTTCCTGGAGTAGGAATGTGATATTAACAGCAAACCTGTTCTCTGTTTGTGGATCTTCTTCTGTTAAACACTGAATGTGGCATCCCAGTCTGGAAAGAGTTCTTTTTCCTACATAAACTCTGGTATTGAAGTGTAACTACCATAACCAACTTTGAGATCAACAAGGGACTGAATCGAATCACTGTCCTTCCCTAACTATGACTGGATATGCTTTACGCACTTTATAGATACATCAATACTTGCTTTTCCATATTAACCTTGAAATTCTCCTGCAGTGAAATTTTAAAAAATTTAAAAAATTAACAAAACAATATCTTATTGCAGATGTCCCATGTGTATAATTGATCTGATAGAGCAACAGATCACTTAGCCGTAGAAAAGTGAAGTAATAATGTGTTTAAATTCACACTTTAGAAAGCATAAGCAATTGAAACCACAATGGCCTTAATAATATTGACATTCAAATGCACCTGATCTATGGTTTCTGTCTGTTACCATTATTCATTATTGCTGATCTGCATTTCCATTGTTAGATGTACTGAGTGTGTGCATGCGTGTGAGTATGTGTGTGCATCCACCCATCCCCATCACTAAACAATTTGCACAGGAGAACACAAACCATACCTTTACTTTCAGAATAGATCAAACTAAATGTTGGTCACCTCAAACGTAACTGCTGTTCACTAAAGCCACTAGTTCCGTGTAAGCTACAGTTATACTTCTTCATTTTTCAATAGACTGTCTTCTGTCTAGTCTATATTTTCCATGGCACAACCACAATGGCCTGAAAAGATCAATCATATTTGTGCATTATGGGAAGTACCCTGCCGCAGTGCCCAGCAGGAGGAATACTTTTGTTCTTGCTCTTAACCTATCTAAGGATCTAATCAGAGAATTCCTGCAGAACAAACAATCTTTTGCAGGACGTGGATTGCAAAATACATTTTAGAAGCATCTTACAGGTAATTAGACTATTTTCATGCACAAAAGCAGAAAAAGACGAAAATCACAGTATCTTAGTTAAAATGTTATCCAAACCATTAAGATATTGGGCAGACAATATAGGACAGAATTTTGAGGGAAGTGGTATTTTGCAATTTTATATACAGGGAAAATTTTCTCAATTATAAAAGCTTTACATATAGTGTGTCTTTCCTTTTCAACAGATATTTCCAGCTAAATATAACAGTGTGCAAATTCAAGAACATAATTTTGTACTATAAAATCACAGATCTGTCTCACAGGAGACTAAAATTATTTCAGATTTCCTTTTTTGTGTATTCTGCTTAGAGACATACTGTACATAATATGAAACATGACCAATGGTTTGATATACTTGTTAAGAATGTCACATAGCCATTTTGGGAAACTGCCGTTACCCTGGAGAATGAAAGTAGACTTTATCTGGAAAATTTCAACCTCTTGTGGAGTATATGAATCAGAACTTCAACAGCCCCCACTCAAAAATATAGTAAGATGGGTATGAAAAGTGGAAAAAAAAAAAAAAGAATTGGTTTAAAAATATGAATTTAAAGTTCAGGCTAATCAGTCAAGGAAGAATTTGTCTCATAGCTCCGGTCATCTGAGCTAACCATGACCTAGACTCACTTTGTAGCCAAACCAGAAAATCAGGCACTTCAGACTGTTGTTTTCATAGACCTGTTTTGACATTTTCTTTAGGATGAAATGAGTTGTGTCCTGGATTTCATATGTGGGATTCTTTTCACTAAATGCACATGAATTTAAGTGTCTCTATAAGTGAGCAAAAGCTCCAAGCTCCCATTACAGTCACTGGACACCTAGTCAATGCAATCAATAGAGTCTATAGTGTCTAATGAGCCTTTCTGACTCAAGAAGCAGACAATTATAACTGGTCTACTGAACAGCATTCTAGGTACCATTTACTGAATTGCACATCGAGCACACATGCAGACAGCTACACGTCAGCATCTAAAGTGAGGGGTCCTCATCTGCAAGACGGATGTCACTGAATTAACGCTAGCAACTATGAAAGGAGTCTACTGCGAGTAGTTCATACATACAAGCCATCCTGCAGATACCTCTATTGAATCAAATCAGTTGCATCACTGGTGGGCAAGTGAATTTTATGCAACTGTCTACTGTTTGATTTGCCAATACTGTCAACCTTTATGTGCCGAATGTCCACCTCTCCTTTTGTCTAGAATCATATCATCTTCATATGCTCTCTGCATTTTTGGTTGAAAACTCTTCTAATTTTCATTCTAAACAGTCTTTTTCATTATTTTTTCTTCTCTGGTGTCTGTTCAAAATGAATCATTGTACAATATTTACCGTAAGATATAACAATGTGATTTTGAGAAAAAGATGTAACTATCCAAAACACATTCGTTCTTGCAATGCCAAGATGATTATTCTTCTCCCTGAACTGTGAAGTAATGAGTTGTGCTTTGACCACAGGACATCGACTTTTCCTGTGATTCCTTCTCTATCTCATTTCTTTACAGTATATCTTAATGGAAGCTGAAGATGCTGTGAGAAGGTATGAAAAGAAAATGTACTTTATACAAGCAAAGTTGTCCATTTTTTCACACAGATTACATACCAACTGTCTGCAAATAGTCCAAGTCTCTGCTTTGTTGCAGAAATCAGTTGTCTGGTCAAATAAATTTCAAATTACAGTAGAATCTATCTATTGTCATTCTAGAGTCTTTTCAACAAAAATGTATAAATGGAGACTTGGAAAAATGTATCTTATTATGCCTAAATTGTTAATTTAATATTTACTTTCTACCATAAAACCTTAGCTAAACGAGACCACAAGAAAGGAACTAATGTTTCCAACTCTTTTTAAAAAGAAGGTTAAATACCTGTACTGGGTCTGGCTGGGAATAAAGTTAGTTTCCTTCATAGCAGCTTCTTTGGTTCTATGCATTGGATTTGCGACCAAAACAGTGCTGATAACACAGGGATGTTTTAGCTATTGCTGAGCAGTGCTTACACAGCATGAAGGCCTTGTCTGGTTCTCACACTGCCTCACCAGCGAGGAGGCTGGGGGTATATTACGAGTTGGGAGGTGACACAGCTGGGACTGCTGACCCCAGCTGACCAAAGGGATATTCCATACCATATGATGTCATGCTCAGCAATAAAAGCTGGGGGAAGAAGGAGCAACGGGGTGTATTTGGAGTTACGGCATTTGTTTTCTGAAGTAACTCTGTGGGGCTGAGCTGCCAGCCAGCATTAATCCACCATAGTCCTTCTTGGTGCTCAACCTGGGGTAAGACTTTTTATTATTTTGAAGTCACTTCAACTTCTACCATCCACAAATAACCCTATAGGGAACAATCACATCTCTGATATATTTGTTGATTGTATTTTGATTACTGAAGAATTCTACAATGCGGATAGTTTTTATTTCGTCTGTGACTACAACAGTTGTCACTTTTTAAGGCTTGTCTTTTCAGCTAATTGCAAACTAACCAGCAGGATTTCACTTTGTGTGTGGATGAGTGGTCAATTTGAGCTATATTTGAATTGTACAACATTTATAACTGTTAAGAAGTTTGCTTTAGAGAGTAACTTCCTGCATGTTTTATAGTTTGCAAGGGAGTTGGTACTGACGTCAGATTTAATGCCGTGACTGATACTGTAAACATATTATACCAAGTGCCTTGTAGCCACATAGTAAAGGAGAATTTCTCCAATAGAACTTGTAACTCAGAAACACTGAATATAGATTTTCTAGTGGAAACTGGCCATACTTATGTTGAACCTTCAGCACTTCTAAAGGTCTCTGACTTGGATGCTTTCTCAAGATCACAGGGCTAAGCCTGTCAACTGAATTCCCCTCTCCTGAAGGAGAGATCAAGATTTTAATTGGGCCACCACTGTTCCTTAGTGTGTCTGAAAGGGACATGACAGTAATAATCTCTTCACATGTTGTTCTTGGTCAAGGATGGCGCTTTTACCATGCCACTAGTTGCATCTGCAGTTCCGAGAGGAGGAAGAAGGTAGTGGGTTTCACAGGATCAATTTATTTATTTCCTTCTGTAGGTCTTGTCTATCACTGTCTTAGTAACATCCATCACCTTTGCATTGGTTAGTCCTTCAGTGTTGTTTCCATATAAAATATAAATACTTTCTACATGTATCTGGTTTTAAGTAGAGGTCAATTATTCTTCTATGTCCAAAAGATTTTTGAAGCATTTATTCTTCTAAGAATCATAATTCTTCCTTTTATTTGTCTATGCATAAGTTCAGAACATACCAAATACAAAGCTTGATGCCTCTCCAAAGTGCAGCTATCAATAGGAATTGTTTATAAACTCAGACCAAACTAAATAAAAAAGTAACTCAGCACTAACTTCCATTTTGTAAACTAATAAGTATTTAATTCTTAAAAAAAAAAAATTCAGAAGTGTTCAGCTTCTACTAAAACAGGAAAGGGATTGCAACTGATAAACATGTCTTAAGTATTCTTGAAAGTCTGTCTGTTTCATAGTAATCATAAAAATCTGGCCTTGCTTAGTTAAGATTTGAGGATCTTTCACCATTCTATCAATGGGGAAAATTTTGTTGCTATAAAGAATTTAAAAAATCCCTGTAATTTCCTAGCACCTTGCAATCAAGGGGAAGTGGGATCTGTAATGTGAATACCCTAGACAATTCTTTACAGATTATAATTGTTAATTATCGTCACCTGTTTATAATTTCAGTTAACAGGGTGCTTTGACTAAGGATGCTGACTTTTAGAGAGCGCTCATAATTTTTTCTGAAGTTAAAAATAAATGGCATAAACTCTCTGATATTAGGGCTAGACGACCCTTTTTGCTTTAAAATTGGCAGTGAAGCTGGTTTCTCTAGGTTTCCATATAAGGGGAGAAATAAACATATCCCCAAAGGAATTCAGATCTCTGTCTCTTACTACATGTCACAGTGATAGGCATTATGTATCCCAGCCTTAACTGAAGCTCTTGGGTCCTGCTTGAGGTAAATATTACCCAGTTAGAGTCTTCAGTGTAATACTGTGCCAGATTTTTTACTGATTAGAATGTCTTCTAAAATTTCAGTAATTATTTATAAAGTACATATACAGTTAAATTGTTGTTGAGGGTTTAAATCTGGCTTTACAAAATTTAACTTTGAAGATGGGAATCCATATTAGCAACCCATTTTAAAAACTGGTGAAATGAGACATGAAAGAACTTCGATTTTGGTTTATTTGATAACAGAAAGAAAAGCTTCTTGAAATCTAATTTCATCCTTAAAACTGCCTTTTCTTTTCCTCTTTCACTCGCTCCATAGAAGAAAATTTGTTCGAGATGTCTGAACTCTGAACTTGCAACAATAATACTAAACAGAGCTTTGCCATTGCCATGCAACAGCAGTGGATCAAGCACATAAAAGGCAAGTTGGTCATGAGTAAAAAAGAAGGGTTAGGAGCCTTCAATCATAGACCAGACTTCTATTAGTTTGAAAGGATATTTATGGATAAGGTGTTCAACAGAAACGTCTTTTTCTTTATGTATTCAAGCACAAGCATGATTTTATTTAAGAAACATATCAATATAGCATAAAATTAATAAAAGAAATGATTGTAGCTATTTTTAACTATGATACAGTTAGAGATTCAGCATAAATCTGAGGAAAGGTTTTATGGCTATCCTCAGATTCCTCTAATGCTGCAAAGATCTGAAAGGAGGAGTTCAGTCAATATTCATATTAAGCTGAAGGCAAAATGCATTTAAGAAGAGAGCTGCAATGCAGGTTGAATGAAAGATCCCAGGAACCCTGGACTTCTGCTGTCATTTGCACAAAGATACTTTTTTAAAACCAACAGCTTAGCTCATCTGGAGTTAAGGTAAAAAGAAAAAAAGAGTCCTTAAAATAAGGCCATCATTCTAGAGAGGATGTAAATACAGTTTGTCAATGTGGTATTTTAATTTGATTCAGTGAAAATCCTTCACCGTGGACTCTATTTTTAACATATGAGTAGTTTTGTGCAGTCTTTTTCATCCAGAACTATACATCGGAGTGTTGGCATGTATATAAAGGTTTACTGGGTTGTGGATGGAAGCTGCTAACAGGATGAACCGATGGCTTGGTATATATTTATTTTGAAAATGTAAAATATGTCTTAAAAGAGCAAGAAAGAACTGGCTAGATGAGAGTAATTCAGCTGGTATATAATGATGCCAAGTTTAAAGTGCTTGGGGCTCTTCAACACTTTATGTTTGTATTACATACATCGTAACTATTTATGTTAATGAATGGTATGGATAACCTACATCTATCCAGGGACTGACCACAGGATAAAAAACCACCCCAATGAAGAATTCAGCTTGTGCTATGAGCTTACCTTTATCTTGTTCGTCACATTTTGGTTCTGCAGAGATGCCTTCTTTCATTATCCTTTCTATTTCTCCAGTTTATTTTGACATATCTTAACAATATCAAACTTCCTGCTCATTTCCAGATAATTTTTTTCCTGAGTTCATGTATTAATTTGTTTTGTGAAGAGGGAGATTGGAAAGGAGAACAGGAGGGAGACTTCTATTTTTAATTATCTAAATATTTGACTATTTAGTCAATAAATTTTTTTAGTGACTAATATGTTTTGGAGCACTTGTGGCTTACACAATGGTTTATTCTCACCCTGCACTGTGCAGCCAGGTATTTTGCCTTTTATTTGAATGAGCATGTTTGGGAGCGCTAAGACAAGAACTTGAGTACTTTTTTTTTTTGACAATTTGTCCTTCAGTAGCATTAGACATTGAAACACACGAAGTATTTTTCTTCTACTATTACAGAATTGCAAGAGAATAACTAGACCCTTTCTCAAAAGCCCTTTAATTTGCTCTTTTGAAATAGCATACAATGCAATGTTACTAGTGCAGGCTGTAATATTTTTTTATATTGCCAGACAAACTGATGTAAAAGTCCCTTTGTGACAGTGAAAATAAACGTTATGATGAATAAAAACATACAAAAAATTCATTTTCCTTTTCTGTGCAAATAATGCTGGCTGAGTCTGCTATTCTTTGCTAAATTTTAGTAGTGTATGCATTATTTGCAAAATAACGTGAAAAGCTAAGGAAAAAAACATGATACACTGTAAAAAATTATATTTGAAACAGAATCATAGAAGGTGTATTGGAGTGCATGCCGATTTAGACACACTAGGAAGAACCTTATGAATTCTGAGTTATAGAAATGGCCTGTGCTAAACACTAATTTAAAATTACAACTAATTTAATAATTTTTAACATCTACGTAATATAGTTGAAAAACTGATTAGGAAGCAAGTATATTTCTTCTATATATTTATATTTCACAAAAAAATCCTCAGTTACACAAGAAAAAATACAGAATAATTTTGAAGTATACTGACATGAAAGAGTCCAAACTGTAGTATGTTTTTGTAATACGTAACTGACTGTGAGACAGTTATTTCTTTCTATAACATTTTGTGAGCCTTGCTTTTCAGTACCGTATAATTAAATTCTTTCAAATATAATAGACATGTGCAAATGAAATCTAATGAAATGAACACCTATGTGGGGACATTTTCTAATATAATCTTCATCATGACCTATTGCAGTCAGTCCACCCACACAGTAATATTTTTATTGGTTCCTACATTGTTATTAGAGGTGTACATGATTCTATGGAAAATATTGGCTCATCACAGATCACAGTAGGCTAATATAGTTCTTTTATGATTCATAAGTCTTTTCAAAAGGCCTTTTGTTTCATATATTATGGAGACAACATTAAAAGCATACATGTAATGCTGTTAAAACATATGTTAGGAAATACGCACCCATCATTTTGATTGTTTTGATCTAAAAGCAGAACTCTTATTCAGCACACTTATGTAACAGTTTCACCTCAGTAAAAGTATTCCTAAATACTAAAAATAAAATAATCTCATTTGCTGATAAATTTATAATACAAATGAGCTTGATGTTTCTGATTGCAAAAGTTCTTGAAAGCTTAATTAGTCGTATTTAAATCAGCTTAAACACTATTGATCTCAATAGGATTTTTCCATTGGAGGAGTTTCATCTCAAAAATAATACTACAAACTACTTCTGCGTGATTTCTGCTTGTTCTTTCTGATGAGTATTTTACTTATTTTATTCTTTGAAAATAGTACCAACAATATGAGCGCTATTTGCCTCTGAAACAGTGACCATGGAATCATGCAGGTAAAGAAATGTGGATATGTGGTTGGAGTTAGCCATAATTACATTGCTGATGCTGCCCATGGAATGAAAATAGCTTTTCAGTAGGTGTATATGGTAGATTGCTCACCACAGCAAATAGATTTAATTGACTTAAATGTCCATGACTCATTCACAGCAAATTTGGTTTTAAAAGCAGTCAGCAAACAAAGTTTGAAAAAGGTTTTCATAAGTTCCTGATTTTGAAATCTACTTTTCATAAAGTTAGACAGATTTTATTTCCAACAGCATACCTCCACATTTCTCATTTGATTGATCCTTCAGTGAAAGAACATCTAGGGACAAGCCCTAAACCTTAATTTTTGGATGAGCCTCTGGATTTACTTAACCATGTGGAGGTGTTCCCCTTCCCATTCACATATACAGATAGTTATCCTCTACTTCAGCCTCAGTTTTCCTCCTCACACTTGCATGTAGACTTTTCCCCAACAATCTATTTATCAGTGTTTTGCATGTTAAAAAAGATTATCCTACCTCCTGGAGGGGACAAAATATTGACCTCACTTAATCCAGATTTTCCAAAGCTGAAGGGCCTTACACATATAGGCTTCTGCGAAGTTGTGGAAGGTTCTAGGAAAGCATAGAATGAAACTGGCTTTTGTAAAATTCTCTCATTAACTGAAGACTTTGTAGGATAGAAGAACTTTTCTTTTATCGTCTTTTAATAGGAGAAAATGGATGGGTTGGCAATTTTGGAAGAAATCAAAAGCTTCAGTCTCTATGAAAATTATTTTTTTATATTTGACTAAGGAATATAGCAAAGTTAGTCAAAATGCAGATAGGAAAGGCTTTTAACTAGCAACTAGTTGTAACAGCTTTTATTTAAAGACGCATTCATTCTAAATACAGGGTGCTTTACAGCAGTGCAAGTTCTTTTTTGTATTGGTATAATTTCCTCCATAGATAGAAAGTTATGACCTTGGATCATATTTAATAGATTTTTCACCTGGAGCTTCAAAAGGCATCGTCAATTTTGCATCATTTCTCTCACCAGCTGCATTTTTGTTCACATGGTTTACCACATATGCATGGATAGTTATATTTATTCTAAACATGACAGTTTGTCCTTTTACACTTCGGTGTTTATTTTGACAAGAGCAAAGTAACAAGCAATCCCAATTGAAAAAAAAAACAAAAAAAAACCCAACAAAAAACAACACACAACCCCCCCCCCACACACACACCTCTTTCCAGAGCAAATTCAGAAGCATTGCCAGCCACTACATTTACATTTACAAGAAAACTTGACTCACTGGTTTGGAGAGCTCTCTCTTAATACAATTTAAAAATGTAAGTTCTGTCCCTTTCCCAAACTGAAAGTTAAACCACTATCGTGAGGAGAAAGATTATTTATATTCTACTGTTGAGGAGCACTTAAAATAATTCTACCTGCTACTGAGTTTTTAAAGATATATTTTCAAACTTTAGACTATTTTAAATAGATAAATAATAATAAGAAACAGAATTCACTTTTCTCTTTCTTAAGTATGGTTTTGTTTGGTGCATTTGAAAATACTTTGGTTCATACTCACAAAAATATTCAGGCAGTATCATGGGATGTGTAAGTTATTTCTCACAGTCACATATTGGAACTCTGTGGCACCAGGAATAAACCTTATGTTTCCTGAGATGTAGGAAAATGACTGACCTCCTGGATTTCACTTTCTTTTGAGAGAAGACCTTTTTCCCTATAGCAGGGATGTCAAATCCATTTCCACATCAGCCTCACGGTTGCCTTCAAGGGGCCGAATGTAAATTTTAGGATTGTATAAATGTAACTACTCCTACATTTATTTTTGCCAGTGATAGGGCAAAAAGTGATTTGTGATAGGATGCACCTGTCCTTGCCTAAGTTTAGCCATTTAAAAGTTCATCTCATGTCAAGGCAGATGTCTCACAGAGGTGCTCATCTGCCTCCATTGACCTCACAAGAAGTCTTGGTGAGTGACTTAAATCAGATGCCATTTCACTGACAGGTAAATGTGAGACAAATCCTAACTTCTGAGTCTAAAACACTGCAGTGCCTGTCTTTGTCAGGACTCCACTGTGAAATACAGTTCCCTCTCCTAGTTCTCAGACTTGAGTAAATAAGTGATGAAGAACAAGATTTCTACAAACAAACACAGTACCAGGGAAACCTATCTATCAAATAGAAAAACAGTCATTTTGCCAACATGGAGTCTGTAACATATAATGGTTACTTGGAGATGCTAGTAAATTTACAAGTCTTCGTCCCAGTGAATACTCAGATATCTAAAATCAAAATGGAAAAGTTTCAAGAGCAGAGTTTAAGAGTTTTCCTGACAGTTCCATTGTCTGGTGTTTTAACTGTGATTAGTGTCTCTTATCCTGGATGAATGTTCCTCTACTAGGATAGTGGGTGAAAAAAAGCCTGTGGGTGACAAAAAAAGTATGTGGGTGAAAAAGTCTCTTACTTTGGCAGATTTTTGGTGCAAAATTCAACCTTGCAGGCTTGATTTTACAATGAGTACTGTGGGCTGGGTCATGTCAGCTTTATGAACTCCCTAAGCCCAATACTAGGTGTGCAGTGCTGGCCTGAAGGGATTCTTAACAAGGTCTTTGGGTACCTACACTCATTTCTGCATATGTGTGAGTGTGTATAAGAGATGCATACTTAAACATAAAAGCCATGTAGCTATTTAAGTAAACTCATGCTGCAGTGATCTGTGTTATGCCCCCTATTTTGTTCTTGATTATAGTTAAGGTATGGAAATTAATTATGGATTACATGCAAACACGTTCAGAGTCTGAGCCCTTTAGTTGAGTTCTAGAGAACAACATTTTTAAAATTACATTGGTCATCACGGTATGAGATTTGTTTATGGGGGGGTTGTGTGTAAATTTTGTTTATGTTCTTACTAAATCATGAAAATATGTAATCTGGAAGAAAATGTTTCCTGTACACTGAAGAGTTTACAGTTAGTAGAATTAGAACACATCCTGTAACAGCTGATGTTATTACATTTTGCATCAGCTTGGTAAGTAGAGCTTAGGACATGATGGGTAAAAACAAACAAATATTTTAAATTATATTTAGAGTGTAACCCACTACTATAGTAGAGTTGTACCCAACTGATGATGGAAGAGAAAACTAGGTTTCATAACCTGGTTTTATGAAGACAACACGAAACTGGAAGTGGTGTTATAGAGTGTAATAATATAAGTTGCAAGGTACTGTCTACCTTGAAGGAACCTACACAATAAAGCAGAAAACTAGAAGAAAAGCACAGAAATGTAAAGCAAGTTCACAGTACAGCCACTTAAATACAAATAAAACATCTAGATTTAAATTAAGCTGGCTGAGTATTTTTACATAACCTTCTGTAGGGTTTTCTTTCTAAATGCAAAATAATAACAAAAGCTTTGAGAGGGCTGTTTTTGGAAGTGACCAGGTAAACAGGCAGCTTAAACCCCAATGAAGTCTATCTGGTGATATATATATATATATGTATATGTGTGTGTGTGTATATATATTTTACCCTTTTCTAGTTACTTGTCAATTATTGCCTACCTATTACAGTCTCCTTTCTGCCTTAGCTCCAGTTAATCAGATGCTGATTGGGGATTCTAGAATACACTTGCTGATGATTATGTGTTATTTTAACAGGAGAATGACAATAATTTCCTGTAATGCCACTTGTTAAGGTAATTATGCTGTAATTGCCTTATCAAGGTGTCATAGAGGAGAGAGGAGAAACTCTGAGATTTCACAGCTGCTGTCATGCTTTGATAAAGTGTTATCTTGAAAATATATTATCACTTGTCAAGCTCAATTTTGATCAGTTGTTTTAAATCAGAAAAGTCTGTCTTGGGTGTGGCATATGACCTCTGCATTTGGTGTTTCTCATTCTGGTAATTAGGAAGGATGGATTATCTTTGTTTTAAGGCATAAGCCTAACAACAGATTTGAATAGATTGGAGTAGATAAATTCAGATTCATTGAAGTGTCTCTGGGATTTTCAAAGGTGAGAAGCTGCTTCCTATGAAAAGATATGACTTCAAACTGTAATCTTGGTTGTAGAGTAGATACAGTTACTTGGATATTGTCTCTGCTGTAGAGAGAGAAAAGGGAAATGAAACAGAGAATATGTCAGGTCAAAAGTAAGAATATGATAGATCTCATAAACAAGTTTTATTTATTATGTATTAAAGATCTATAAATAGCCTCAATAAGAGTACTTATTTCAGACTTACTGAGATCCATTTGCCAGGAACAAAAACTTGATCTCTGTTTCCCTTGGGGCAGAAATATAGGATACTCAGTGAGAATGTATGATAGATACACTAAGTGTCTGGAATCGGGGCAAAATCCAAGTAAAATGTATTTGCTGACTGAATTCAGACCAGAGTTTGCTGTTTGCACTGCCTACCTTTATC
Source organism: Pampusana beccarii (assembly GCA_013399365.1). NCBI lineage: Eukaryota > Metazoa > Chordata > Aves > Columbiformes > Columbidae > Pampusana > Pampusana beccarii. Next base: position 581,757 of record VWYH01009227.1, read on the forward strand.
TAAGGTTTTGATTTTTTTTTTATCAGACTATTGAATCATGTGGCAGTCAACTGGGAAATATAAATAACACCCATGGAATATATCTGTTATGCAATTGATCCTGCACTGCCAGCCTGATCCTGTCACTCACACTCATGCCAATCTAACTCGGACAGAAGAAGCAACTGCTTTAACTTGTGAGGACTGATTGTCCTTTACATGATTATTGGTAATTATGAGGTCAAAAGTAGTGTAGAATTTGGCTCATGGAGCCTAATTACTTAAAGTATTTAGCCTCATATCTGATGTCAGCAAAAATTAGGTGTTGTGTACCTTATTGGAACCAGCCCGAGTGCATACTTTAAGAATGGCAAATAAATGTGCATGATTTTGTACACTTGCATCTGTTTCATACCTTCAAGGCAGCCGATGCAATATACCAAGGTAATGACTACATAAGCAATGCACAGATAGGTCTAGTTTGATTAATGTCAGACCTTGCACTAAAGCAATTCCTCAATCAGAAAACTGAGAAATTAAATTTGGAGGAGGAAACATTTTTCTCTACTCTTCCCGACATCTTTCCATCTCTCTGAACTATTCAGGCATGTGCTGCTAACAGTATAATTTTCTGGGTGAAGGCTCCATGCAGAATATCTGCCTCAATTCCTTGTGTTACGTAGTGTAAAATCCAATAAAAGAAGCATCACTGACAGTTTTGAATCACCGATTTGTGGAAACTCACTGACAGTTTTGAATCACCGATTTGTGGAAACTAATAATCTGCCAGATTAACAAGGCCACGCTCTCAAACTGATGACATTTCTCTATCTAGTTGTAACAGGTTAACTTCTCAACATTAAATCTAACCACTACCAAAACCTCAGAGAATGTCTGAGAATGGAAAAGTGACAATGAAGTTACAGCATTTGTGACTCTAATAAGAAAGAATGAAAACATGAAGAGGAAAGAACAGAGTTCAGCATACTCAGAGATTAATAAAAAGGCTCTTTGGAGAAGACAGTCTGAGGAACAAAAGTTGAATTTGCATCTTTAACATGTGGAACTGAAGGCACAATCTGTATATTCTGAGACAGTCTGAGGCATAAAAGAAGAAAGAAGATATTTTACAAAAAGTAGAAGAAAAGGCTCACAATCAAAATAAATATAAGGAGAAAACCAAACAAAACCAAAACAAACAAATAAAACATCAGGTAGACTAAAATGAAAATGGACAATATAGAAAGTGGATTGAAGATAACGAACATAGAACCAGCAAAAATAAAAGGTTCCATAAAAAGATTAGAAATAAATGTAAGACAGTCCCATCACGTGACTGGGAAGGAAAACAAAATAGGCATTTCATAGAGAAAGTGGAAATATTCATAACTTTATTCTTGAGAAAGCAAGAAGAATGGGGGATGTCCAAGTGGACTTCAGAAAGATAAATAAAAGAGAGCTGGGGACATCAGAACTTTCTGATATATGATAAGCCAATTTACCTTTTAAATCCTCAGGAATATCAGAACAATATGGATTTGTAAGTTTAGCTGGAGTCAGACTTGAACTGATCTCATGGTTAAGTGAAACAGTAAATGAGGTATTTTTTAGCAAATTCTCTGACCAAACCATAGATATATTAAGTTCATGTGCAACTGATTAAAAAACCTACACAAGTGTCTACCAGCAATGCAGCATCAGACTGGAAGAATATTTCAAGAGATGTCTCAAACAGATCTGGGATTAACCATATTCTACTGTTTATTTTCATTAATAGCTTAGACAATGGAATATAGATTGTGTTTAGATGTAGTCAGATTGTTCTGAGAAATTAACACTTGAAGGAGACATGCTGCAGCAAAGAAAAGTCTGATTTATGTGAGGCATTTTTTTTCACAATAAACATAATCAAAAATTAACAGGTTGCTCAGCAAGGTTGTGGAATCTCCATCCTTGAACTTATTCAAAACTTGGTTTTGTCTATGACCCTGGGTGTGAACTTCACCTGATTGAATATCTTCTTGCTGAAGCAAGAAGTGAGGGCAGAAGTACTTTCCAACGTATATGATTCTTTGATTCTACAATTACATCGAAGTTTTGGATGAAAATTGAAAGAAAACATGGAATTAAACACAATCTTGATAAATTGGCAAAATAATCCATAAGTAGTAAAAAAAAAAAAAAAAAAATCAGAAAAGATGACTGCAGAAAATCACTTGCAGGTAGGAGAAAACACAACTTTACTATAGGAAGAGATTTCTAAGCAGAAGCAGGGCAAAGTATTTGAAAGCGTGCTTCCAAAATTTGGCCTTTTAAAAAAACCCACAAACTACTTCATCAACAAAGAGGCAAAGTTTCAGCTTATGATATAGATATCTGCCCTTTGAAAAAATTAAGTCAAGTCCTGTTCTGGGCTATTCTGTTTGCAAGACAAAAACCTAGTTGTAGTACACTTAACCAAAGGTTCCGTTCTAGCTGACATTTCTGAGGCCTCATGTTCAGCATTCTGTCTGCTTTTAGAAATGTTACTTTAAGAAGATTAAAGACAAATTAGGAGTAGATCACAAAATATCAGCGGGAATGCTAAGACTGTTAAACACACTTTATGAAAAAGGTTCAAGGAATTTTTTAAAAGTCTTTTAATGAGAAGGTGGGGATGATCTTGGTGTACTTCAGTACACAAAAAGCCCTTTTTAAAGAGGATACTGGTGTGCTATGTACCTATGTCATTGGACAAAAAAGCAAGAATCCATTAACATAACATGCACTTAAGAAATTTTTGGTAAAATTCTGGCAAAGATAAATTCTAATTATAAAAACACTAAAGCTCTGGAACAGATTATTGAAGAGTGTCATGGAACATTAATAGCAGATTTATAAAAAGAACTGGCATTCATATAAAGCTCATCATGAAAACTTCATCCATCTGCAGTCATCTGTGGTTCAGTGACAAAACCAGTGGCTCTCTGCAAATTATAATCAAATGTATCCAAGATGGAGAGAGCTTAGATGAGAGTTCTCACAGCCCTTTCTCGCACATTTGTTTCACAAAAGCCTCACCCAAGGTTGCACTGTAGCAGACCTGGTCTGGACCGCAAGCCACTATGTCCCTAAGAGGAATAGGAAAGTTAGAACCTCTGCACCTCACCCAGAGCCCTGCTATTGCCTCATCTCGTTGTGCCCTTCCTTTCAATAGTTGTTATAATGATTGTCTAATGACTTTCCTCTGAGCCATAAAAATGGCGCGAAAGAAGGAGGAGAAGAGACCTTAGATGTTAGCACAAGAGCAAGGATTTACAAATTGATGACCAACAACCACATAAAGGCTGGAAATCAGCTCATGAAAAGGTGGAAAATGGGAGATGCTGAGCATAGTCACGGAGAACTGCTGGGAGCACGATGTGGTGGGAACACACCAGCTTTCTGCCAGGAGGGAAGAGTACTGCCATATCCGGCCAGGCCAGCCTTGACAGCAATGCTCCTCCTGTCTCAAATTCCTGGCCGGTTAAACACCTGATAAAGGGCTGGAAGATATAGATCAGGGAGGAAGGACAACCTCTGGAAATACTGTGCTGTTTGTTTTTTATTCCACTATTACAAAATTTTAATTTGTTTTTGTTACAGGTTATCAGTTATTGATTTAGTTAAGATGCTCTCCTGGGCATGCTTGTATGTCTAATTGATGGCATGTGCTTTAGTGAAAAATTTAAGGATTAAATCAGTTATACACTGACACACACACTGACATTTAGACCAAGAGAAATGCATTTCTATGGCAGCAGATTCCTTTAATACAGTATTTACCCACTGATGCCTTTATGGACAAAGATACTCCATTGCTTCTATGTTTCTGTTAAATGACATAAGCCATCATTTTATATCATGATGTTGATTCGTTTTGCTTTCTTGTGTTTTGAAAATTTGATGTCCCTGGTATATGTCAAAACAGAAATGTTCTGAGATGGCTTTTTTTATACTTACTTTGCATTTACTTTGATGCTTTGAAGCTTCACAAATATGTTTCAAGTGTCAAAGTTTTTCGCTTAGGGGAATATGGTCTTGCTGGTTTTAAAACAGCTAGAAGACCACTGGAATAGTCGGGTCCCAATAATCAGAATTTCCTGACAAAAATACCCCTTGGAGATATGTGCTGGTTTTTACTAGAACGATACTAAAAATACCACAGTATCCTGATGAGGACAACTAACAAATACTGACAAGGCTTGGCCTTGTCTGAAGGAAAAACATGTAGTAATTCATTTCTGCAGGAAACCCTTCTCTGTGCTTTAGCAGTATTTGAACACTAATAAGATTTAACATTCCCTGCTTGTGTGGAGAATTGCTCAGAAAAAATACAGTTTTGATTTTCCTTTCTTGCAAAAAATGTGAGAATGGTTTAAAATGTGAAATATGATTTAAAACAGCCAATCTTTTGCTGGACTTTACGTAGTTTTGAGAGGTGCAGAAGGGGAATTGAGAGAAGGAACATTTGTAATTTTGGTTTTGCTAGTGAAAGAAATATCATTTTTTCACATAGTCAAATTTTTATCTAACTTGCCTAAGGAGGCAGTGACTGACCATCATTCATCTTCTCCCCAGACTATTAAAGAATGCAATAAATATAAAATCATGATTGCAAGCTATGCACATCTGTTAAATTAACTAAACAAAACACAAACTGAGCAGGGTTGAAAGTGTCTATAACAACAGTATGTTGCCTGAGGCTCAATGAGTCTGTGTGAACAAAACTGCAGTGTTGACCTCCCAGAGCTTTAATGTCTTTTACTTCACCCTTGAACTGAATAAAAGCATATAATCACTTGTGGGAGGCTTCTCTAGTTCCCAATATAATTTTATTTTGCTCTTATTCTTTATCTTTGTTCTGAAACCACATTTTAAATCTATTAAAAAAAAACAAAACAGAAAATCTCTGGTTAGCCTTAAAAGGTGGAAAATTATTCAAGTGAATGGACACTGATTGAAAACAATTTCTTGATTTTTCATTATGAACAAAATTTGCAACAATAACTGCTAATTTCTGAGGTGGGATGTTGGAGTCCTCCTTGAGACACTTCAAAGATTCAGGACATTCACAGGTCTGACCAGCGTGGTATTTTATGGCTTGCATACATGCAGAAGAAAGCTTGGATGAGAAGAAAATTCAGTTTTCTGACAAATAGGGTGATAAAAGGAATTCTTGACTAATTTTTGTGTTTTGAAGATACCTGACATAAAATTTTGTCTTAGATTGCTCTTTGTGCCTCCTGCTTTCTCTCAAGATTCAGTTTGATCATTCCACACCTTAACCTACCTGTCATTCTTGTGGACCTACATCCATACTGGCAAAATAGATAATAAAGTAGATAGACTTCATTACACTAGCTGGAAAAATGATTGTATTCTGATGGCAAAGATACCTAACCTGCTCCTTCTTGCTGTCTAGCATTATTGTTTCATCTCTTGTAAGCTACAAAACAATAAAACGGTAATATGGTGTTCCTACGGCTCTGTGAAGATCTTATCCTTTTCTGTACATGGGGGTCCTGACATAATGTGGCACAAACTTTCTTTCCCCGCCTCAAAAATGGATCACATATGACTTGTGTCTAAGCTTTGGCGGTGGAATGGTGCCGCATAGAAACTTAATCAGTCCTTTGATCTGGGTGATTAACTAATTGTTCATTTCCCAGGAACACAGTGTTGATGTTTATCTGGCACAGACAGACTCACTGACATGAACTGCCTGGATTTTAATTAGCAAACCTCTCTCACAATGTCCTAGAAGGCCACTTCCAGGTCAGAGTTAGCTGAGTGGTATTTTAGGCTAGGACAAAGAGTGATTCTTGCTTTCTCCTGAAAATAAAATATTGGTTTGATCCTCTCTTTACTTGTATTCTGATTGTTTATTTATTAAATAATCCTACAGCTTTGTTCTATAACCATTTTAGCTTTGGGAATTATAAGTAATTTGTTGTTTGTCACTTCAGATAAAACTGCAAAGACTTCTGCTAAAAATGTTATATTGCTGTGTTTATTTTTCCTTAAATCAATGAGGAGGCACACCGCAACCCAAACTTGGAGAATTAATTCAGCCCAGACAGAACTCATTTGGTTGTTGCAGTTCTTGAAGTGAACAGAGCTCCTAAAGGGGCATAGATGCATTTCCACATAACTAATTTCAATTCTTTGTCTCTTAGAGGAAATGTGCATACTGTTAGTGAGTACTAGAAATGTACGTACTACCTAGAATTTTTGCTGGTTTATTATCTAGAAATGTTACTGTTTCATTGACATCTTTGTACCTTCTTTCATGAGTTTGAGCTCTATAAATACTAATGTAGAAATGCAGAGTTGTTATTTAACATTATTATCATGTTTATTTTTTTAGAAATGAACTATGTTTTTAACAATTTTCTTTTGAATTTCCTACTGTTACATTATTTCAGTGGGCACATGTCCCTAATGACTTAGGGAAAAAAAATAACAGAAGGTTTTGTGTTTATCTGTTTTTCTTTATCCTTCCTTCATTAGAAATTGATACCTAACAAAAAGCACCATCAGTATTTAAAACTCTTGAATATTTCTCGTTGAAATTTTTAAAAAATATATTAACAAATATATTAAATTAAAGCCACGAACTGGGTCTGTCAGGAAAAAAAAAATAAAAAGGTAGCCCTCCAAGGCAGTACTGAGTACTTCTGTATAAAGCATCTTTCACAGTACTACAGACATCTTGTTCTGCTGTTACTATTCAGATTTAAGTGATGCTTTGAGATCACAATGGTTGATTTAAGAATCTGAATTGGAAATTAATAGAGACTTGGAGCATCACTCCAGATCTTAATCCAAAGATTGAGTTGAGATTCCCTCATTTAAAAGCGGAGAATTATCTTTCAATGAACTATTCCATATTTCTTTTCAGACAAAATCAATCAAGGTTTCTTCCTTTAATATCTTTTACTTCTCATTGCCTGTGCAAACATATGCTTAGTTCCTCACTGAGTGCCTGACATTGATTTAGTTACCCTATCAAATGAGGTGAACACATTCTGTTTACAAAGAGTTTTTGTGTAGATTCCAGAAACATTGACATCTTATGCTATAATTACATTAAAATATTTGAAATTGTCTCATGCTGTCTGTGAGTTCCCAGAGCTTTTTTTATTTTCTGCCAGTTTTGTCATTCTTACTATATAAAGATTCTTAAATTTGCTTTGCATGAAGTTAAAGCATCATGAAAATGGAACTGGGCAAATTATATGGCCAATAAAAGATTAACTCGAAAGACTGGGGTAATTTTAACATGTTTCGTTTTTCTGCTATTGCTGGGAAAAATACCAGCCTTGTAATTTTTTTTGTCTACCTTTCATGTCTAGGTCCAAACAATTGAATTATCTTAAATATTTCACAAATCCTGCCCTTGAATACTAACTCTTACATAAGGAAATTAAAAACTCCCCATGTTCTGCTTCAGCTTTTGTGATAGAACAAGGTTATGTTGAGCAACTTCAGAGATTAAATCCTGAAAAAAAGATTATTTATGTGAATTACTGTTGCACCTACTAATACCAATCCAGACTCCTGGGTGATAGATGCTAAAAAGACACTCCTCACCTTCAGGAACTTAAAATATGAATTTTGGCCAGACCTAACTGGGAGAAATAAATCAAGGAGGAAAGTGAAAAGCAAGTAGCAGAAAAGCAAGTAAATCACCTTAAAAGGGATATATGTCATGTTTTACAGTTTACTTAACCACAATCAACATTTTTTAAGGGAGCTCTTTTCACAGACCTTTTTGAATAAGAAAAGGATTATATATTTGTCCTGACAATATTTTATATGTTTTACATGATAAAAATTTCTTCTTGAATTCTAGTTGTCCCTGGAGTACTAATTATATTGTTGTTATTGGGCCCTAATTATGTTGTTGTTGTCATTATTATTTTGTTGCTGATAATTATATTATCTAGTTTACAGCTAATTTCAAGTTTAGCCCTGTCTTGACATCTGAACAGCAGTTATCAAGCCTGAAAGCACCCTGATGCTCAAAGTATACCTGGCTTTTTGCTGATTCAAGATGAGAAACTGATCCAGATTGGTAATGGAATTGTAAATAGGAAACTTCTGTTTCTCTCTCTGGCTTTTAGATATTAGCTGGGTGTAAGCTAAAACCCCATGCTGCTGTTAAGCAAATTGGTCCTTCAAATGAAACTGTGGCTTTCTGTAGTTAAGCAAAATCTTAGAAAAAATTGTTCTATTGAACAAAAAATGCAGAGATAGCTGAAGTTCTTCCTGAACCATGTAGTCAATCTCACTTTTGAGGAAGAATAAACAACATTAGAAACTGTCTTAGCATGATCACACTTTATTCATAAAGAAAAAATAATAAATCTACTTCCACCCACAAAGTAAAACAAACAAATATAATGCATTTTCAAACACTTGCTACTGGAGAACCATTTCTCAGAATGTTCCATCTTGTTAATGTATATGAGTATTTTAATTGTTCAGAAGAAATGAAGGGGAACTAGTTGCCAAAGGAGGTGTCTCTTTCTTCACTTCTCTAATTTTTCAGCAGCTTTATATATAATTAGAGATTGCTGATGCAGTGATTATTGTGAAACAAAAGAAGCTTGATTGCTGCACTATTATACTTTGAATGAGGGGGAAATAATTTGCCATGATTGAATTTACTAATAAATATTTAATGGAATATTCTGTCCCAACATATTTAAACAATATACTATGAGGGGGGTGGTAAGTCTTAAGCAAGCAATTTTACACTGTATGTCATTTTTAAAAATCTAATTGGACATCAGTCTCATGTCACAAATTCTTTACTTTGAATAATCATGTCTCCTTGTACTCCAGCTCATACATTATGACTTGTGGATTTTCAATCTCAGAATTTATTTTTTTTAGCACTCTTTTAGATAGAATTTATAATCTGCAGAAATTTATCAGAAATCCAAACACAAAAGAACTCACTTAAATTTAACTGCAGGTTTTTTAACTCTCTATTAACATCTCTCTGAACCATTTTTTTTTAGATAAAAGAATGGGAAAAGTAGTTATGGGAAAATGTAGTTACTGAAGAAGCACTGTAGTTACTGTGTTTACCTCTTTGGCTTCCTATCAAGTGTCAGATCAGTTAAGTACTTAAACATGGCATTTTTGTTCTAGATTATTAACCCTCAAAGCAGTATCCAGGCCCAAGTTTGCGTTTTTCATGAAGCACATAGGAAGATGTGGCCCTTCATTTGGCAACCCAAGACAGACCCAAATTAAGAAGGAGTTGTTTAGACTAGAAAACATGAAGTCCAGTGGCATATGTGGACTCTTGTTCCTGTTAGGCATCTACGTGAAAGATAACATGGAGTTGCCTTCAACTGTTCATACTCAAAGATGTTCCACGCATTTGTATCAGAGGCCAAGACCAACTCTGCTTTTTCCTAGAAGAAACTGGTGAAATTATCCTGCTTTCTTACAGTGACCTAATCCAATAAATAAAGAGGGAGAGATTCAAATTTGTTTTCTGTGGCAGTTTACACGGTTCTAAGTCTATGTTTCCTCAGGAATTGCTTTAACCAGCAGGTTGTACACATGGCTGAGAAAGTACCTGTACATCTAATTGCCTCCAGGCCCTTAAGGTATTAAAGAACAGAAGATTCCTGGTGCTGTAAAAAGCAGAAAAATAGTTTGAGCCTGCAACCCAGTAATGAGGGTTCTATCTCAGCAATGGCAGTTTGAGCCCCCTCAGGCTGAAAGGGAATTAAAGCTATGGCTCAGTCCTCCTGGGCAAGCCTTTCAAACCAGGGGCTCTGGGATGCTTCTCTTGACAGCCAGCCTGAAGCCAGGCTGATGAGAAGTGCAGGATGGTCCATCAGAGATTTGGAGGATTGTCAGCAGTCCACTGGTCCTAAAGTGGGGGAAACGCTTCATTAAGCACTGCCACAATTGCACCTCTCTCCTCTCTTTGGGGAAGGTTTTTGGTATAAAAAAAATGACATCAGCAATTTGGAGGTGGTTTAGTCATGTCAGGGCATACAATACCTTCTTCTATGAGGACAAAAATTTGCTTTTTAATATATGCCACTTTTATCAGTATTTATTATTTTGAAAGCATTTTTGTCTTTTCCTACCTTTAACAGATATTTTTAGCATGTATAAATAATTCTAAAATGTATTTTATGTTAATCTAGATGAAATTAATTCAAATATTTCAAAGGGTTGGTGTATTTAATCAGTGTGTTGCATTTACAAGCAAAAGATATACATATATATGCAACTGTGTGCTGGCATGACTGGCAAGACTTGGCTGAGCTTCACATTGTATATGAAACTCACCATGTGAAAAAAATATTTTGTTTGATTTCACAGATAAGTATGTCTGTGAGAAGAATAAAGAGACATAAAGAAAAATCAAGCAAGAAAAAAAAAGAGAAGCAAAATAATTTCTATAATCACCTTGATCTTTAAAAGCTGGCCAATGTTAAATTTTAGAACACCCAAAGAAACCCTAGCCCTAGAATTCTCTTAATTCCTTTCTGTAATCCAAATCCAGCAGCCTGCATATCTCAGTGTTTTTGTTGTTGTTTTTTCCCAAACCTCTATCCTAGAATTCACCTCAGATAACACATCTATATAAACATCATTATCTACACACACATGCATGTATACACACATACATGGCTTCTAGATCACTATATTTAGATTTAATCTTTTCTCTATAATCTCTTGTTTTTAAAAACAGAACTAAACAATGTTTTCTCATATGTTACTTGAAAATGTGGTCAAACAGAATACAGATTTTTTTTTCTTGGAACATTTACAAATATTTTTGTTTTGTGTTTATTGTGATTTTATGCTTTCTGACTTTATCACCTTCAGTATTCACAGGCAACCTGTCCCTTGGATGTTAAGATTTCTAAGAAAGTAACCTCTTATTAGACCAGCTGATAAAAATGGAACAAAGAAGCATTTGAGCAGACTACCTTACGAAACTTGTGTCACCATTTTCCTCAGCCATGCAGTTAAAATAAAATAACCTATTGAATTGTTGTTGATATGTTGTTTTCCAAACACAAATACAAAAACATAACACCATTTGTCACCACGCCTTCTTCTTAAGAAGTGTTTTCTTATGTGTTTTCTATTAATGTATCTATCCTCTGAGCATTTCAGTGAATGCTTCATCACTCTGATCCTCTACATAGTGAGTTCTTCATATGAAAACATTTGGTCTTCCTGCCCCAAAATGTCTCATATAGCTCTATATCAATTGTATGTGGCATATGACCTGGAGAAATGGCTGTAAAAGGCAAAGTGAGTGAAGAGTGAGAACCCATTGTACAAACTAATGAGTAAATTAAAAAGGTCCTACATTGATTGTTGACCATTCATTGTTGGAAACGAGAAACACTGCCTCTCAAACTTTCAGTCAAAATTGGAAATTTGGAAAAGATCTCCAAATTGTAGCTCACTGTAAAGAAGACATGAAGAGTGAAAAGTCTTTTCAAGCACCTCATTACCACTGCCTTGTCACTATCCTTGCGAATGGAGATACCACAGAGATTGTAGAGAGATATTGTCCCTTAGAAGTGCTGGTCCTTCTTTTTATCCATCACAGCTGGATTCTACTGTGCCATTCTACTGCCATATCAAAAGCAGTGCTGGCCCACACCAACCCATGATTCCCTTCCTTAGTCAACTTTTTGGAGTATACACCAAGTTTTTATTTCTTACTTGTATGACAGCACAACAGTTCCCTGGTCAGTCACTGTAACATAATGGCATTAACACAGGTAAAGCAGCTCTAGCGACAGAAGACATTCACTCTAGCACAGAAGGCAGGAGAAACATGTACACTTACCTAGTAATTGTATAAACCAGCTGAAATCCCATTGCAGCAAATTTCTCCACTCCCATCAGACTCAACAGAAACAAACCTCCTTGATAGGCACTTGCTGAGGAAGAAGGGGACACCGGTAATTCAGTGAAAATGACAAAATAAGTGGAGGTTGCTGTTTGCAGGACTGTCATGGCAGGCAAGGCCAAAAAGGCAGGTTTATATATTTTGAAAATGTTTTTATACTGTTTGGGACTGTGAACAACCTCTGCTTTGCTGTGATTTTTTTTTTTCCTCTCCTTCCCTCTCTCTTGCTCTCTTGCTCTCGATGTGTTCCTCTGTCTCATAATTCAGATTAACAGATAGCACCCACTTTTAAAATAAAATTTACAACATTAATTCGTATTTGCTTTGACGTTATTAGTGAAGTAAAATTCTATTCTGGTTTTACAAGCCTTGATATTAATTTTGGGGTGATGATAAAAGCTTAATTATTTCTACGTGCTGAAATCACAGTCATAAAGAAGTTCATTGGACATGAATGTTGGAGGGATTGTCTGTCTCAGAAAAAATATTGTTTTAAAAATATTTTGCTTGTGATTCTGAACTTATACCATTGTTTTATTTTTTTCTCTGCCTTAATTCCTTTTTCACGACTAGAACTCCTGGTGTTAAAATCTATCTCAGTGAACCTCTGGTGACACTGATTCAATTTCTAGCATACATTGACTAATTCAAACTCTTCCATTTACTATGGGTTAACCTGGGAGCTGGCAATCTGCCCCACATGAGCATTCATTTCTTCCTCCAGTGTTAGAGGGACACAAAGAAGCTGAAATAATCCTCTCAAAGTTGAAAGTGTCCTTGCATTTCCTCCTTTTTCTGCAAGTGGGGAAAGGAAGAATCAAGCTCCATTTTTCTTATTCTTCCTGTATTAATAAGCTGTAGTCATGTCTTCTGCTATAGAGCTCTTATCCAAAGCTACCTCAGTTTGCCTGCTGTGTCAGTTGAAAGAAGTTCACTGATTTCCTTCATTTAAAATCAATCCCACCAGAATCAAAGCCTCGCATGTGTACATGATTTTGAGTGTTAATATTTCAGTGCAAAATGAATAAACTGAAAGCTAAGAGGCAAAAGGAAACACTTGTGTTTCATTTTACTTGGAAATTTATAATATTTAAGAATGCTGTCTGTTACATTTTCAGCACTGGTAATAGTTCCTAAATTCGTATAATCTTTGTAAATATAATACGTTTCTTAAAAGAATAAAAAAGTAGCTTTCTTTTGGGCAAGATGTCACCATGCAGATCTAGCTTGCTTTTTCACTCTGCTTAAGGTGATTTTATGCAGAAGAATTAATTTTACAAGATCTTATGCTAAAATTGTAAGAACATGGAATATATTTTTTTCTTCATTTCCTGACCTGTATGCCCCACAGAGATTGCAAACTCTGCTTGATATTTAAAAGAATATCCTGACATCAACTACACCATTATTTCCAACAAGTCAGTAGCATCAGCACTAAGTGTTTACCACATTTCTGTCCTTTCAGCAGCAGAGTTCAGCTGGTTACCAGTGACCTCTGCTATTCTGTATTCCTACCAGCTAAACCAAAATCCTTCTCATTAGCTTATCTTTACATTCCCATGTTTAAAATTAGCACCTGAACACAATTCTGTGAGGACCCGTGGGGAAACAGCTCCAGGTAAATAAACATCATGTGCTCTGCATGCTGGGTACAGGCTGGATAAAGCAATTATCTTAGTAAGTGGTTTTCCTTTTTTATTCAAAACGGAATCCTTCCCACTTTATTGTTAATTGACTGTGGGATTCTAACAAAGTCTGTTTAAAGTAGCAGTGTCTTGCCCATAAATATTTTATGACTTAAGTAAGAAGAGACTTAGAGTTGACATAATATTTACTGTTAAATAATTTAATCAACCCATAACCTCTGTTAAGTTTGTCACTGTTCTTTGGACATGTGCTCTTTAGCAAGAACACATGCAGATATGCTACTATATAGCCAGATTTTATTAGACAATGGAGCCTTGAAAGCAGACAAATTATTAGGAAAAAAAAAAGAGAAATAAAGATGGTAAATTCAAAATGACAGCAAGGTACATCAACATGTATGATATTTGGCATTCAGAGAAAAGATTCATGGGAAGGGAGCATTTTCAAAAGGCCATAAGTCATTTGCATGAGTTTAAAATGTTCTCACAAATCTGCTATAAAGGTAAACTTTTATACTATTCCACTATAAATTATCTTGTGGCTTTCATGCCAATGTGGCACTGTAGGAACTTAAAAATAATATATAATTATTAAAAATATATAAAATACCAAATATTGCTAAGAATTTAGAAATACAGTATAATAACACTAAATGTCAGTTTATTTCAAAATAATGAATTTGGAGACTTATGTAACCAAATTATGGCACAGATATTCAAAAGTATCAAAAAGTTGACAAAGATGATTTATAAAACCAATGTTTTTGAAGCATTTCCAGTTTACCCAGGATTTCACCATTCTTGCAAGTTTTTACATCACTTTAAACTAAGAACAAAATCACTATAAAATCCCTACATTAATTCTAAATTTCATTATAGAAGATTTTTATCTCCCAAATTCTTAAGATTTTAGGTACTTTGTTGTTTTGTTTTGTTTTTTTGTTTTTGTTTTGGGTTTGGGTTTGGGTTTGGGTTTGTTTTGGTTTGGTTTGGTTTTTAGAAACCAGCGTTCTACATTCACAAAACCAATATGTTTCTTCTTTCATAATGCTGAAGTTACTGATCTGGGTAGTTTTCTCAAGCTTAGGGTTCTGACTCAAGTTTATAAGCTACTATAATCTTCTTAGTTCAGTAAATTGCACAATGAAGAACATGTTTCAGCTATGCAGAGGTCTTTACATTGAGTAATTAACAGAGAAACTTAGCTTAATACTACCAAGCTATTATTGAAGTTAACAATATATATGTGCAAAAGTAATTTCACTAAACAGCAGAGCTGTTCTGGAATTTTTATTTGCAAGATCCATTACAAAATCTTTGGATATAATGAAGACAAAAAGGGAAAGGAAGACAGAAGAAGTTATGTTTGTTTTCAGTAGTTCACTTGATAGAAAATAAGCATGATTCATTTAAACTAGCTTTGGGGTATCTTGCCATATAATTTAAAACATCTTTGTGTACTCCTATATCAATTTTTGGTTATTTTCTCTATTTTATTGTAAAGATTACAGAACACTCCATATGCTGAAGATGTCTCGCAATTGCCAGTTTTATGTTTGACTGGGCTTTACATTTTTCAGCAAGGTGCATTTCCCAATCTTTCCCTTTAAAAAACTGTTAGCTTCTTATAAGATGTTTCACACAACAAAAATATGCCAAGGTATTGGCCACCATTCTGTTTAAAATGGCAGTACAGTGACATATCTTCCTCATTGGATATATTAAAAATCTGAACATGGTTCTAGTCAACTGGCTCCAGGTGCCCCTGCTTGAGCAGGAGGGTTGGACCAGATGACCTCCAGAGGTCCTTTCCAACCTCAAACATTCAGTGATTCTGTGGTTATTCATAAGCAACAACTTTCTCGAACTACACTAGCTTATTAAAGACCTACTTAGCTTTATTCTTAAAATATGGCTGTAGATACGTTAGCAGAATTCAGATTTATTTTGTCCAACAAAAATATAATTAATATTAATCGATAAACTGAATCGATCTCTATGACAGATTTAGAGGCAGAGGAATGAAAAATAGACCAGGAGAATGAAAGATTACCTCAAAACTCAGCAAGATTTCTTTCCTAAGCTTAGAGAATTAGCTGTGCTTCATTGCTCATCCTAAAATTCTCTGTGTGATACATAGAAATAACATCTGCTCTTTGGATGGTTTTAAAATGTTAAGAGAACATTACAGTAAAGAATTTCTTATTTACTTATAGGTTTAAACAACACAATTCTTTACCAATGCAGTTCTGTGTTTACTGTAATGGTGGTGGTATCGGTTAAGGGCATAAACCAGTCACCCAAACCAAGGAATCCAGGACTATTTTAGGAGTTCCCACGTGTCCTGTCTGGCCTCCAGCCAGGGGGAGGCATGTTTCAAGGGGGCATGTTAGGACCTGTCATATCTGGCAATCCTACATTAGAATTCTGTGTTCTCTAGGGAATCATCCTTTATTTTATAATTAACTATAATGGGAGCTGACACACACATCCCATGCGGGAATTCACATGTAGATGGTTACATGTAAGTGTGCTGAATCCCATCTCTGAAAATACTCTTCAACTATGCGAATGGAAAATGCTGAAACTAATTTATTCTCTATGTCTGCACTAGAGAAGGCAAGAAGTATTGCTGGTACTTCAACTGTAGCAAACCAAATTCAGATTTAGACATGAGAAAACCGCAAAATCTTACAAAATGGAATGTTAATGACTGGGATAGATTGCCTGAGAAGTTCAAGGAGTCAGCCCCCATGGAGACCTCTAAGAACAACTGAGACAGATATAATGCTAACATAGCCTTACAGTGGATTTATACTAGGTCATTCCTTCAAAAGACATGGACAAGATGGACTAGATACTGATTTAAATTGAAAGGAATGTCTGACAATAATTTTGTCTCCTTTTTTTACTCATTTACCAGTCCCTGCTGCCATAAAATAAGTTTCTTCTACCTCCACATTTGACCCTAAGAGATATATCCTATACTATATCTCTGTTCCTCTGTTTCAATAGTTAGAAGAAGCTGACATGCCACATGCCTCTGGAATCTAGCTATCTGAAGCTTAGTTGCATACAGTATGCAGACATCAATAATCAATCAACTGTGCTATTGTTTTAACTGTATCTCAAAATCATTGTTTAAACAAGCTTTGAAAAAGGATGATGCTTTAGAGATGACTATGAAGTGTGCACTACTCAAATTCAGCTGTCTTTTATGGAAAATCTGTATACAAAGGCTGTTAAAAACATGCTTTAGAATTGCCACAAAAGGGTGACCTGGGGTATGTTTTATTCTCTAATTGAAAATAATATCTAAAATAATTTTGGCATTCTCAATGCCAATGTCTTTTCATTTAGGATCTCTCCATAAAATAGTGACTATGCTGAGTGATGTGAGTTATGTCTTATTTCTTCTGTCCCTGACCAACAGTAGAAAGCACTGACTGGTCTGCTGGGAGCAGAGTTGGCTGCTTGGTGGCAGCGCCTGATATGAGAACACATACTGCACTGACAGGAACTCAAGTAGTGAAGATCTGAATAATCTCTGACCTCTCTAATAATCTCTGCCTTATCACCAGGCCAAACACCAAAAAAAGGTGGAGGATATAATGTGGCCTGTGGAACTCTGTCAGATGTCTCCAAGGCAATGTCACGCTCAAGTGAACCCTGAGCAGTGCTCAGAAGTTTCTGAAAAAAAACCCCAACAAATTTAATTCCTGTTTTCTTGAAGAAATGCAAATGCAGTCTTGTTACATCTGACCATCTGCAAAAATAGTAACTGGAATTCAATTCCATTTTCAGATGTGAAAGAACTTTAAAAACTTTTTCCAAGCTCAAATAATTATTGCACACTTAATTGGCACACTCTGTGATTCGGTTTAATCATTGAATATATGTTATATCACATTCTTCTGCAGTTTTCATAGAACAGTTTTTTTCCATGCTGCTATTTTAAGATTGACACAGAGGAAATTATGGGATAATTTAAAATATGTTTATACATAGTGAAAGCTGGGTAGTTATCAGTAATATCCATCTCCATTTTGCAGGAGAGGAAGTGCTTATGGTCTTTATCAACATCAGAGTAAACTGCCTAAAGCAAGTAGTGAAAGAGCTGGCCAGTGTCACTGCAAGACCATTTGTAGTTGTCTTTGAAAGAACACGGCAACTGGGGAAGGTTCCTGAAGAGTGGAGGGAAGAAGGAAATCAGGGAAACTATGGGCTGATCAGCCTACCTGGATACTGAGGAAGGTAGGGGGGTGGATAATCTTGGATGCAATTCCTAAATGTATTAAGGACAAGTGGTGATTTGGAGCAGTCAGAATAGTTTCACAAAGGGGAAATCACATCTGATCAACCTTATAGGCTTCTTCAATAAAATAGCATGGTGGGTAATGGGAGAGCAGCGGGTGTCGTTTATCTTGACTTTATTGGGGCTTTCATCACTGTCTCAAATAACACTTTTATTGGCAAACTAATAAAGTGCAGACTTGATAAGTGGACAGTGAAGTGGACTGAAAACTGGCTGAACTGCTGGGCCTAGATGGTTGATCATTGGTCAATGAAGTGCCAACATCCAGGCAGTAGTGGAATACTCAGAGGTCAATGATGGGGGACAACACTGTTTAACATTTTCATTAATGACTTGGATGATGGACCTGAGTGCACTCTCAACAAGGCTGAAGACAATAACAAAGCGGGAAGAATGGCCGATACACCAGATGGTTGTTGTGCCATTCAGAGGGACAACGACAAGCGGTAGAAATGGGCTGACAGGAACGTCATGAAGTTCAGCAAAGGGAAATACGAAAGTCCTTCACCTGGGGAAGAATAACCCCATGCACCAGGATAGGCTGTGGGCTGACTGGTTGGAAAGCAACTTTGCAGAAAAAGACTTGGGGTTTCCTGATAGAGAACAAATTCATGTAAACATAAGAAAAAACTCTTTGCTGTAAGTGTGCTCAAACCTTGGAACAGGTTACCCAGAGAGGTTATGGAGTCTCCATCCTTGGAGATATTTAAAAACCAATTAGACATGTCCCTGAGCAACCTGCCATAGGTGACCCTGCTCTGAGCAGGGAGTTGGACTGGATGATCTCTAGAGATCCCCTCCAACCCCAACTATCCTCTGAAATGGCACAAAGCACTGATTGACTGACACTTAAGCATTGTAGAATAAGACAGTGAAAGGGAACATGTAATCATCACTTTGACAGGTAATAATTTTGGATGACACACCGACAGTCATATAATGCAGAGGCTCTGTTTTGTCTACTTTGTTGAAATAATTTAACTCTAAAATAAACTTCTCGATTACTTTCTTTACTTTAAAGTAGGGAACTTTAAAGCAGGGGAGAGAGTGAACAGTGAAGGTTCTTGTTAACAGAGATGGACCAAATATGTTAGCCTCTAGCATTCCTTGCTACTGAACACTATGTTGACTTTCCTGTTCAGAGAAAGCTTTTTAAATATGATTCCTGGTGGCGAACTTCTGACCTCTAAACTTCACAATTCAGGATAAGGTGTCCAAGTTCACTTCAGTAGTGTTATCCTTTTCAGAGATGCTTTAGAGAATTGCCATGGTAACCCAGGCAAAAATGTGTGAATACAACTGTAGACAAACTCCTCACTGATGTTTCTAAAGGCACTGAGGCACAGTGGGTACTAGTGAGCTCACCAAAAGCAGAATCCATCACTGCTTGCACACAGGAGACTCCCATTATCATCTGTTACAAAAGCTGACCCTTGATGATAGGCTCATTCTAGATCTGTGTTACGTGGCTTCATAGAATTAACCGCATCTGGGAAAATGTCATTCAACTGTTTTATGCCATACCGGGAGAATGAGCATTAAATGTGACTACAAACAATATACTGAATATTTCCACATGTAACATACGGGTGCAGGTATGTTTTTGCTTTCTTTGACAAATAAGGAGAGAATTATGTGGCTAGAAGATTATATTCAAGGACTAAAGAAGGAAACTATAATGATCAATCAAACAGACAAGTCTGGCAATGTGACTTTCCTTCATGGGGACAAAAGGTTCATTTATTTAATACTTTTAGCATGGGTAGGTCTGAGAAACAATGCTCAGATGAAGGTCTGTTATACACAACAGAAGTAAACTGTAAAAAAAGAAAAAGAAAAAAAAAGAGGACTTGTAAAGAAAATCCATGATACTTCAATGAACAAGCAGTTGGAAGAAATAGTGCTGGAATTTAGAGCATCCACTAATAAAACGACATGAAGAGTTTCTACTAAGTATGTATATTTCTTCCAGCAAAAACCACTGCTTGACAAATAGGCAATTCTATTTTGTCTTTACAAAAAAAAATTGGTAATCTGATATTGCTGATTAACTAGGACCAGTGATTGCATCTGTAATATGGTCACTATTGACAAGCAAAATGTGGGTAAAATAATATATATAAACATTTTTAAAGAGTTAATTTTCTAAAACCTAGGTAAATTGGGAGTTATGAGATTTCCTCAAAAGAAACACTCAGTAAAACAAAAGAAAAAAAAAAGAAAGAAAATTGAGAACTATGGCTCATAATACAGAAAGAACATAACTTTGATTAAAAGTTTATTTATTTCAGTGGCAAAAACCAAGAGCTAAGTTAGAGGCAAAATAGAACACATCTTAGGTTAAAAAAAAAGGTAAATTATTAACAATAAATACAAGCTAAACTTTATGAGATAGTTAAAATTGATTTTAAAAAATCTGAAAAAAAGTCAGAAGAGATCCTGTGGATGGCAGGGATTTTAAAAAGTGTAAGGATAAATTTATGAGTGTTATTTCTCACTGCTTGTGAAAATAGACAGGCCACGCATTCTGAATCTGTTTTTTCTAAAGAATAGTTCCGGAAAAGATGTAAGGATTATGGTGAACAAACAGTATAACTATGAGCAAAAAGCATGATAGTTGGTGTTTAAAAAAGGAAGCATCAAATAGTTCAGTGTAGTCAGAAAAAATAAAACTGGAATAAGAGACTGAGTACAATTAGCCGTCAAAGAAGGTGGCAGGTTCTCCATGTTATATATACAAAGAAGAACAGAAGTTACTGGTCTCAACAGAAGAGTAAACATGTAAAATAAAATATCTTACGGTATATAAGAATTCAATCTGGCACATTTAATAGACTGTAATTGGTTTAGGTTCTTTAAATATTTTCTGTATTTCTGGTTATTTTTCTGCTATGCACTGATAAAATGGTTAACTCTTCCTTTCAGTTTCACAATACCAGAAACTTTTCATGTCTTACGTGTCAGAGAAGGCCCACAGATAATCCTTTCTAGATCAGACCAAGACTGTTAAACTGTTGTCATACGTTTATGTTTTTTCATGTACAGACCATTGTCTGTGTCAAGGTTCATCAATCTGAATTGTTTTGAAAGAACACTTCATTTCGGTTTGTTTCATATTTTGCAATGCAGTTGGTCTTTAATCAACAGACTTCATAGAAGAATTGCTGAAGGAATACCCTCAGAAAAGCATAAGAAAAGTCAAAGTAAAGAAGCCAGCTAATCTTTACATTATGGTCTCAGAACAGTAATTGCTGCTGCAGTTATCTATTACATTATTGTTATACTAACCTTCACAATAAAGTAATATATTTGATCATATTATTATATGTGATCTTATGGTGATTCAGTACCCGTTTTTAAAACTGAGTGACTAAAGAGCATGATTTTTTTATTTGCAAGTGTATACAAAAAAAAAATATGCTTACATAATAAATCGTTCCTCAATATGTAAAGATAAAATTCTCTCAAAATATCTTTTTTTCTAGAGAACAAGTCTTACGAGGAGCAGCTGAGGGAACTGGGGCTGTTCAGCTTGGAGAAAAGGAGGCTGAGGGGAAACCTTAGCACTGTCTACAACTGCCTGAAAGGAGGTTGTGGCATGGAGGGGGTTGGTCTCCCAAGTTATAAGGGACAGGACAAGAGGAAATGGCCTCAAGTTGTGCCAGGGGACGTTTAGATTGGATATTAGGAAAAATTCTTCACAGAAGGGGTTGTCAAGAACTGAAACAGGCTGCCCAGGGAAGTGGTGGAGTCACCATCCCTGGAGGTGTTTGAAAGACGTATAGATGAGGTTCTTAGCGACATGGTTTAGTGCCAGTGTTGGGTTAATTGTTGGACTGGATGATCTTGAGGGTCTCATCCAACCAAAATGATTCCATAATTCTATGACTGTTTTAGGACAGCGATAGTATGCAGAGTTAGTATATCTACTTATGGCATTATATTCTATCCATCATACTTTAATGAGCACACCGCTTTAGCAGGTATGCATTTCCTCGATTTCACTGTCAACCATAGAGGAAAATTCTGTTTCTGGAAGATACAAAGTAGTTTCAATGAATGCTTACCTTCTGCAAACACACACAATGCATGTCGTTGCTTACGAATAATTTTTTTTTCTTTTCTTAGTGAAGTCTCTTACATCTCTCATCCTCCAGTGTCCAAAAGAGCAGAAAAATAATATAGAATTTCTGCTATGAAATGACCGCTGTTGTAAAGCACTTCGTATTTTTCCACAAGAGTTACCTTTTAGTGCTGAGTTTCTTCAATAATAATTTGCAATAGGCTACTCACATAGGCATTCCACTGCAGGATTGCAGCCTTAGTCTGCTAATATTTTTTGTAACCTATTACTGGCATTTACAGAGAAAAAACCCTTGTACAGATATATAAGAAGTAGTGCTTTTTTTCTTTTTTTCTTTTTTTTTTTAAAGCCACTTACACTTTAGACTTTAAAAATCGTAAATAGCTTTATTTCCTGTTAATGGAGTAATTTATATAGTACCTACTATCTACATTGACAGCACTTTTTATCCCCTAGCAAATGTGCGGCATTTACTGAATCAATTACTTGAGTTATGAAGAGGAGCACAAAGCCTCATTGCCACTCCATTCTTCTCAATAACAAAGGAGAAAACACATTAAAAAGTAGCATTGATGGGTTGTTGTGAGATTCAGTCAATGAGCACTCCCAGAGTTGAAATTAAAAGGCAGTTAGGAGAAAATTGTTTTCTCTGGTCATCAGTCACGATGTGAAAGGCCTTTTTCACAATGATTAATTAAAAGCTGAAAAAAGTCTGAGCTTTAATAAAGTGTCTGGATGGGTTTTTGGTAGCATCATGAGTTAATGGACAGTGGCTTGCCTTGACTAAGTGTTATTGCTCTAGTCCATAATTTCATCTTGAAAATGGGCAAGGGAGTGAATCTTCCCCTTAGTAATTGAGTATTGATTTGAAAATAAATGACACTGAAACTCCCACTGAACTGTCAGGGTATATTCTGGACAGCACTGACAAGAAATGGCTTTTGGTTGGTGTGAAAGTTATGGATCAGCTTGATACTTAAATACATAGAGCTCCACTGCAATCTATCTTCTGATTTACCAAGTTTCAGATGGTCAATACATGACATTGCAGAGGAAATAACATTTATGTGCCTGAAGCAAGAGGAGAGAAACATTGTGGCCTTCTTTTTGAAACATTTCCTTCAATTTCTGAAGCTATTTAAAAAACAACAGCAAAACTTTGGTTGATGCCTCAGATAGCTATTCCCCCACACAGACATTACATTTGTAACTATTTTAAATGTGCTTACAATGAAAGTGATTAATTTAACATATGCACATTATCTTAAAATAACTTGGTGGCATGCAAGTGGCAGTATGGACTGTGTAACCTGAGAGGTTATAAAATCGACAGTCACCACCTTTTAAGGCTTTAAGTGCTGTAGTCTGTTGGCTGTATTAAAAGGTATATAACTGACACTATAGAAAGTATGACACTGACGTTATAGAAGTATGACTCTTTCACTAGTGGTATAAAATCGACATAGGATGTAAAACTTAAATACTATAATGAAAGGTTATAGAAAGAAAATAAAACTCATACTTTTTTAACCTAGTAAAAATAAAGCAGTTTTAAAGGTATTTAAATACCAACTGCAAATGAAATCAATAGGTGTTAAGCATTTTAGACACTAGAATCAGAGGGGTCTTTACACCCCTCTGAGGTAGCTCTAAGCTATGGATGGCAATATCTTTGCATTAGGTGTGAGATCAAAGTGAATTAGAGTTAGGCCCTCGGTTCCTCAAAAGAAAGTGAAAGGAACTGCAGATACAGATGCTGAATGGGAAATCACTTAAACACAGCGAAAAAGAAACGAGAAGCACAACTGTATCTTCACAGCTTTCACCTGAGTGAAAACTGCCTTTTTTCCTTTTAAAAATATGATAAGGCTCCATTAGTTTTGTTGCAAAACTTGATGGTACTTGGCTTTATATGAAGTATTCATATAAGAAATTGTACAGCTGATATACATGTCAGCTACAGCTAGCATGGATAGCATACATCCAAGAAACATGAACTCTCATTTTTTAGATCCTCCTCTTTCTGCGAGTTCGAACTCCAAAGTCCCTCAAGGTTTCCTGAGCCCCACTCAGTCCTCCAATAAAAATTTAATGGAGTCTGGGTGCACGTGGGAATAAATGTTCAGCAATGATGGCCAGATTATGGGGTCAGGAAGCCAGAATGGAATATATCTCCACAAGACGTTGCTTATGAATCTCACGTTAAACATTCAAAAATACAGTTTCTGGATGAGAAATCAAAACAATTTAACAATCTGGAAGAAACGAAATGTGCATTCTTTTTGCCTATTCTTTACTGGGGTTTTACTGATCTTAATTAAATTAGACAAATATCTTTGGGAGATCTTCTTTGGCTAGGACTGACACAAAAAACTCAATAAATGCTTTGGCCTTGATATCATATGTCAATAGCTGTTCCTATCCACTCAGCAATGTGTCATCTTTTACTGCTAATTTAGAATCAGGCCCTCATACACCATTTTATGAATTCGCTGTTTTGGATTGATGGAAAAAAATTAGGTTTATTGTTTCTGTTCTCTGTAGATTCTTGCCTGAGAACATGTTGCACTTCTCCCCACACACACTCATTGCCAAGCTGTACGGCTGAGGAAGTTAAGGAATGTGGAGCACAGTTGCTTCAGAGACCGTGGTTTGGAGCTGCTTATGAAAGTCATGGCATGAATGGAAGAACTGTTATACTGGTTTTGCGAAACAATAAAACAAATTAACAACATTAATTGTTTACAAGTGTGTTCTGTAAAAGACACAAATTGGATCGTTATCTTGCAAGACTAGGATTTACTTTATTGAAGTTACTAGTAATAAAATAGGTTATTTTGAATGCATTGAGGAAATTTCCAGCATATTTAACTGAATCAAGTTAACATGCTAAAGCAACAAAAATGCAAATTTTAATTAGTTGATCATCATGATGGGTTTTGAGCTGTATTTCACTTAACCATTTTATCTTATAAAGAACTATAAAGACAACATGAGAACAGCAGAGATCATCTGTTGAATTATGAACCAATAAAGGAAATATTTCCAGTAGATCAAGTCTGACAACTCTGCCTAAGTATATCTATCAGATTTAAACAAATCACTGATATTTCTTAGCCAATTACAGTATAGAAATACTTCTCTCTTCCCTGAATTTATCTTCAAAGTACCTTCACCAGATAAACACTTTCTTCTATTCTCCTTTCACTTATTGCAAAGTGTGGAAAAGCAAAATTAAGGCCAAAAGTTCTGGAAATATTTCTTAGGAAAAAGCAATGGGTGTTATCTGTGGCTTGTTGTCTAAATATGTAAAAAAAGATTGGTCATAAGTAATTTAACCAAGGACATAGGATGTTAATCACAATCTTATTTTCCAACTCCTCAGCTAGTACTTTAATTGTCAGCAAGCTGTAGTGGGCATGAATTCAGCCACAGCATTCGTAAGAAGAATATTTGGAGAATGAGAATTTTGAAAGCACAGATGTTCATTATTAATGTGTGCTACAACTTAACTCAGGGTTTCTTTGGATCAGGTTCTTCACTGGGTTTAGAAGAGATACATTTGAAAACTCCAAATTGGCTTCTACAGGTTTCACTTATAATTTTGTTTCCTTCCTTTCCTTAGTTTTGCAGTAGTGAGAGAATCATTCGCTGATTCCAGTATAGTAGACCACTAAGGGTGATGATGTAGAAAACAGTAATAGAAATATGAAGGTTTGCAGGGATGGAGAATAAATTGGAACATGCAGTGGGAAAAGGACAAAAAGAAGTTCCTTAAGACGATCTGTAAGAATGGCATCTGTAAACTGCAGCTAGATTAAGGTTATTAGGATCCCTCCAAAATTACATGCATCATCTCTGGACACCCAGATCAGGAGACAAAGAATAATGAATAAATACTAATGACCCACAGGGGAGGGACAGGATGGAGAGAATGATTGTTGCCAGCTTCTGAAGTGTGGTCCCGGACCAAAGATGAGGTTAGAAGATATGATGACATCCAGTCAGTTGGAGTTGTGTCCTCTGTGTCTCATGAGGAACAACACCACTGGGGAGCACATCCTGCTGACTGAAATCTGGACAGACATTGAGAACACGTGTCTCCATGCTGGTGAGGGCATTGGAGTGTTAAGAGTGCATGAATGAGTGAAACCAGGTTTCACTTTCAAACAAGGTTGGGCACTGAGAGTAACTATGTTTTTGTTGCTACAATGTTACAACGGTAGTTCATGCAATGGAGGAGTGCAGTTGCTCTTGGTTTTCTGATTGATCCTTGAGGGTCACACAGGGTACAGCGAGTGCTTGGGCACACTCAGTAATTCTGTCAGTCTGCTCTGCTCATGGTTGGTGACAGTGCATTTAAAAGGATGCCTTTTCACATTGTTTTCACAAGGACTTGGCAGGTTTTCCTGTTCAATTTTCAACCATTTTAAAGGGGTCATGAAGTCAACTGTTTCCACTGACCAGCACAGGAAAAAGCAAACAATCCTGTTTCTATAAGAAATCCTCCTTTCAAGTTTTTACTTGTGACACATGCATTTACAATTAACAGTTTCCAGCATTGTCTGTTCCCACTGCAGCTGAGAATCCAACAGGAGACAGAAATCACAAGTTAGACATCACGGCGGGGCTGGCTCCAGTTCGTGAAGAAACAGCAAACAGAACAGCAGGAATCGTATTCAGTGCTAACTCACAAACAGATGGCAGTGATTTCTTCAGGGCTTCAAATTTTGCTTTATTGTGCACCAGAGTCTAGAACAGGAATGAGTTTTTCACTCAGGGATGTGAGAGAGCATTCTGTGTTCTTTTACCATTTACAGCCCTGAGCTCTTTTACATTCACATCTCGCCTTTTACTGAAGGAATTCAAATCAATAGATCTGACTTCTCAGAAATATATCACACTTGTAAACTATTGTTTTATTAGTAAGATGTAAGAAAGAGAAATAGGAAAAGGCATGTTATAATCATCCCATTGCTTTTCTACCACTGTGAACAGAGAATTTAAAACGCATTGGGCTGCAAAGCTAGCATACAAAAAGGAACATGAACCTTGCACACAACGAGAATTTGAAAATGAAATTTTCTAATCAATGTTGAAATTAAGTATGTGCATGTGTGAAGAAAAGGGAAATATATTTTCCAGTTAGCTCCCCTCTGGATGCAAAATATGACAAAAAGATAAAAGAATATTTGCTATTTGAGACTTTTTTTTTTTCTTTATTTTAAGATAAAATGTTTCTGCTATGTGTTTTAGACATTTTTCCTTGGCTATGCAGAAGCAGAAAAAGTATACTTATTTTGGAAACAGGATTCCCTGACTTCAGCTACAGATTGTGTTGAGTCCTAACTTTACGGTTGGATAGATCTGTGCTGCCAGTGTAAGTACCACAAGCAACTGCTGATTCAGGAACACTTAGATATTTTTGCTTGATGACAGGAACCCTAATGTAGATAACTGGATGTGAATTGAAGATGGCATAGTGCAAACTGCAAATTCCTGTTGCTAGGGGTAGTATTTTTTTTGAAGAATATCTCTCAATACTGTCATTCTGTGACAGAGACCTCCATTTCACTGGGATAGAGATTCAATTAAACTTTCTTCATTAACATGTAGCTTTCATAAGTAGGACTTAAGCAACGCAAACAATTTTTTTTTCTATTTTAAAAATCTTACTTTTACTAGAAATATAAGATATCATAGCAGTATGGAATAGACCAGCATTATCTGAAAAACTGTGGGAGTTTCATTTCCCGAGGAGTTGCTGGGTAACATTGTACTGTTTCACTCCCCAATTCTGACAAGAAAAATAGTTTGTGATGTGATACACTGCCTAAAATGATCTCTTTTACAATCTATATTAACAGCACAGGATAGTACCTTAAATAGAGATACATTAAAAAAAAAAAAAAAAGGAAAAAATTCTGCAAATTGCTTTTGGCACTAATCAGCTTCTTAATGAACAGCTGTCATACATAATTTTGCAGTGGCTCAAAGTGACAGCTAACAGTTGTTAGTATGTCAAAAAAAAAACCAAACCTCAAGAAACAAAATGTAGTTCAGTTAATCAGTCACCAAGATTGTAAGTTGAAAAAACCCTCTTATTTTAGGCAGAATAAAATATCTTTATTTTTTCTTAATCTGTTTTCATATTTATAAAATTCATACTTAAGCAAATCGAATTATCATGTTCTTAGACTGAGACTGACAGATAGAATTAAAAAGAAGAAATCCACTGGTAAGTGAACCAATGCTTTTGTAAATCTCCTCTCCCTTGCTTAAAACTATTTGTTTCGAGATATATATTTTCATGTAAAGACAAATTCCTTTTACTATTGTTTTACGACTGCTTTTATAGAGCTAATTTTTCTGAAAGATTAAGTATTGACATTATTCAGGCTTTGTGACAGAAACATTGTAACTAAGTGAAATACACATTTTGTCAGTCATAAAAACCTCTGAATGAAACTTCAGCTAAATTTTTTAGCATTGCAGTTCTTGGAGTCGGAGATGAATGAACATATGCATTTTGTGAAG
Organism: Pampusana beccarii; assembly: GCA_013399365.1. Classification (NCBI taxonomy): domain Eukaryota; kingdom Metazoa; phylum Chordata; class Aves; order Columbiformes; family Columbidae; genus Pampusana; species Pampusana beccarii. Next base: position 610,253 of record VWYH01009227.1, read on the forward strand.
CAGAGCAATCATGCTAGTTATCATTTTGACTCTTTCGTTAAGCAGAATAATTTTTTATGTTAGTAGAGAACTATAAACCCAAGGGTCAGGTTCAGTCCAAGAAAAGAAGAAGTAAAGGCAAAATATAAGGATATCCAAATTGTTTTGCCATGAGAGTGCTTCTCACTAATGCCAGAAAAGTACAAAATAGAGCAGCTTGCAGCTTGATATACCAGGGTAGACACTGGAGACTGTAGTAGCCCACTGTTAGGAAAGACCACCTGTTCTGACGATGGTTTTGTCCAAACCTTAACCAGGCCTTGCATGTTCCCCAGCCAGTGCCTGACAAGCTCTTCCTCACTTCTGAATCCATGCAGGCATACGTGAATGGGCCAGACAAGTATTGTTTATGCCATTCAGCTTTCATAATTACATTTTCTCCCCTTGCTTTAATAAGTTTTTGCCCACTCATTCCGTAGGCAGTAGCTTTTCGCAGCATTGCAGTGAATTCAGTCAACCTGCAGCTCATTCACCTCTACCATCTAAACAGCACTTGTGACTTGGAGTGTCTGTGTTCAGAAAAAAAATCCAGGCGGGTAACAAAAGGCTATTATAATATCTACAAGTACCTCATATATACTATAAGTACTTACCCATCCCTGTTTTTTCATCATTGTTGATTTTAACTAATTGCAGAAGCACCAAAGACTGCAACAAAGTAAATTTTTGAACACGATTTGTTAACAATCAGTAATCTATTAGTTTCCGTTATCTTGTATATTGCCACAGGAAGGAACATCGCTTCTAACTGTAACTTACATGGAAACACACAGATGTTTTTAAATCAAGACAAGGCTTGTAAGTGATATCTTTTATCGACGAAGTAATATAGTTAGAAAGCAAGCAGGCAGTGTTTTGGACACACAAGCCTTCTTCAAGTCTGAAATAGAAGCAGCAAACTTCAAGCAAAATACTTTTGAGTTTTAGAGCTTAAGAAGGAATTTTGGCAATATTTTCAATAACAGGTAAAATGCCGATGAGGTTGAGAAGTGGGTGCTGATGTTTGAATGTCCTCAGCCAGGAAATGAAACAGCAACAAAGAACAACCTGTGATGACCTGAAAATGATAGTTCCTGAAGTAAGGATATTAAAGCATGAAAACCATAGTAGTTTAAGCCAAGGCCAAATAAGTAAGCTCTTTCTTCTTTCCTCTACTATTTCTCTCCTTCCCCCACGCTTTTGCCTCCTTCCTGGTACCAACGTTACCATTAATGTGAACTCCTGGTCAGTGAAAACTGATTTCTGACTAAAGGTGGGTCACACTTAATGCTGAACACTGGAGTTTCAGGAAACCATCTGGGTACCTGTGCCCCACATCATTGTCTTCGTTCCTGCAATACAGCTAAAACAGAAAGTCACACAGCCAGTTAGTGTGACCCAAATGTGGTTATTCAGAACAGAGAAAACCAGCAGATTACTTTGTGGTACTAAGGCCACTCTTTTGAAGGATGATCAAACCAGCAGTCTTTAAACAATTGTGTATTTCTGTCTCTGTGTCTTGTTTGTTGTCATTATAATGATATTTTTCTGACTGTATTTTAAGATTAGCATGCTTTTAGCTACATTAGGCACAGTAATAACAGTTTGCCTTAAAAAACCACCAGAAACAAGAAAACGGTAACTTGACATGCTGCACAGACGTTACTGTATTAAACTTGCCTACCATGGGCAGCTTTACTGTCCTTGCTGTGCTTTCACCTATGACTAGCAAATTAAAAAAGAAAATATTAACCTGATATTAGAAAATCATCTTATCTCTTTAAAACGGAAAGGAGTTTCATTTTCCCAAGTATCAAACCATAGGACGAGAGGAAATAGCCTTAGTTTGTGCCAGGAGAGGTTTAAATTAGATATTTGGAAAAACTTCTTCATGGAAAGGGTTGTCAGATATTGGAACAGGCTGCCCAGGGAAGTGGTAGAGTCACCATCCCTGGAGGTTTTTAAAAGATGTATAGATGAGGCTCTTAGGTACACGGTTTAGTGCTACATTTAAATATGGTTAGACTTGATGATCTTAAGGGTCTCTTCCAACCAAAATGACTCTGCGATCCTGTGACCTTTGCCCAAAGCCCCTCATGAGGAGGGAACGGTAGAGGGGCAGCTCTGACCTCAGCTCTCATTTACCATCTGCTGTGGTGGTGCTGCCTCCTGATGCAGAGCTTCAGGGGAAGGTGGAGGAAAGGGCTCTGAGGTCTGTAATCTGCCTGCATGTGGCTAATATCCGTGCCTGAGGAACAAACTGGCCTGACCCAATGTTCATGTTGTGGCCTGTGTTCTCTCAAATGAGTTGAAACAGACTGTTACTGCTGAGATTGTCTGGAGACATTTCCCTGCATCATTGTGCCTGTGATTCCTCTTTTTAGTTCATCTGACTCACTTGATCGTATGTTTACCTCCTCTATAAATAAAGACACTGTCATTGCCTGAAGTTTTGGGAAAAAAAAAAATTGCCACGCAATTTTGGTTTTGGCTCATGATTTTAATTAATTTCTTATTTTCAAAAGTGAAATGAAATGACAATTTAAAGAGATATAAATCCTCTCAGTCTGTTTTTATTTTGGCACTCACTTCTTTGCAATCTGTATGCTTTAACGAAATATTAATTTCTTTGTTATTTTTTCTGAAAAAGCAGGTGAAGAACAAGTGAGATATAAAGCCTGTAGTAGAAGAATCAGCTCCCTGTTTCCACTGTTAAGCACTCAGTATTCCTGGGAGGGCAGCCACGAGTGGGCAACGGGATCCCTGCAACTGACACAGGTCAAACTTGATGCAGATAAGAACAGTATTTCACACACATTAACTGGTGCCTTTTGCTATAGCAGAGTTTTTCTGAAATTCCTTTTGGAAGTCATTCTATGTATAGAACCATCTGCGGGTATAAATGTCATGTTTGCAAAGTACCACAGAACAAGCTTACAAGAGTATGTTTCCATGGATTCTCTCATTGAGAGGTGAAGAAAATAACCAAAATCAGGAGAGTTCTGCACTGAACTATGTCTTTGTGGTTTTTAAGTGCACAGTCATAAACTTTCAGATTTCATCTTACAAACACTTGAAAACACGTACATGTACTGAAACTGAGTATTGGTTTCCTCTGTCTGTCAGAACCACCTTAATTTCCGTGTAGTTAAAACATCACCAGTTAAGTAGTCTGATTTCTAATCCCTTTCCTTTCATTTCCATTTGCTACCTTGAAGGATTCGAGGTTGCTTTCCCTCCCATACTGTCACCTTTGGAGAGGTGAGCAGAGATGCCACCTCCTGTTCCCAAGGATACCTGAAGGAAACATTTGATTCTTGCAGCACACTGGTCATGCTGTTTTGACCTCTGGCTTCCTGATAAGACAAATGCATTGCGTTTTCAGCCTCCTAGGAAACATGAGGGAATTTTTTTGTTCAGAGTTTTTTCCTGGTGGAAAAATGACATTTTTTCACACATGCACACAAAATTGCTTTCTATCAATAAAATAGGCTTCCCTCCTCCAAGGTGAAGTAGGATGTTTAAAATCTGAAATATTTCAATAATGAGATTGTTATAGTGCCTCAGGGGAGTTTTAGATTCCTAGTTTCTTGTTCTTCTTACCTCACAGCCAGGCCCCATGTAAACACTGTATCCGTTATCAAGGACTGGGAATAGGAAGTCTTGTAGTAGAACCGTAATTGTTTCCTGCAAATTTGGCTCGTGTTCTCTCATAGTGATCTATGGCCACAAACTCTAGCATAAGGCTGGTATAACTGATTGAATTTTATACAAGAGGCTGGTAAGTTGAAGACAGCACTGACATGAGACAGTTGAGTTAAAAAAGCTTGAAGTACCCCACTATTTCCAGTTTACAATATTGTGTATTTTCTTTAAAAGAAAACAAACAAATAAGCAAAAAACACCACCAACAATAACCCTGCAACTCTTGTTTCTCTATAATAAAGGTGGCAAAACTTATAAAGAGTTTTCCTATGGAAATTAAATTGTCCTTGTCTCTCCTCTATTGCAGATTCTTGTTTAAATGCAAAGTACTTCACAAGATTAGTGCAGAAGACAGAGGAATTGGCAGCATTGAGGAAGTATACCTTTCTTATCTGATGTCTGAGTTGCAGGCAGAAATAATCATTAGTATTAGTTAAAATTTCTTAATTTTCCTCCCGTTGGAGCTCTGTTTGAATATTTAGTATGAAAATGTCACAGCTCTGTCAAATCCATCTTTTTAGTAAGTTTTCATTCATAAGAAGTACTCAAAGGCTCAGAGGAATATGTTGGAAGAAATGAAACAAGTTTGTGGGGGTTTTTAAATTTTTATTTTTGTTGTTGGTTTTTTGTTTGTTTGTTTTTGTTGTGTAAATAACAACTTAAATATATGTATTTGAAACCAGTACTGCATAGTTAGAGTCAACCATCATATGCGTCTCCTATCATATCAATGTTAACAACAACATAATACACCACAGGGAAATATGGCAGCAAAAGATAATTAACCTGGCATTTAATGTTCCCTTTTGCCTGCAGTGAAAGACCAGAAAAATTCTGAGCAGCAGACTGCTGAAGGACCTGTGTGATACAGTAAAAGACACCCTCTCAATAAAGGCCAGTTATCAAGGGCCTAAAAACATATTTTCAGTAGTCAATAACTTCAAGTAATTTGTCTCAATTCTTTACCACATCAGATGTTTTTAAAAAGACGGTTTATTGCTTAGGCTTTACTAAATTGAAGATGTCAATAAAGGGGACGCAAAAAATCCACCTACCTTAAGTGATTTAGGGTCCCTTTCTTTTCCTGTTGCAGGGCTCTTGCACTGGGACTTAGGAAACAGACTAAATAAGATCAGAAGTCTATTCCTTTGACAACATCTGTCATTTCATGTAATGCTTCTTTGCTTCATATATCTTGTCCCAGACAAGTCATTATTAACTTCATTTTGCTCATGTAAGTAGCATACTAATGAAAATAACATATATCAAGGGCATTGCAGTTAGTAAAGCTGAATGGTCAATTCAGATAATGCGAATGAGGCCAGTAAGGATTTTAGGGTAGGCTTCATTTTATTGCCTCTGACATTGCACAAATACGAACATACTCGAAGCCCATGTCATGGCAAGCGACAGAAGGTGCATTTACTCTGTAAAATATTTACAATGGGAATAATAATTACCGTGACTATAAAATTTTCATGATTTAATTTTTTTTAAAACTATCATGACTTGTCCCTTTCTTATGCAAATATTTTTTCAGATTTTATGATCTTAGAATGTATCTGTTTCTTAAAAGATTCAGTAATTTTAAATAATTATTCATTTCTGTATCTAGTGCTTAGAAGATATTGCTGCCAGTGAAGCTCCCTAAATCTTTTGTCAGGTGTAAAGGAAGCACTCAAATGATGTATTAGATAAGGATTTATCTGTGCTTTCACACCTATGCACATGTAACCTACCTTAAAAGAGGTGATCAGGCCACTCTTTTATTAGCAGGTCCTTATTCACAGAGAAAGATAAGGAGTTCTGCCAACAAGCTATGTAAATCCTTTAAATGTAGGAATACTTTGCTTGAAGATTTCATGGTCAGCTCCTGAATCCATTCTTCCCAAGATGATGTGTGTGAGAAGTTGCTTAGTGCATGTTTGCCATACAATTTTGCCTGTAATGCTAGGGAAAGAAAAAAATTGCCAGATTAATAATATTTTTCATGTATTTTTATATCAAATTGGGTAACTGACCATGAAGAGAATTCATACATATGTGTTACCTCCTATTTGGATCAAAGAGACCCTGCTTGGTCCAGCTGTTTTCCTAGAAGTTCAATCCAGGTTCACAGCCATTCCTTAGTGCAGATTAGTTTCTGTATGAGGTGTTACCGTATTTAGAAATACGTAAGGATTTATGAGAATGCAGAATGCTGTGTCAATTAATTATGTGCTCAATGTTTCTCAGCAGCAAAAAAAGAAGAAAGCATTTCCTTTAACAGATTTTAGCTATAATAATCAAGGTGAATGTGGAACATGTAAAAGCTATTATGTATATGATATTGAAATAACTGGCTTAGGTCTGTGTAAAAACAGAATGATAATCAGTCTTTAATGTTTGACATTGTCGGGACAATAATATAGATTTCCTATACAAATGACGAAGATAGTAACACTTTAAGCAAACTTGGTTCAAATCATTACTGCTATTCTGTTTGTGTGCATATATAACACACATTGACTGAAATCAAGGTTACTAATGGGAAACCAAAGTGCATTATTGGCTGCTGAAGGTCACTTTGCCAATCAACTGGGTCATAGTTTTTTGATTTCTCAACTTCCTTCCAGCTAAAAAGTTTGCTTGTGCACTTTGTTTTTTATTATTTATTATTCTATTCACCTTGGTTTTGTTGATAATCGTGTATTTCGGTTTATCATTATTTAGATCACACATTAAACTGAAGAAGCCTGCAAGTAGTAAAATTCACTATCTTGAGCAGAACATGCCAAAACTTTCTGCACTTTTTGCAATTTCAGCTTCTGTTTTTTTGTTTTAACTTTTTACTGTATTTTCCTTAGAAGTCACCCAAATATATATACCCATGCTTTAGAAAGGATTTTAAAATATGTCCTCCTGACCACATGCCTCTCAGCACATTTTTGGTGACACCTGGAGAAACCAGGAACTCTTGTCAATGATGTATGTAATATAACAAACCAGGCCCAAACAATGGATAACAAAGTGACCAGAACAAGCCAAGCAGCAAACCAGAACACCTGCATGCAAACCAGCATGTTATGGCTCACAACATTGCTTGAAAGAAATGACAGAATGCTGCTGTGACACTAAGTCTCTGTTGAATTGCATGATTCTACTTTTTGCTGCTGTGTAACCTCAAGACAAGAACTTTAAAGGACTTTTGTGCACATTGAAGAGTTCATTCAGGCTATTACTGATATTTGCTAATAATCTCTTAGGTCTCTCTTCCTAGAGACAGCTTTTTTCCTGCTTGCTACCTTGGAGGGACATGAGAAGAGCCACAAGGAATCAGAGCCCTGAGCTGCAGGTTGCATCATTGTTTAACATTGTTTTTTCTTCTGTTTATATTTCTGGCATTATATGCAAACCAAATCAACAGAATATTGACCAGAATTATAAAGTAGAAGTGGAAAAGAAATGAAAAAGTTTCACCATTGCTTCCTCAAAATTTTTCTAACAGGTGGGTGCTAGTCCATCTCAAGCTGTAGAAAATAATGCTGAGGGAAGTGAAATTTATTTGTGCATATATTGCCAGGGAGACCCATTCTCTTGATTGACAAGATGCAAGCTAATCAGCCAGCTTTGTAAACTCAACCACAGATCTGTCCTAAATGGCTTGTGCACCAAAGCTGATTGTCAGACGCCTCTGTTTGGACCTCTCTGCTTGCAATGATCTGAACTCTCTACATTGTGCTATGGCAAGTATCAAACTAAAACCATCAGTAAGAGAGGAGCTGGAGAGTTCTTCAGGGTTTAGAGATCACTTTTGTACCCGTACAAATTCTTGAATTTAAGTAAGGTTGGATATATAAGAAACAGTATTTGTAGAAATATAATATAATTCATTAGTACTGTTTTATATTACCAAGCTAGATTTATAGGACTACTGTCAATCCATTATTTTTAAGGATGATCTTTAAGATATAGTATTCATTTCATGCAAAGCAACAGAAAATACCAAAGTGACCTTCACAATGTAATAGACTTACTGTAATGCAGAGGTGTAATATAACCTATGCTTTAAACTAAACATGGAGAGTACTTTTTTTTCTCTGTATGTCTCATCCACTTGCTTTTTAATTTTTTTTTTCTGTTTGATACCTATTTAGATAGTGCAAAGAAGTACTATGTATAGTAATAAAAATTGTTTTGTAGCACTTGGTATTTGGAAACATTTATAACGGGTCTTAGAAGGATTTGAATATTTTAAGATAACAGTAAAAAACAAGTCTGTGTTATCAGAGGTAAGCCGTTAGAAACTCTAAGGGTATTTTCACCTTGTAATGTTTCCCATAATAGATTAGTGTCTAAGAAGCAAGGAACTTAGAGAGGCATTACATGTTTAATTTGCTGCTGTAGGCATGTAACTAATGAATTAAAGTACACGGGACGTCTCTGAACATAATCTTGGTTTCAAGCAAAGTCTCTTCTCTGCAAAGTCATTTTGTTAGCTTAGGATAGTGGAGACATAGGCATATTTCCTCACATAAATAATTGTTTCTTAACTACGTAACTCCGTGAAACTGCTTTTCCATATTTACTAAGCTTGCACTTGAAACATTTGTTAGGAAAAGACTGTAAGTTGCAGGAGTTTTTTTGGTACATAAGCAAAAATTCTATTAAGTAATGACTGTCTACTCAGAGTAGGCTACAAAATATATTTGCGATTATAACTTCATTAGTCAACTGGAGAAGCTGTCTGGTTTCAGATAAATGAGAATAATCCTTAGTAGCAGGATTGAAAATATGTCCAGCATACTCGCTCCACCTCACAAGTTTTTATTTTACTAAAATAAATGAATATGTTGCATTTTGATTTTTTTTTTATGTTGCTACTTAAAACATAACACCATGAAGTTAAAAAAAAAGAGAAAAAGATGTGATGGTGGACTGGTTTGAGAGAGAAACAGCCAAGAGCAGAGAGTGAAGTCAATGTCTGACTCTTTTTGTAGGTATTTTTGGTTTAAATGGAAAATAGAGTGAGAGCAGGAAAACAGTGTTTGTATCTAATACAGTATCTGTATCTATATCTGTACCTAAGCATGTGACGATAAATTTTCGCTATCTTGAAACACCATAGGTTAGCAACCGAGTTGCCACAGAATATATGTCACCACCTTCTACAGAATGAGGCTATTATGCCATGTCCTTTTCCCCTCTAATACTATTACAAATAACAAAACCACATATTTTTCTTTTTTCCTTTTTTCTTTCTTTTCTCTCTTAATTAATTGACAAGCTTGTTTTAGAATAGGTTATTCAATAATATCTCAAAACTTATAAAACCAAGTTTTTATAACCATTAAAGATCGACCATTTTTGAACAATTCACTTGAATGTTTGTTAGAAGTGGATGCAGAAGGGAAGGTAATTTCCATGATTTGTACAACCAGCTATGTTGAGGTGCTCCAATGTAATTTCAGTTTCCTAATTCAAGCAGAGCAATTAAAAATAGTAAGTGTAGTCTCTGAGACAAAGTGCTAAAAGAGGTCGGGGATGGATCTTGTCAAATTTTCTTAAAATATTTGCATTCTTTCTTATTCTAAATAGGCCTCTGAACTTAGTAAGTATTGGTCATGCTAATTCAGGTACCTTGTCAAATTTTGACTTTGTCACCTAGATTTTATACCATTGACCACATACAACCAAGCTCAAACCCAGTCTGTTATTCTTTCTCCTATTCTGCAGTAACTGGGGTTAATGAAGAATTGTGAAAATATTACTAAAAATTGCAGAGGTCACTCTTATAGTGGGCTTTGATCAGTCGCATTTCTTTTTAAGTCCAGAAAATGCTTGCTCCAACAAACTTTCGTAAACCAAAACAAACAACTGGCTGTATGTACAGATTGGGAGACGAGATGCTGGAAAGCAGCCCTGCAGAGAGGGATCTGGGGGTTCTGGTCGATGGCAAGTTGGACATGAGCCAACAGTGTCCTTGGCAGCCAAGAGGGACCCATGTCCTGGTGCATCCAGCACAGCACGGCCAGCCGGGCAGGGAGGGGATTGTCCCGCTCTGCTCTGCACTGGTGCGGCCTCACCTGGAGCACTGTGTGCAGTTCTGGGCGCCACAGGATAAAAAGGATATAAAGCTGCTGGAGAGTGTCCACAAGAGGGACATAAAGTTGGTGAAGGGTTTGGAGGTTCTTCACCCAGAGGGTGATGGACACTGGAACAGGCTCCCCAGGGAGGTGTCACGGCCCCAAGGCTGACAGTGTTCAAGAAGAGACTGGACAACGTCCTGAGACACGTGGTGTGAACTGTGGGGTTGTCCTGTGCAGGGACAGGAGTTGGACTCGATGATCCTTGTGTGTCCCTTCCAAGTCAGGACATTCTATGATTCTATGGAGAAAAAATGCAACGTTGTTATGTCTTCTTAAACAGAGCTTCAATTTTTTTTTACTGTTGGAAGCGGTAGAAAAAAAAATAAACAACACACACACACACACAAAAACCCCAAACCAAAACAACCCCCAAAAAAACCAAAACACCAAAGTATTCACGACCTCTCCTGGATGAAATTAAATAGAAATAATTATTTTCTGTTGGCTAAAATTTATTTACAACAACTTGGTCAGCCAGAAGCTCTAGCAATTCCAGATGTGGAAGTGGTGATGGAAGAAGTGAAAAGGAAAGTCTCTTTTACTTTCCCTGTAAAAAATGTAGCCCAGTCTAGTAGTTGCAACTAGATTTATGAGAGAAGACTGTCTATGTTAACCATACCCCATCTGCACACAATTCCTATCAGCTGTATAATAGGCACTATTCCCATATTACTCTTTCTCACAGCTGTGGTACCAGGCCGCTAAAGTGCAAGTTGGAAAATTTTGTCATGCTTACAATGCATCTTCCCGCCGCTTCTCCAGAGGCAGCAGTTGTTTGACTTTAAAAGAGAAAGGATAATAACAAAATGTCTTGGGAGCTGGGACATCAACAACAGCTGTGACATTTCAGTACACAATGTGGCAATTTTCAAATATCAAAAACTACTCAAAAGTTTTACCCAAAATAAGGCAGAACATTAATTAGATTAAAAACTGTATTAGGGCAGTTGCTGGGATATTTATGTTCTGAGGTTCTTCCTTGCTGTTTCTAACAAAATAATTTAATAACTAATTCGGAATTTGCACTCATATCAATACAGGAAACAGTTTAATCTAGGCTTGATTCAGAAATAGGTCTTGACTTTATGGATCATATTTAAGAGTGAATCTGTGGTTTTACCTTGTAGACATTTCCAACTCATAAATAAATTTTCTGATTCCATTGAAATCAGCAGATGCTCTTATATTTATTTCAGTTGCATCAGCAGTTTTTATGAAGTCTATATTTCAGTTTTTATCAATTTATCGATTGCACTTCTCATTTGAAATAAAGTAGTATTATATCCCTACTTAGGTGGTTCAGTTACAATAGTCATTGTAATGATTTGCCACACTAAAGTTTTAGTCACTTTTAATAATTACTGTTTTCTCACTTATAGTGATCAAATTACACGTAATATTTCCATTTTGCAAGGTAATTCACAACCCCTGCACCCACAATGTACTCTCCATGAAATCTGATTAAAACACACAATTGACTTTTGATTAATGCTTCTAGTATTTCAAAGGACCACAGCAGGAGAGACAGACAGTACAATTTTGAGGCAGTGTCAGTACTTGCTGACCTCAAAGCTTTGAATCCCAAACAGATTTTCTGAATTTCAAATCACATGATAGTTGTGCTGTGAAAAACCTGTCAGTTTGCTTACCAGCTGATACATATTGTGTCCATGCAGTACATTGCTGTCTTCTAAGATTTCAGCATGCCCTGTGACACTGTATTTTCTGTGTGCAAGAAGGCAGAAATTTTGCAAGTTATCAAAAATGCAGCACAGTGGCTATAGTTTTTACTTTCTGCAGCTACAAAAAGATTTATAAAGATTATCCCAGAACAATAATTGTGCTTTCTATTAGTGCTGGTTTAGGCATACAGAATAGTATTTGTAAACCATAGTATAATTCTTAAATGTTTTGGTAGGCCATTGTGACAAGTAACTCAGAGGCAACCACTTAAAAAGGGCAGATGTGAAATATATGGATGCCTTTAATATGACCTCTAGCCTGTTCAAAGTCAGTCTAAGGAGGTGGCAATAAGGTAATTTAAAAGTGAAATGTTTGGTAGAATTGTAAGAAAATGCGTGTGGTATTAAAGGAACACAGTCATGCGGTAATATTAATTCCCAGAACATATTGCTAATCCAAAACATTTCAACATGAATCATTCTTAGACTAGTGAAAGCTCTTCTTCTTGCAGGGTGACGGATACCAGTAGAGATGTGTAGTTTTCAGATTTACTAGCAAGCGTTTTAGATTTAAACCAAGAATAAGACATATGCTAAACACACCAAAAAATGAATTCAAGTTTGGATTAGACTAAACAAAAGTGAGACAGCAGATGTGTCTCATGTTGTGGTTAGTGGGCTCCAGAACCATATATATTCTGGTGAATATTCATCTCATCTCCTACTGCAGTAAGCAAAGTGAGATGCAAACTACCCTCACACTTGGCACAGCAGTGCACTGGAAGAGAAAATATACTTATCAGGAATTCTAGAAGAGAAACACGCCAACGTTGTTGCGTTTGTTGTTGGTTGGTTTTTTTACTTCTTCATAGCTAGTCTTCCTAGTGGTAATCATGTTCCAATCTGCTGCTTAAACATCAGGTAGACTCCTAATCCCAGGCCACAATAATTTCTAGAGGAAAATAGCATACGCTTGGACGAAAAGTTTGGAAAGCAAAGATCCTCCTTTCACAAGAGACTTCGATAAACTCTGCCTGCTCACAAAACTGAATGTAACATTTTACCTGGGCTTCACCAGGCTGCTTGGAGAGTGGAAATTTACAGCTCCACATCAGCCTGTGAGCTTTTCACCCACTTCACTTCTCAGGTGGTGGGGAATCTGCTTCATCATCTTGGTAAGCAAGTAAGATAAATTTGCAGAGGTTCTTCTGAAGGCTTGAAAGACTCAGTTCAAAATACCACAGAGGGCAGTGTCTCCTGTCCCAACGTAGCTCACATAAAGAGATTGTAATCGCTGTAATATTCAGATAGAATATCTGGAAGCTTCTGCTTGGTGTTTCTCAGTTATTTAACTTGTATCTACATCTGCAGATATTTGCATCTCATACATTTAATTTATATTTGTTTGAGTTTCCTTTTCTGAAATGAATGAATGAAGTCAGTTTTTTCCTAGAAGGTCTATAGTTCAGTCTTTTAAAAGACCATGGGGAAATACACCAGCCTTGCTGCAGATCCTGAGGGCTAATAAGCTCCATCTTCACCAGATCAAAGGTCTAAGGACACCTCCATCAGGAAGCCTTTTACTCATCGTTTGTGTTAGAGGAGCATAGGCCTCTGATTTCAAGTAGCACCTCATTAAATGTTTTAATATAATAGCAATGAAAGCTCAGTATCTATGAACCACTTCTGAAATATTTCAGCATCTTCGCCAACTAGAATAGTACTGAGAAAGTGTTTTTGTCTTTGTGTCTCACTTGTGGCATAAAGGGATCACTAATTTTTAACCCCATAAATTCATCCTTTACAGTGAAGCATCAAGGATTTCTTCTATAATTTTCTTCAAGGGATTTTCCTGTGATTTTGTCCATTAGTTCAATGTTGTCTCTGCCTTATTACATGGCATTTTTTTTCTAGGAATTTGTGTCAGGACTATATCAAAATTGGATGAAAACCTGCCCACTAACAAAACTTTTCATCAGGTCAGCTGAAACAGAGATTTGGATATAAAGGCTCTGTGCTGAAGAAACCATGTTGCAAAATGCCTCCCCTTGTCTTTTCATCTTTCCGTTCCCCAAATATTCAAATATATATAATGAAAAAATATGCTGGACGGAGCTGTATTTTACCCAACCTTGCCTTGATCTGGAGGAGATAAACAGTTCCTCTGATGAAGTGGTTAATTAATGTTGGCTTTGAAAAAAACAAAACAAAACAAAACAAAACAGCTTAAATTCTTCCTCTTGGAACAAATCTACAAACCTTGAGAAATGGTAACAACCTGGTCACTCTGTAAGGTCCCAGGCAATTTTTGCACTCTTATAATGCCTAGCTTTGGAGACTGTCGTTTGGCTACCACTGTAAGATGGTGAATGATAAAAAATGAACATGATTGACAGCACACTACATTTTATCATTAATCCTCACATAAGCTTTTATCAAACATCTTAATCTCAAACTATTGCAACCATTGAGACATTCTTTAAACAGCACCACAATGGTACCAATTCATGTTGAAAGGACTGAATATTTGATTTTTTTTCATAAAAATTCTGTATTGCTTGTACATTTCTTCATCATTTCAACATTTAAAATGGAAGAATGTGGATGGAATGAAGCAAGAAACAAACCGTATTTACATTACCCAATTTATCCAAGGAGCTTTCCGGCATTGGTGTCTGTGTTTTAAATGCCACCATATTTAGTTAGAGATGTTTTTATACTTCAGGTGACTTTATCAAATGATGACTACTGTGTACTCTTCCCACTATCTTGCAGATAAGAGGAACAGAAAAATTCTTAATAATTCTGAGCTTCGTGTGTTGACATTGTCAACACAAAAACAAAGTGAGGACTGCACCAACCCTTCCTATTTTTTCCTGAAGGACTGGATAGGCTGATGGGATTAATGGAGGACTAAGAGATAGCTATTCAGCTGTTTGCTGAAAAGGCCGCTCCATTCAAGTTCAATTGCTAATGTACTTAAAGTATGGTGAAAAATGTTGCTGACAATTCCAAAAAGATTTTGCCCAACTGATGAACAAGATTAATCCAAACTTCATCTATTCTCTTCGCTTAATTGTCTTCAAGTTGAACAATACTAGAGTGTGTTTCTACTCTGACGACTCAGGCAGGCTGAAACTTCTAGTCCTTTTCCTCCCTTTAAAAAGAGCAACCTACCTGAGATGCATGTGGTGATTTTTTATGGTATATTTTTTAAGAGATTCTCTGCTTCTTTCATGCTGACTGAACACATTTGAAAATGCTTATGAAGACTGTGTTTGATGTAGATACTTTGAAAGTAAGTGTGCACTTTGGGGAAAATAGGCTTTGAAAATATCTTTGCAGTTCATTTGAAGGGGAATGGAAAAGTTTGGAAATAACATGAGAAATGTGTTTCATAGGCAGCATTTCACCTGCTTCTGTCAGAGGTATTCAACATTGGTGTAAATAGTTATAATTTATCCTGAATCAGCAGAGATTCACAGATTCATACTACATAAACTGGCCAAGAATTTCAAAGCAAGACAGAATCAGTGAGGCACAAAGGATATTGGTGTTCTGACCCTCAGTTGTAAGGTCAGAGGGTCAGAGGTGAGAGCATCTAAATAAGAAATTACATCATAAGAAATTAAATATTTTATCTATGAAAAATGAAATTGTCTCTAATTAAATTGAAGATTACTAGTAGTATGAGGAACTTGGGTTTATGTCTACAGAGTGTCTGTAAAAGTTGAACAGATTTCTACGTCATCACCTGGCATATTTTATATGTAGCTTATTGTCCTGATACCTGGATTTGTTTAAAGAAGGAATACAATGTTTCCTTTCTTAAAGAACTGTGTCTAAGCAAATGGCACAAAATCTGGAGACTTACAGTCTCCTCTAAATCAAGATATCCCTTTTGCTTTATGACACTCTTGGTATTCCTAGACTCATTCCAAATCTACAAGGTGTTTCAAAAGAATGGACTCAATTTGAAATCACTGTGCCTTTGAAATTGGGTCCATCTTTTTGAAACGCTCTGTATAACACATACAGAGATCATGAAGACCAAGGAAAATTCACCTTATATGTGTGAGATGGGAGTCTATTCTTTCTGACACCTAGTGAGTCTCTGCTTGACTTCTTCCAACTTATACGCAATTCCCTGTCTGTCAGTCTGCTGGATCCAGGGAGGAAAGAGATTCTTAGTCCTTTCTCTTTCACCTGTTATGTTTGGCAAGCAAAAATCAAAGCTTGATCAGGTTAGAAAGCATAATGGTGAGCATGGGTTTCTGACTTAATAGGTGAGAACTCCCTTGAGTGTTTGTTCTGTGTTCTGTTCTGTGTTCTGTTCAATCCTCCAGAAATGGCCAGTGGATGGACAGATAGATAGATAGATAGATAGATACAGAAAGATAACAAAAAGTTATCTACATTAAAATAATAATTATTGAAATAAAGATCAGATCCTATGATTCACCATCCATACCCAATCTCCTAACATCTAGGCTGGAGACTTATTTTTAGTAGGTTTTTCAGCTTTTTGTTTGTTTGTTTGTTTGGGATTGGTTGGTTGGTTGGTGGGACAGCTTGAATAGAGACACCAAACATATGTTCCTCTGTTCCTTTTACCAAAATGATGTTGCCTCAGGAACGACCTCCTGAGGAAAGAAGGGAACTAAATCTATTCACAGCTGGGAGCTTTGACTAATAATATACCTGTGTAAAAGTGAACAGACGTTACCAACAGCATTAAAAAAAATACTTTCTTCTGTAATTATGGAGAATTTTAAATAACTTAAAAAATTGGTAAGGTGCTTATTGTCAAGAAAACCTTGAGATCCATTTCAGTTAGTTATTTTGGGCAACATGATTTGTTACATTGATTTCCACAACCTTTTTTTTTAAATGAATGAACGTGAGATAAAGCAAAAATCAAACACATACAAGAAGAGGCCTTGGGGACAGTGAGTATCGACAGTACTGTTAGTGTTTAATTAGGAAGTTTTTTTGGTGGCTTTAAGAATTTTATTCAGAGCTTGATGTGAAGTGAGGAATACCGAGGATAATGAATGGCATGAAGAAGCCTCTGTCTTCTTCATCTTCTACAGCATTACAAATTCTTGATAATTGAACATCACATCCTTTCCTTGCTGAAATGGAATCCTTCAGAAGTTCACTGTAATTAGTGGTACTCTACCAAATTTCAGTTTTGAACTACTGGCTGTTTTAAGGAGGTTTCAGCAAAGATGGCAGAAAATAGTTAAAACCTGATGTCAGGCTAAAGACCTTTGTGGAAACCCTGTTAGTTGTTCAAGGTGAAATGGAATACCTCTCTTTATTAAAAAAAAAAAAAAATCTATTCAGCATCCCTCAATACTGCTCTCTTCTCTATGTCTGCCTTGAGGTTATGGGTATCATCATAGAGAACTTAACACTCACTATTCCATAGGCTAACACTAATCACTGTGTCTCTGTGTGAATAAACAGAAGGCATATGGTGAAACCAGTCTATACAGACCATAAAAAGCTGAATCTTTACTGTAATCTTTTAGTATACTTGCACAAACTCGTGCATGCTTATATGTACATATGTATACGCAGGTACACACATGTACATACAAATACGTACAAACACACTAAATCAAACCAGACTATGGACTGCAGAAAAAAATAATTGTGCAGTTTCTTACTCTGCAGAATCATGGAGTGTCCTGAGTTGGAAGGTATCTCACATACTGTATGAAGTGTGAACAAAAAGTTTGCCCAGAGTAGCTGATCTACAAAAACTCCAAACTGTTATCTCACAGAAACCCACTTGGATACACATGTTGAAGAGCTATAAAGAACATGGTGTGCACTATCACTTTACACAGTCATTTGAGTGCTGTGAAATATCTGGTAGCTATGACTGACATTTATTATAATCCAGCTGTCTTCTCACCTAAGTGGTGATATGTTCTTGCATATTGTGCATTTTGTAGGTACACAAGTGAGAGAATTGCAGAGATGACTACATAGACTTTGGCAGGACTGCTTGGTAGCAGAGTGGGTACAGGAATTTGAGAGTCAAGTTCAAAATCAAGTGGGGATTTCAGTCTGGTTGCTCATATCTCACATGTGTTTTAAGCTATTTAAAATAGATTTACTTATGTTTACCTCATCGAATAATCGTTGATGAAGAGATTTGAACCTTGGCTTCCCATGGTTCTGCAGTGTGCCTTAACTGTTGTCAATGCAACTGACCTCTCCAGTTATTTTTCTGACTGTAGCCAAAAGTTCCCACGCTTAGTCGAGAAGCTCCTCTTGATTATATTTGCACTGAAATGTGAACTGTGGAAAGTTTAAATTTCAACAAATTGACATTTTCTGTTTTTAAAAATATCCTTCATAAAAGAACTCTTGACAATTTCCAGCTACAAAGTAGAGTTCAGGAACTGACACATTGCAGGCTGTCATAGAGGTTATGCTGGTATTTTCTTTATTTAAATAATATAACATTTAATTTTTGATTATACATGTGATTTAAGTTTAGAAGTCAAAATGAAATATCATAGTGATAAATAGCAATCTGAAAATAAATGACAATAGGACTGAATGACAAGAAGAGGCTAAATGGTAAGCTGACACTAATTCTCTACCACATCCTCTATGTGATATAAAAATTCATCACCAAGATAAAATCATAACAAAAAGGATCAGGCAAGTAATACTAAAGGTGAACCAAAATGCAGTGACAAAGTTCAGATACCTTCCCACTTCAGCAAAGATTTGATGTAAAATCCAACAAAGAGATCTTTAATTGTTAGTATTTAAAGAGGGATCTTAGCCATTGACAAAATCTTGATCAGTCACTGAGGACAAAATTCTTCACGGATCTTACTTGTTTTTTCTCTTAATCCTAATTAGGTTTCAAGGCAGTCACTTCCTACAATATCAGTCTCAGAGACTGACAGAATGCTGGGAAATTGCACTTGGTCTAAATCTGTTTCCATTGAACCTTGTGAAAAAAGTACATTTTGCCATACCGATGCAATGATTAGCAGTCATTGTTGTGCTGATAGTTCCTGCAGGCTGTCGCATTGGAGGAAGGACCAGGAGAAACAGAAACCATTTCAAGCTCAGGTAAAATTATTCAAGCTGGTTATTAATTGCCAGCAGTGTGACCTGGCTCACTTTGTGACTCACAGAAACTGGTCTCCCTGGGTTTTTTGCAGATTTGTGTGAGGCTAAGTGCTTGCCTTTGCTTCTGCCTTTACCTTTGCAACCATTAGGAAAACTCTTAATATTTTTATGTTTCTTCTTATAGAAGAATAAACAATGTAGTGATACAGCTAGGGTGGTGTTTTGTGAAGATTAATGCTATAAGTAGGTAGTAAAAATGTTAAGTCATAAAACAGTTAAACATTTGGATGAAGTTAGCATTCAAAATTTAAAAATAAATTGTGGAAAAAAATTCTGCCATCTTTGGCCAGCCAAAAGATTATTCACCTAATATCAACTACTACTCTTAAAATTCATTCTTTTAATTCCTAAAACCATTTGTCTTTCTCATATACAACCATTCCCTAGGATAGGGCATTGTTTGAAAACGTTATACTGTTTATACAGCATTTTTGATATGTCCGAATGAATCTAAATGTTTCCGAGGGGCTCAGCCTCCGGCTAAACAGTACAGACATGTGCACCTACTGAAAAGTGCTTAACACCTTGATATTTTAAAACACTGCACAAGCTTCCACATTGTGGGTGATGGCCCATGCATTAACGGTCTTGTCTCTGTCAAGCTGGTCAAATAATATTTATTTATTTATTTATTTATTTATCCTTCACTTTCACCCACCCTGAAAACCAAGGGACAGCAATAAGGTTAATGATAAGGGTTACCTTATCTTTATGCCAGATGCGTAAAGAGTAATGGTATTTATTTTTTCTCTTTTCATCTTTTAAGCAAAGTCAAAGTCAGAGGACTGGTAGAAAATTTCATCAGTTAGAGCTTCTTTGGAAAACAAGATTTTCTCAGCAGACATAGCAAAAGCTGAAATTTGAAAGGGGAAAATGTCCTAATCCCAAACTTAGCTGAAAATTAAGTATCATCTCCAATACTTCTGGTAAAATAAAACCAAACCAACCAGCCAAACAACTTTAAAAACTGTAGGTCAAATTAACTAATAATATAACTTTTTTTAATGTAATCCTTTTAGACTGACAGTACAATTTCTAAACAAAAAGAAGCATGCACAACTGGAAAACAGAGATCTTCCAGTAATAAAGTTTAAGGTGGACATCTTTAAAACCTAATTTGTGGATGCTTTTCTTGAAACAGGACATTTAAAACCAGCTCATTCTCAAAGCTTTGAGACACACTGGTATTTTCCGATAATAATTAAAACAAAATGAAACAAAAACAAATGAACAAACGAAAACCAAAACACAAAACACAGAAGGTCTTTCCAAACAACAGCACTACATCTGTATTTCTTTGCCTTACCCAGCTGGCCTGTTGCAAGCTAAATTGCCTCTGACCAGCCCTTCCTGTTTAATTTTGATTGGAACTTGGTGAGTGTGAAAGGTGCACTTGAATGTAAATAAACTTAAGTAATGATTGTTCCTGACTGTACCTGTCTTTAGTAAATAGTTTACCATTCACTAAATTTTATGGACTGTTTCTTTTTTGTCTATAGTATATATTCAGTGTGAATCAAAGGGAATTACATATATACAAAAGCCTATTTTGAGGTGTAGTACAATGATCAAAATGTTGAAAATCTGATACACTTGGGTTAAAGTATTTTGATAATATATATTACTTGAACTTCAGGTTTCTCTCTGAAGGGCTAAAGCTTCATGACTGTGAGGGTGACATTCTTGAAAAAGTCTGTAATTTCCCTTGGCACCTGGCTTCGTTTGCTCAAAATATTCCATCCAGTGATGCCTTCCTTCTTCCATCAGTATTCTGATGTTGATGATAGTGGCAGTATAAACCGGGGCGGG
>VWYH01009227.1:630768-673003 GCA_013399365.1 Pampusana beccarii
AGCGGGGGGGTGGGGGGGGGTGTCTATCCTTGATTTATTGCTTCAATACTGTATTTTCCTTTTAACATTCACAGTTATCCCATAGGGAAAAATCCTTGTAGCCCAACCTGTGTATTCTTATTTATAGGCAAGCAAACTGCTTAAGATGAAAGTAGAATGAGATCCTAGCTTCACCCTATCCTATAATAATTTGGATTTACAGTTTATCTTTGCATATGTTGTTTTGATATCTCTGTATTTCTTACTTCTAAGTAAGTTGAAAAGCAAAAGCTGTACCTGAAATTCACCTTTTCTTAAAACACACATGCACCTTTTTTAAAGTAAAAGAGCTGAAATAGAATAATTTTTGTGTGCCCTCATAAACCATTTCTTCACAGGTCATGGACATTTCTGAAGACACTATGTACCAGTAAAATGACTAGGCTACATTTGTGAGATGAATAAAGAGGAAGTAAAGAGAACACAGGAGGATGGAAGACATCAAGGATGAAGTAAGGACACAGAAAGACTGACTTGGACAAATTGCACTTTGGAGTACGACAGAAAAACCATCTAGCCATCACTTCTTGTCTTTGTCTTTTCCCGAGCAGCCTACAGGTATAGGTCCTTCAGGCTTTCAAAACTGGCCCTGTTGACGAAAAAATGACAACTATCATCAATCATGCTGATTCGAAGTCAAATAAAGTGGAGTAGGAGCCTTCCCAAAATCTTGTGGCCACTGCATCAAAAGCTACAATAAATATGTGTATGGACATATGCAATTCATCATTTACAATAGGATTGGTATCTCTGATATGGGTAGCCAAGTGAAACAAGAATCCTTTATATGTAAACTGCATACATCCATGTGGACATGTTTATTTTTAAAGGACAATTATGACTATTCCAATTGGTATATTTGAAACAGCTTTGGTGATGCTTTATCTAGCTTGCGATTATAAAAATTAGTTAAAAATAATATCCTAGAGGTCACTGAGTATTTAACATTCAGACTGAAAGTGAAAAATTTATCATAACACATTAGCTCCACATGTGTAACATATTTTCCCTAAACGCTTAGAGAATGTCAGTAACAGTTTCAAGAGAGGTCCTCGAGGTCAGCTGGTTGGAGCCAGCTTGGCCGGAGCCATCAGAGCAATCTCGAGGTAAGGAGAAGCGTGGGGGTGGGTTTCAATTTCGTGACGCGGAAGCCCCTGGCAGCCCTTGCTAGAGGGGCTGACGTGACGTGAGCGTTAGCATGGTGATGGCAATCATGCCCCCGCCCCTTGCCTTTAAATAGCCTCTAGGAGGGCAGCGACAGAGCAGGGCGGAGTCCAGTTGGAGGCCGGTAACTAGTGGAATGCCTCAAGGGTCGGTACTGGGGCCAATATTATTCAATATATTCATGAACGATTTAGATAAGGGAATTGAGTGTACTATTAGCAAGTTTGCTGATGACACTAAACTGGGAGGAGTGGCTGACACGCCAGAAGGCTGTGCTGCCAATCCAGAGAGACCTGGACAGGCTGGAGAGTTGGGCAGGGAATAATTTGATGAAATACAACAAGGGAAAGTGTAGGGTCCTACATCTGGGCAGGAACAACCGCAGGGTCCAGTATAGATTGAGGAGCGACCTGTTAGAGAGCAGTGTAGGGTAAAGGGACCTGGGGGTCCTGGGGACAGCAGGATGACCATGAGCCAGCACTGTGCCCTTGTGGCCAAGAAGGTCAATGGCATCCTGGGGTGTATTAGAAGGAGGTGGTTAGTAGGTCGAAAGAGGTTCTCCTTCCCCTCTACTCTGCCCTTATGAGACCACATCTGGAATATTGTGTCCAGTTCTGGGCCCCTCAGTTCAAAAAGGACAGGGAGCTGCTGGAGAGAGTCCAGCATAGGGCAACGAAGATGATGAAGGGAGTGGAGCATCTCCCTTGTGAGGGAATACTGAGGGAGCTGGGTCTCTTTAGTTTGGAGGAGACTAAGGGGTGATCTTATTAGTGTTTATAAATATATAAAGGGTGAGTGTCACGAGGATGGAGCCAGGCTCTTCTCAATGGCAAGCAATGATAGGACAAGGGGTAATGGAATCAAGCTGTAACACAAGAGGTTCCGCTTAAATTTGAGAAGAAACTTTTTCTCAGTGAGGGTGACAGAGCCCTAGAACAGGCTGCCCAGGGAGGTTGTGGAGTCTCCT
The DNA here is from genome assembly GCA_013399365.1 of Pampusana beccarii. Classification (NCBI taxonomy): domain Eukaryota; kingdom Metazoa; phylum Chordata; class Aves; order Columbiformes; family Columbidae; genus Pampusana; species Pampusana beccarii. Next base: position 632,939 of record VWYH01009227.1, read on the forward strand.
TCTCTGCAGACATTCAAACCCGCCTGGACACCTTCCTGTGTAACCTCATCTGGGTGTTCCTGCTCCGGCAGGGGGATTGGACTGGATGATCTTTTGAGGTCCCTTCCAGTCCCCAGAATACTGTGATACTGTGAGTATCTGAAGGAGTATTAAAACAATACTTAGAATTATCAGTTATATCACATTTTGATGCATTTCTCTGAGGTTTAAACATTTGCAACATAAGGGTTTTGACAGTATTGTCTACATATTTATTTATCGTTTTACCTGATAGTTAAGAATCATACATAACTATATAATGCCAATTGCCTGTTGATTTTAGGAAAGAGTAGTCTAAATAAGAGAAAGTATTTTGAATAGTAATCTAGAACATTTAGCCACATGAAAATCAAACTTTAGAGAATAGATTAAGTGAATGCTCTTGTGCAGTCACAAAGCAGAGAGGTTGTCCCTCTGGTTTTTGAAAGAAGGCTAAAACCAGTGCTTCAGAGCAACTAGAGGGAATGCAGGATCTGGGTGTGGAACAAAGCCAACAAAGATCTGAAAAACAGACGTGCTGTTTAATTAAATGTTCTAGGTCATAACTTCTAGAAAACAGCTGTGTGCTGTTTTGTAACCAGCTGATTACTGTTTCGTTTGACTGAAGCGCACTACACTGAAATAAGAGACTACATGAACTATGAACAAATATGCTTAGAAAGGGAAAGATGAAAAAACAGGGAAAAAGTAACATAGCACCACCTGTGTAGCCATCAGAAACAGAAGTCATTCATCTACTTGGTATGGATGGTCAAAAGAGGGTACATTTGTTGCAGCTTTTTTTTTTTTTTCCTTTATTAAAAAAGAATAATTCATGGAAACAGATGTTTCCACAAACATCTAAGATTTTCACTGAAACTATTCCCAGGCAGAAATACTCTGCTCTTTTCAGTGGCAAATATACCTTTTTATCTGATTTGATTTTCTAGACAGCAATGGGTGATGCAGGGGGAAACTGAAACTATAGGGAATAGTATACACCCCTGCTTATAAAACAAGCAGGAAGGGAAAATCTGAATGTCATTCAGTACAAAATTATCTTTATCATACTCTTGATGTGCAGTATGTTTCATCCCAAACTCATTCTAAAAAGGGAAATAAATGCTTTTCCTTCTGCCTTTTTCTTTAAATACTATTGTTGTAATCCTGTTTACATCAAATATTGAGCCTTTTCTGTTGTTCTTGCCTTTGTCCAGCGATTTTGTCAAAGCAGATAGATGAGACACAGTGCATGCTTACTGTCCTATAAATAAAATTCTAAACCTCCTGTAAGGGTGAAATATGTGTATACTTGTATACTGGAGAGTATGCGGACTAGGAGTAGAAACAGAGACTTAGGGACTCTTACATATTTACGTGCATTTTTAATCAATCTGTGAGGAAAGGCTGACACAAAAGAGGGCTGTGTGTCACCGAGACCTGGACAGGCTGGAGGTCTGGGCAGAGAAGAACCTGATGAAGTTCAATAAGGGCAAGTGTAGGGTCCTGCATTTGGGGAGGAATAACCCCAGGCACCAGTACAGGTTAGGGGTGGACCTGCTGGAAAGCAGCACTGCAGAGAAGGACTTGGGTGTTCTGGTTGACAAAAGGTTGACCATGAATCAACAATGTGCCCTTGTGGCCAAGAAGGCCAATGGTATCCTGGGGTGCATTAAGAAGAGTGTGACCAGCAGGTCGAGGGAGGTTCTCCTCCCCCTCTACTCTGCCCTGGTGAGGCTGCATGTGGAGTATCATGTCCGGTTCTGGGCTTCCCAGTTCAAGAAGGACAAGGAATCACTGAAGGGAGTCCAGTGGCGGGCTACAAAGATGATTAGGGGCCTAGAGTACCTTTATTACGAGGAGAAACTGGGTCTGTTCAGCCTGGAGAAGAGAAGCTTAGAGGGGGTCTCATCAGTGTTTATAAATATCTCAAGGGTGGATGTCAAGAGGGTGGGACCAGACTCCTTTCAGTGGTGCCCAACAATAGGATGAGGGGCAACAGGCTCAGACTGAAGCATAGCAGGTTCCATCTGAATATGAGGAGAAACTTATTCACTTTGAGGGTGCCAGAGCACTGGCTGCCCAGAGAGGTTGTTGAGTCTCCTTCTCTGCAGACATTCAAACCCACCTGGACGCATTCCTGTGCAATCTACTCTAGGTGTACCTGCTTTAACAGGTGGGTTGGACCAGGTGATCTCCAGAGGTCTCTTCCAACCCCAACCATTCTGTGATTCTGTGAGTCTGTGATCTCCTTGTTTGCATGCTGCTCTGCTGACATACATGTTTCCCTGATGTCTTTGGGTTCTTAAAATGACAAGCCTGAAAAATCTCTGGGCTTCTGTCTTTATCTGACACTGGCATTTCTCTCAGGTGGACAATTCACTTTCCTTGCAGCCAGAATCATGAGGCCAAGACATGCCAGACAATGACAGCAAAACATGAACTTGGGCACATAAAGTGGTTTTGAGTCTCATGGCATTAAAAAAAAGGAACCTGGCATGCTAGAATGAACATGTAGTGCAGAGAGGTCATTTACAGGTTTGGAGGGTTTTTAAAAATTTATTTTCTCTCTAAAGAAACAAGATTATAGCACAGATCATGATCTGATTAAAAGAAATGGAATTCTTTCAGCTGTTTGTTGTTCATATTACTTGCATATGGAAATTATATTAAAACCCTTCTCCTACAGTCCTATAGGTCTTTTTTAGTTACCACTGCATGAGTGAGTTTTTTTGGTCACCCATGGGTTTCTACTGTCAGGACAGTTACCCCTTTATTTTGTTTTTGGGACATTAGTTCCCCGACTATGTACAGTGCACTTCCATTTTCATCCAGAGTCTATTCAGAAATGAGACTGCTAGTTCTCAAGAAAAGTCAAACATGGAGAGCAAAGGACACCTGACTGACAGCAAACACCAAGTTGTTTCTTCAGAGCTGCCCCAGCAATTGCTCTCACAAGCCTTGTGCCCTCTCAGATTAACTAATACAGATATGCTCTGGAGTGGCCTATGCTAAGAGAAATATTACAGCTGCACACCATGGGGTACTTCTGGTGGGACACGGAGCAGTTGTGACTTGTCACACTGTAGAAAATTTACATTATTTTAAATTTGGTTTTAATTTAAAATATTAAAAATAAAGTTTTAGAATTAAAATTTTGAAGAATTAATATTAAAATAATTTAAAGTATTAAAATTAAAACATTTTAAAGTATTAAAATTTTAAAATTGCTGAAAGTCACACCTTCAAGAAAATTTCTGGTGGAAGAACTATCAAAGAGACCAATGTTCATCTCCAGCTTTGTCATCTTTATAGCCCAGCACCTAGGATTATAGGGCCTGTGAATCCCCTTATGACTAGACTTCCTATAGACATATTTTTCACTGTTATTCTCCTACAAAGATTCTAACAATAAACACTCTGATGTCTGATTTTTATGAAGACAAAAAAGGTAAAGAGTCGTTCAGGGAACTATACTGTACTGTATTCATATACCTACTGAAAGAGGCTTGTATTTTCTTACATGTCACTACAGAAACACATGGATGAATTTCTGGACTCCTAGCCTTTTAAACAAAGTTTAGGTACAGTTAACCATCTGACCTCCTGTGAATCTAATCCCATATATCAAAATATTATTTTTAAAAAGGTTAATATCATCTTATATTTTTGTGCAACAGAATATTTTCACTCCATGGCTGAAAATATTTTTCAAGTATCACAATCTGAGGAATTATGTAAATGAAGTTTTTACATGCATGTACATTTATACTTCTATATGCATGCATAATACACAGGTAAAAACATGAAGTGCGGAAAGTTTTAGAATGCTTATGTGACTGAGACCACCACATCCACGAAGGAGTTATGTTATCATAGTTCATATTTACTTAATTCTCAATCCTGCACTAGCTGTAGTTAAAAAAAAAAGGTAAAATGTTAGAGAAGCAATTCATACCTTCACTAGATATGGCCTACTTATTAGAGAAATATTAATTGTAGAATACATATATATACTATAAAGAAAATAAATAAAATATTATTGACATGACTTCTACTCAGCTTACACTGAAAAGCACTTCACTCCTCAAGTAGGAATTTAGCTACCAATATTAGCTTAACCTCACTAGCTCTTCCTCCTCACCCTTGTTCTAAGGGTTCTTTCTACATTTTACTTCAACAATCATGGGATGAATCACTGAGTATGCTTAGCACAATGACAGCGTGAATGGACTTCCCTTGGTAAGAAGACATATTGTAAAAAAGAGACTCAACAGAAAATATTGATTTTAAGAATCAGGTTCAAATGGTAGTGCAGAAAGACCCATGTCATCTTTTTACTAGCTCTTTTGGGTACCAGGGTAATATACAGCTACATCAAGTTCATTGTGAGACAATTTACCCTGCTGAGGCACAAGTTAAAATTAGTTAGTTTGGCTGTCTGTACATGACACAGTAGGATTTACCTGGTTGGCTTGAATACAGCAAATACAGCAGGGTGGGGAGGTGAAGGAAGTGAGGACTTTGATGCAGACACATTGCCACTGTGAAAGACTTTCAAGGAACGGATGAGAAACTTGAACTGAAGACTGAAGGAAAGTAGAGATAAGCAAAGGAATTTGCAAAAGGAAGTAATGGAAAAGGGAATTGAAATTGGCAATAAAAAGGTGCTGTGCTCAGGATATCAGGAGGAGAAGATGAGTTTAGCAGCAGTGCTCCCAAGAGAGCAGAGATGCAGCGAGGCAAGAAGGCTGCTGCATTTGAGATGGACAGTGTTGCACTTCCAGCAGTAGAGAGAAAAGAAATATTGAGGAAGATTCTAAGCTGTTACAAGTTATTGACTCAGGACATCTGTAGTGACAGGGCCAGAAACAAAAAACTCTTACATAGCTTTACAATCAGGGGAATGAATTCAACTTTAGAGGTACAAGAGAGAACAAATACAGCACGGCTTTTCAGTGGCATTTTATCTGTAGCTTCATAAGCATGAAACAGCTGAGGCGAACATCAGACCATCTCCCAACAGTCTTCCGACATCATAACCCTGCCAGTAAAGTTTATCATCAGTTCTGCCTCCAGGAAGGAACATGATCAATAAAACATATTTTTTAACTGACTGCTTAACACGGTATGAACAATGCCATTTAGCACTTACATATCAGCTTATGTCTGTGCTGCTGCACACACATTGACTAATTAATCAATAAAAACTAAAGAAGGAAAACCTCGTTTTCTCCCTAACTGCTGTCACCTGCATTAACAGCAGATTTTTTAACAACAATTCCATTTAATAAACTCTCCACTAACGTAGCTTGACTGGTACTCTTGCCTCTTACATCTTTTATATGTGTCTGTATGCCTGTAATAGTGCTGTTCATCTGCACAGTATTCTGAATATTAATTTTAAAATGTCACTTAGAAAGCTTTCACCCTTCTCTCAGAGCACTGAGGGACGTGTAAAGTTATGTCTCTGTGTCTAAATGTCACAGACAACGAAAACAGTGAAGAAATCATCCATAAGAACAAGCTGATTGAGGAAGAACAGGATTTTTTGTAAGGCAAGAGCTTTTAGAAATGAAATAACTTCTTAAAAATTAAAAGAACTCATCCTTCACACAGGAAAATGTCTTCAATATTGTGAAAAAGAAGAGGGGGAAGAAATGAGGTCCCTAACAGGAGGCAGTAAGTGCCATTACTCAGTAGAAGCAGCTGTCAACCTAAGCTATCACAGTCTCCTGTTAATCTGCAGGTCATAGTGTCAGAGTGCAATTAATTTTCAGGAACATAGTCTTAAGCATGGCCAAGGCCTGCCCTGTAAAACTCTTTGTACACCAGCTAGATGATGCAGAAATAAGAATTTAAACAGAATATCCGGGTTCTCTTAATTTAGGGTTTGATCCCTCAGGTATCCTTCCCTGGAGTAAATCTTTTTGACAATCCTACGGAATCTCTGTCACCAACACTTACCTTGGCTAAGAATCGATCTTATGAATATTTCAAAACAAGACAATGATTGTTCACATAGCATGATGCCAACCCATGCAGATAAGGAAGGAGGATAGGCCAGTAAGTAATTAGATAATCCTCTTTTTTTCCTTGGTTATTATTTTTCATGTTGAACAAAGTTTATTAAATGATGTATCTAATTTTTACATCATATGAATTCCCTGGTGATTTTTGCACGGTACAGAAGAGAAGATAAAACTTCAGTCTCAATAAACTTATCAAATCCTGGTTTCAATTGCTAATGGGAATTGTGAAATACTTTAAATACGCGCAGAAATACATAAGTTTCTTATCTTGCCGTGAGGATATCTGTTTTGGTGCTTTGCAGTACATTGATACTGTGTGTTCAACCATTTAAAAGTGTTTCTTGAAGAGAGAACACAGAGAATTTTAGGCCATTCTGACCAAGACAGTAACTCATGATTCTGTGGGAAAAATTACTTGTCCTGTATATCCAATTCCTTACTGTAGGCTGTTTTCTTTATGGCAGACTAAGCACTCCAAGAAATCTCATCCTACATATTATATTTTGAAGGAACACTGCTAAAGAAAACAAGACATGCACTAAAAGTGCTGAAACAAGAAAAGAAACACTGGCAAATACAAGTTCCAGGAAAGGAAAGCCCAGACTAAGGCAATATAGGGCACTAAGATTAATGGGTGGCTAGCAGGTGAATTTTAAATGGAGAAGAGTAAAAATGACTAATTTTCAATATAAAATTGCCTTCCATCAGTATGTCAATAAATGGTTCCAATTCAAACACGAAATTGCAGGCTTCTGAGGTTCACCAATTACTAATATTACAATGCAGTGTTGGAAATATCCAGAAAGTGTCTGTGAAAACTAAGATTGAGATATTAGGTGGTACATGGTGTTTCACTGCTTTTGTTATGTTGGACACCATTATTGAGTGTATTGCCATTGTTCCTCGAAGAATCACAGGCCAGCACACCGCTGTGTTAACTGCTGTACAGCTTTACTGTAGAAAACATCTGAAATGTTAGCTAGTTGTAATGACTGCAGAAAGTGCTTCACTTCTGTGTTGTTCCAATACATATCTTCCTCTGTGGACTGTATATTAACTTATTAAAATGATAAAATATTTTAAACATTCGTGACATCAGGTCATATAAAGAAGTACATTTGCATTTTATTAAAGATCTAAGTTTTTACCAAGCATTACTCATTCGTTACTAGTGAAAGTATTTATTGCTTCAGATACTCTTAAACATAATCATCCTTTAATTCTGTGTAGTTCAGTAAGTTCCCAAACTAGTGCTTTCAGCACAGTCTTAGTACCTACGCATGCAAGACCAATAGAAATTTGTGACAAAAGTCTGAGTGTAAGATAAACATAATCTTTACTGTTCCCAATGATTCTAAACAATTTTAAAAATATCTCAAGGTAGTGTAAGATCTTTAAAAAGTAACAGTTCTGTAAAGCCATTTGTTTTGAATTAATCTCCTCAGAATGGAATATGGGAAGGGAGAAAAAAGGAATGGTGAGGGAGTTGGTAATTCTATAGGCCAGCAAATTTGTAACTAAATGTCAGGTTACGGGAAGGACTGAAGATCCATTTAATGTATAATTAAATATCCCTTTTAACAAATAAAGCAGATATAATATCAACAAAAGGAAGCAGGAATTGTTTAGTATAAAATATGCTGTATGAAAGGGATATTCCTTTGATGTGAAGGAATGAAACAGATTTCTGAAATCGCATTATCTCAGTCTGAAAAGGCCTCCTCCCCAGCACACTGAAATGCAGAGAAATTTCAAGAGAGGATAACAACAAAGACTAAAATGAAACCAAAGAAGACTCTATCTATGGATATAACTGTAAAGGATTATAATATAAAGAGACAGCCCATAGCTGCAGACCTAAATAAATCTGAGAAGAACTGAAGCTTCTGGTTTTCACCTTCCTGGTGATTAAAGCTCATGAAAGCACTACCAATAAAAATGAAAGAATAAAAAAATACAAGCAAACCAAACCAAAACCAAATCTGAGAAAGGCAGAGATGTTGCTGCAGAAGGGATAAAGGACGATAGAGAACTGCAGTTTATCTAAATATTTGTTTTATTTGGACTGAAAATATAATTCTATCTAATATAAAATTGTATAGATACACATGTACATAAATATATACATATGTATGTATTTAAGAAACTTAAATACTGACTTTCACAGCAGCACACAGTGGATTTTGCCAAGATACAAAGCTGCAAGATATTCCTTGAAAATCTTCTAGAATGACTGCTGCCTTTTGACCCTAAAGTGGTTATGAAATTAACTTTAGGTGTATTTGCTTTGCCAGGCATTTGAAAAAAGAATAAGGGTTGTTGTTCTGCTGCTTGTACTTCAGCTGGCTGGGATGTAGACTGTGATCTAAAACTGGCTCTGGGGATCATCATTCCCAGAGGCCAACAGAAAGTCCTCAGACTGAACTCTGTCTCTTACAGATGATGTCTTTTGTAAAAAATATTCTCCAATAGAGGTAAGCTTTTCATTTTTTTTCTGCTTTTTTTTTTTTTTAAATAAGAAACAGTCAGAGTTTAATGAATTCCTAAGCATTCTGCAAAAGACAAAATAATTAACCACCGTAAAGATGTTTATGGCACTGTGGCAAATATTTATTCCTTCAGAGAAGATTAACACTTCCAGAGCAAGGAAGGAACGACAAGAAACTTTCTGGAGCTGAACAATTCTAAGAGGTCCTTCTTCAACGGTTTTTAGAAGTTTTTCGAACTTCAATGCTATTTGTAAGCCTTAATAGGGATTCTTTGTCCAAATATCGCTGCATAAGAGCCTCCCAAAAATGTGGGTATGATCTTGTCAGAAGTTAAAAAATGTGCTTTGTGCATTGTGATCCATCTTTACTGCTCAAAGCTGAACTAATTCACTTCCTCTCTATATATTCAGAATGTAATAGGCACACAGGATCTTTCATCCTAAATTTAAAAGCTCTTTTAAAGCCTGTGAGCAGTATGATTGTATCACCTGGTTGAGAAGATGAGGCTGTGTTTCTTCACTATTTGTACCAGGAAGTTTTTACTAAATATACGTACCTAATAGTCCAATGTACTGCAAATGTTCACTTCATTACTACATTCAATATTATAATCTTCTTTTGATTCACATCTTAGAAGTTGCTTTGCAGTTCCTAGATGTTTTTAACCTTCCTGCTTTGAACCATCTAGTAATTTCATATAATTTCTGAAACATATTTAGAGAAGCAGGACACATAGAATTTAACCAAACTACCTAAAAAAGGCAAGTTCTCATCTCTGCTCCTACTTGATTTTCCCTTTTCAGATACCAGAGAACCAGCTCAGCTTTGTTAGGGCACCACATTGCTGGTAGATGTGAGCTCATTTTTTTATTCCAGGGTTTTGAGAAACTACATTATATTATTGGGCACAACACTAAATTTAATGAATCACAACACTGCTTCTGGAATATGGGTGGAAGAAGATCTTGCATAGACCTACCCTTTAGGCACAGAATTCCTTGAGACTTTGTAAAGGTGATTATTTCTGGCAGCTCCTAGGTTCTTCTGTCAGCCACTGCTGAGTGTAAGACATCCTTTATGTGTTCTTAGTTACTGGAGGAATTATCATGCATCTTGTTTCAAATGCACTTTTTAATATCTTTAGGATTGCAGGATTTGGAGTTTAATTACACATGTTGCAGTAATGAAGGGAGAAATTACTCATGAGGCATGAGTGCAGACGGTGGAGTGAGCAGGAATCAAAGACACGCTGTAGGGGCCAAAGCATTTTCACGTTATGATGCAGACATTAAGAAACATATGTACAAATAAATTAAACCAAAACAAAATAAAACAAAACAACACAACTGTTTCTGCTTTGGAGCTTCTAGGATATAGTTTAAATGAGCATATTACACTCTTCGGCTCTTGCTGTCTATATACTACAGAAGTCGTTAAGGATAACAAGTGGAGATGCGGTTCCAAGATATTTACAACTTTCCATCAGGAGAAGTTCAATTCTACACTGAAATGTTAATCAGAAGCTTTTTATAGATTTCGTTTTTTTTTTTTCTCTTTATTTTCTAAGTGAAAGAACTATGATCTTGTATTCATTCAGTTATACATGGTTGGAGATATTTTGATACTCCATGGATGTTATGCTGATTATAGCAGCACTTCATGGATTTTAATCCAGATTTTAGAGCTTCTATTAAAATTTTCAATGTTTTCTAATTTTTAATATTTTAATTCCCTCACTTGCTTGGAAAGCAATGAAGAAAAATAGTTTATTCTCCTTAATTCTTGATTAAAACTGGACCTATGCAGTACTTTGGACATAAGGAACTTCAGCAAAGCTAAAGATTGGAACATAATTTTTGTGGGCTAATATAATTTGTTAGCTTATCTGAAGTTAATACATTTTTCATGTTAACTAGTAACACTTTACAGGTTGGCAAATTTCTTGGCAAAATGTTAAGCCTAGACATTGAACATCTAAAACTTCATTAAGAAAAAAAAAAAAAGGAAAAAGGTATATAGGTGTATCAGATGAAAAGAAAAATCGACAGCAAGTAATGAGTTTGCAGGTTGTGGTTATTGTAGAGTCATGGAGACTCTTTAGGAGCTATGACAGTAGCAGGACTGTAATAACCACAGAATAAAATACAGTGGTGGTTATTTGGCGTTAATAGGATTCTACTTTTGTGAAACATGCTGGGAGATTTAGAATAGGCTACAAAGAGAGACAGAATGACACAAATTGGATTTAGCTAGTAGTTTCATATGAATTTATGGGAACAATAAAGCAGGTGGAGTCACACTTGACAGTTTTAGGGGATTGAAACAAGGGAGTTCCAAGGCAAAAGCTATATAAAACATACACTTAGAAGCACAAAGTTCACAAAACAACAATAGAAAAATGTGCACTTCCACAAGGAAATTGCAGGCATTTAGTATTACATTTTTCTTAAAGGCATCTACAGACTTTTTTCTTAAACAACAGGTCAATGGTATTAACATTTTATGTAAACAAATTGACCACAAAGATCTGTCACTTTTTTGAACACTGTTTTTCCAACTGCATGTTTTATCATTCACTGTTATTATTTTGTATTTTATAATACATCATGTTATCAGTATATGTTTACTGTATTACTATAATAATCATGGTAAAAAAAATGGGAAATTTGTCATGCAGAGTAAATGAAGAGGAAAAACCACAAAGAAAACAATAACTTAATCTTTTGATCATATATTTATTTATAAACCAGACTAATTAATTTCACAAGCCATCCAACAGTGTGTCTAACTTACCACCTGAAAGAGTGGTAACTAGGTGGTAACTAGCAGTACAGACGAAAAACAAAAATGTGTACAGAAACCCAATATTTTACCCAAAACTACATTTTTTTGAAAGTAAGTTTCTGGAAAATAAAAATATTAAATTCAGCACTTTTTGAATTTTTTTTTTTTAAATAATAAAAATAGAGTAGAAGAGGTTAGAAATTACCAAAGTCTGTGTACAAAGCAGCTTTTGCTGTAGAGTTACGGCTTCCTCCCTTTGTTTTGTTGCATTCTTTGCAACCTCCAGCTATTACTGAGTGAACTGAAGAGCAGTATAATGGCATCTATTTGACATATGCAATCCACATTTTTACGAACGTTTCTGCATAAAAGTCTTTCTGACTAGCACCTGGCAAGGATGAGGGAAGAACGTTCATTTGAAAGAAGTGGAGAAGGGTAGAGGTGAAAAAAGCTATAGAAAAACAGTTTGTTTGAATATCGAGGCATGAGCTTAAATGAAAATGTACTGATTAATGTGCATGGGAATTACATTAGCATAGGGATCTTACACTTTATATACGTGAACGAAGAAATGTGAATACTTATTGGAACATTCTAACACTCGTGTTCTAACATTTGACTCAATACAGCTTATAGATTTCCTTCTTTAACTGGGTCTACAGGAAATGAGTATATATGTGTCGGTGCATGTGAAAAGAGATATAAAAAATTGTTCTTGAGTAGCTGGCTGTGGCCATTTTATAATTATGAAATCCATTCACACCAGACAGATCAAAGCATTTCTATAGCTATCTTTCTCCTGTCTTATATTCAGATTGTTTATTGGAAAGATCTGATACATTTTGAGCCCTGACAGCAATATCAAATGGCCAATCAAATGTTCATTATGCATCTAGATGATGTCCTTTGAGTATTTTAAGGTGGATAAGGTCTACTTCTTCCAAATTGTCTCATTGCAACTGTCACAAAACCTTCTCTAACCCTGATGCATTCAAACACTTGGATTAATGATGAGAAGCATGAAACCTGGTAGCTTTGGACAGTTTTTTACTAGATTGAAGATTATTTGTTAAATAATTCATTCCTGGCTGTCCTAATTTCTTTCTTGCTTTTAAGTTACACATCAAATTTAATTGGAGTTTGTAGCTATTGCTTTTCTAAAAATAAGTTTCTTAGTAAAAAAAAATTTTCCAGGCTCTTACTGTTTACCAGAGGTATACATCTGGGTTATTAGTTGAAGAAATGCATGATCGAGCCAGGATATTTGCATGGGTAGGTAGGAACCCATGGGGCAAATTAAATGGCTCCATTTGCTAAAACCGTTTTAAAAACACATATCATGAAGAGGAATACACTGTGTGCAAGGCTTCAAAGGCAGTCGAGTGCAGTCATGCGGAAGGCAAAGAATAGGGGTGTTAAGCAGCACAGGCTATGTTTGTAGACTAGGTGACAACTAGCCCTTAAAACCTGCAGCTGTTGGTAATGCCCGAGACAAAGGAAACCCTGGAGGATATACAAGTACTATGCATGCTGTGTTTGAAAGACTTACTATTTATTACTTTTAATTTCATGAGTGCAGCATTTTCTTTGCCTTTACTGTCTGTCTTGACAGTCAGATGTGATACATTTGCTTCATGCAGACAGATATTCAGCGAAGTAGCATAGCTATTGCAAGGCTGAGCACTGCAACATTTCTGATTTAGCAGCTCAGCTCAGCTGCTATCCTATCCTAGAACAGGATAAAGAAATACGATCTGTGCTTCCAAGATCCTAATACATTGAATAGGTAAACAGGAATTAGACTGAGATTCATAAAAGGCAGAAAATATGCAGCAAAGAGAAACATGCTTGAAGCTCTGCTTCATAAAATTCTGTGTTATAGCTGCTGAAAAGCTGAACGTAGAAGAAGGCAAACAAGGTAGGCAAACAATTGCAAAATACCTCTTTTCCCCCAAGAAAAATTCTCAGTTTCTTTTTCTTGCTTTCCATCCTGGAAAATCAAGTAGGGAATTCATCTTTTGATCATTTCTGCAGTTATCTATCTTTCCTATCTGAAATCAGAATTATATTCAGTATATTCATAAAAACTGCATCATATAATTATGAAATAGGTGTGCTTGTCAAGGCAGTGATTCTTTGTGGCAGAAAATATTTGAAATACTAAACAACAAGAAATGTTATGAGCCCTTGACTAAATCTATGATTTTCATTGACAATGAAGGAAGACTGAATCTGCTTTTTAGCAGATATTTATCTCCTCCATGTAGAAATTGGCTAAAGCCTGAATTTTTTTTTCTACACTAAATTGGCATGATGTGGATCATAGAAGCATAGAATCGTGGAATGTCCTGAATTGGAACATACCCACAAGGATATGTCATTTTGAACTCGTGTGCATAAACGCATGTATCTGCAAGCGTGTGCAAACTTACATCCCATATTCCATGCACTTGCATTCCTGGTAAGTCCTGTTGCTTGACAGGTAAGTGAAGAAATCTTTCTCAAAATGGTGGCTCAATAGGAGGAACAGCTCTGGAAGTCAGAACAACACGGGGCTCAACACGAGACCTCATTGTCAAAGGGTCTTGAGTGTATATAAATGAAAGAATACCAAGTATGAGTGCAAGCATGAGGTCTATATTTGATGCTATTATAAGGAGAATTTTGTACACTTTTTAGGCTTAAAAGTGAAAACTGACTGACGTAATTGTGATATACAGGAAATTTGCCTAACACAAAGGAAGAGGGCAATGGAATTATGTTTAAGTTCAAATCCAATAAGCCAACAGTCTAAGCAGAAATAGAGAGGTGTGGGGAATTTCTGAGAACACAAGAATCCTTTTCCCACAGCTCTATTAATAATTCAAGAAGGATGTTAAACTGAAGAGAGCTCAGAGAAGAGCTGTGATTAAAGGACTGTACAATGTGCCTCTCTTCTAAAAGAATGAAGGATCTTAGGCTGTTTATCTTAACAAAGAGAAGGTTAAAGGACATGCTTCCTATGCAGGAAAAGAAATTTGATAACAGAGGTCTCTTCAATCTACTGCGCAGAGGTAGAGACACAATAAGACCCAGAATGAAGTCTCACAAGTTAAGACAGGAATGGTAATGCAGTACTTTGGGAAAATAGTTAACCACATGGACAACTTAGGAAGAATTTTGGTGGGTTGCATGTCAGTGGCAATTGTAACAGGATATTTCACTCAAGGATGTGCTTTACTTTGAGTAGGAAGCATTTTGGGGAAATACGTGACTTGACATGCAAAATTTCAAACTGAAATCGTTGTGATCTCTACTGGATTTTCAGTTTATTGCTGCTGAGTCTGTAACACCTTGCTTGTTTTGTGATTGCTTTTAGTAAATCAAGGTTTTCATTGCAGATTAGTTTTGTTAATTTTTCTATATTGTGGATCCTATTGACTTGAGATTCTGAAATTTACACATAGATTGGTTCCTGATATATGAGCCACAGATAAAAGAAATAAAATACAGCTAGCTGAATTTGAATCAATTACAGAGTCACCATTGTAGAGTCAACAGATCATGAAATAAACAGGCAGAATTTTTTTCTTGGATGATATTTTGAAGTGTAAGCTCTTAGGAAGTCACAGGTGCTAAAATTAACACGTAGATTCTTTTAGTAACCGAATAAAAACACTCTGGGACCTAAGTTTATCTGGAGTTAATCACTTATTGGTCAGTTGTGTTCAAGTCTTTAGGAACTTACAAAATAATTTTCGAAGTTCGTTGGACAATAGTCTTTTCTATTCAGTGACCATCTCATAAGAATAAATGAATCTAGGGAGCCTCTTCTAGCCTTCATTCTTTGAAAGGCAAGCTATGTCCAGGCTACAGTTCCTAACATTGTTATCAGTAGTTTTATCAAAATGTATCATTGCAGCACGTACCTATAGCATAATAGCAGCTGAGATGAGAATGACATATGTAGAATTAAATCCTGTAGCTCTTTCTTCATCCTTTCCAGACCCAAGAACACATCCTCACGACTTCTATGCTTGACTAAGGAATGAGAAATGGGAAGAAATTGCCTGTATATCTGTATTTTTTTAAAACGTAATTTTGAATATGCAACTCAGGAATATAACATAAATTTGCAAGTTAATTTTGAATTTAAATTTCACTAAGATTTCAGGAGGCGTGGCACTTGAATTTCCAGTCATCTTTTTCCCATCTTATCATCTTTCCCATCTTATCATCTAAATTTTCAATCACAATATACAAATTATGCCTTCTAATCTTCATTTTAAGAATGAGCACATGAAGTTTGTGTTTGTGTGTGCTTGCACATGGACATGCATGTGTGTTTGTATATACACAAACACATGGTAAGATGGAGGCAATTTGGTATTTGGGCTGTGCTCTGCAATACCTGCCATGCAGTAGATGATAAACTGTATCAAGGAGACAGATGATCTTACTATTTGTAGGAACGTGGTATGACTGAGTCTGTAATGTCAGTTGTGTTACAGACTTGGTGTCACAGTGGGTCTTGCTTTTTCCATGCTTCTTCCCATTCTGCCAGGCTGAGTTAATGGCCCTTGAGGAAATTCTTCCCTGCTGCAGGTCAGGAGTGGTGTTTTAATCTGTCACTAATAAGAAGTATTTTAAATGTCTTGAAGGAAGGAAAAGAAGTTGCCAGTAGTTCCTGTCCCTTTTCCAGATGCTGTTGAGTCTCACACATTCTGTCATCCAGTCCTTCCCAGTAAACCATTTCTACTAGATAATAGCCAGACAGCTGATGTACTGTAATCCCTGTCTTCAATGGTAACTCCCAGTAGCTTCGTGTCACTTTGTCTGACCTTGAAAATGAATTTATACTGACAGCTTAAGTTGGGATCTTTTTGCATTTATTACTACGTAATGTAATGTAGTGTAATGTATCTAACGTACTGTAGTGTAATGTATCTAATGTAATGCTAAAAATCAGGATTCTTCAGAACTGCTATAAAAATAATAAGAGTATTAATTACTTATGAAGGTAAATAGTGTGGGGTTTTTTGTTTATTTGTGTTGTTTGTTTGTTTGTTTGTTTTGTGTGTGTGTGTTTGTTTGGTTGGTTTTTTTAACATGCTTCAGCTGCTGGAATGAAAGATGGTTGCTGCTTGTTATGGTTTATCCTTATCACAAAGTGCCAACAAGGTGATTGCTGATGGGCTTGATATTTTCTGTGCTAGAACAAGACAAAGGTACCTCCAACCTGGAAGATGAGGTTGCCGTAAGATCTCTCTTCATCTGGGGAATTTTTAATTCGTAAATCATCACAGAAGTTTCTCAACTGCTCTTCAATACTGAGACAGAAAGAATGACCGTGAAATTGGTAATGTCTATATACTACTGGCACCCTAAACTGTTTTAATTGTCCTTTTACGGGGCTGCTAGTTGGATGTGGTTTTTTCCCCCAGATTTAATTAGGACCAATAAGAGTTATAGTATCTGGCAGTTTTTATGTCCTTGTTCAGTTGTGTGTTTCAAAGCTTTAGAAATGGACACAATCTCAAGTTACTTCCGTGTCATACTCAAGCCAGTTGATGAGGATGTGATTGGATCTTTGATCTATTTAGCTCTTAGAGTCTTTGAAAGACCCTTTTTCCATAATATGATGAGCAGATTATCTCCCCATCTAGCATATATTATTTTCTGTACAAATGCTTATTGTATTTACTTTTCTTATGTAGGTTGATGCACAAATAAAAAGCTCCATCTCAGAAATAAATTCAAGTGAATCCAAAAGCTCTGCAGAACAAACTGAAGACAGATGAAGTCAAATCATTTTTAATTTTTAGCTAACATTTGCCAAAATATTCTTCACTGTTTGACCAGCTCCACTGTACAGGAGCCAATATCCTCATGTTGTCAGTAGTATGCAGAACTGCACTAATCAGATCTTTCCTTTCACTGCAATTACCTTTTTGCTTAGCTTGGCTGGGTTATCCATCAACACAGCAGATTGCTACGGTTACAGACTACCTGCTCTACGCTAGGCCTGAAGAGGCTGTAAAAGAAAATATTTTACTCCAGATAGGTAAACATTAGCCTTTTCTCATTGGAATATTACATACACTTATTAAAAATATAATTTATGATTATATTTTACTTTTTTTTTTTTTTTTTGGTACTGCTGTGTGGGCATTTAACAATTAAAACAAATAATTATTTTAAACCAAACAGCAAGACTTTGACGAGATGGAATATGTTTGTTCTCTGTGACGCCCTCAGGAGAATTGTGCACAGCCAGGTAAACACAGAAGAATATGATACTTTTGTCATTCTCTTTCAGGTTTTTGTTATTGTTTCCTCATGTTTCGAAGGTTGGAATGCAGTTGATTGGAATGGTGGAGCTGTTATCAATGTGTGTAGCATGAATATTGTTGTGGCAGGAGCTGGCAGCAGGAATGAAGGAAAAGGTCCAGACTTCCCACTCCTTGCGAAATTAAGACCACAGTGGTCCATTGAGTATCATTACCAAATGCATTTACTGCTTTAAACAAACCTGTGTGTTGGTTCTATCTCCTTACATTCCTACATGGAAAATTTTCAGCAAGGAAATTTAGCTGATTTACAGGAATGGGTAGAGAAGGTGGTTAAAATGAAATAGTTTAGTCTTGTCACTTTTCTCTGATAACTCATCACCACAGCAACACATCAAACCTGTTCTCTTGTCCAGCCAAGCGACAGAATGTGAGCTATAAAGATAGTTTTTAAAATATTTGAGACCTCTTTTTTTTCCAGGTCAAGACCTGGCAACAGGAAAGTACAATGAAGTATCAAAAATATTCACATTCATCCTCAAGGACACTGTACTAATTCATTTACAAGCTGTCATGATTGATGTAGACTTCAAATGACTTTCAAATGATATTTTATTTTAGTCAATATATTAGCTGCTTCTCCTTGCAAATGTTATCATTGATTTTCTAGACCAGTCAACTGGGGCAAAAATTTTGAAGATTTAACAAGATTTATGCAAAGGAAACCTTTAATACATTTGGAGAATTTCAGTTCAGTTTCCAAGCTTGATTTTGGGTGAATATGAATTTATTTATTTGAAAGAACAGTGCATCTTAAGGTGAAAATAAAGAGTAAGGCAAACAGAGGTCAGAACTTCAGCTCAGGTAAATCATCCTTCTACTCTTAAATTCATACAGAATCTTTCTACTGTTGGGCAGTGATTTATGCCTCTAGCTCGATATGTTTCCCATAGCAGATATGATTAAACTCTACCAACTTTACTAAACGTCATGTATTTGTACATTATGTCCATATGTTCAACATAAGATGTAAATGAAAGTCTTAAGCATGGAAGAACTGAATATTTTTTATGTCTATCAGTTAACCTAATTAGCGTAGCTCTTAGTGTAAGGATGGAACATATTTTACAACATAGCCAGTTGAGAGGAGACAGAATATAGTAATCCCAGATTTTTTTATAGTGTTTGCTATCATATTTTGCTAATATTGAAGTGTAAAATAATTTAATTTTGCATAACTGTGCACTTGTTAATACCTTAGTAGAGCCAGGCATAAGAAGTAAACAAACCACAAATTGAAGGTCTTATCTACAGTCATAAATCCTTGCAATGTAATAACAGATAACTATACTGATCATGAAAAAATCTGAGAAAGACTTAGATGCTTAAGAAGCCTTTTATACATAAATAGCTGAAAGTGCTTGAGTACTTCATAGACAACTTGCATGTCCAACTATTCTATGGCTCTTACTGAACCCTGAAAATACTTGTGGTTATTATATTTCACATTAATTTACAACCATACTGTTATTACAATATTATGACAGAATCATTATATTAGGCATAATGCAATCATTGTAAGCTTACAGTAGTATGTATAATATAATAAACAGTTGTACAAATCAACTGTACTTTGAAAGTCAAGCCATCAAAATTTTGATTGCCCAGTCAGTTTCAAGACATCCTATGAAAATGAAAACTGAAATGATGTGAAACTGTGAAATAGAAATATACTGACTCTTTTACTTGATATCAGCATGCCTGAAAGCTTTGGCTGCATGACACAGACCTCTACAATCTGGGCTACTGAAATCCTGAGAAACAATGGGATCACGGTTGTCTGTAGAGAGCAACCAGTGACCAGCCTTCAGCCGCAGTGAAATACTCAGTCTCACTTCATTTGCAGACTACTGCAAGAGGGCAGAAGCTTAGTTATTCTCATTTCAGTTCTATTTCTGACAGGCTGTACTAGTTACAAAATATTCTTCCTATGTCTCTGCATCCATCCACAACTATTGTGATGTCAGTTTGGGGATTCACTTTGAGACACTGATTTTTTGGGGGTGGCTATCTTGATCTGTCAGCTTGATCTCTGACTAGGGCATTTATGCCTCAGTTATAGAAATCTAATGGCACATGTGCACCTCAAGATAGTAATGGCCTGTTTTAACACAAACTAAAACAAGACTATAGATAACATTTAAGACTAGTATTCAACAACAGAGGTGTAGCTATCTTTTCTAAGCAAAGATAAGAAGACGTGGGATTTTAAAAGCCTGTACTATTATAAACAAAAGTGTTACGTAGTCCAGATCAACTAAAAGTACAAGGCAGACTTGTAGTTTGTTGATTAAATATTAGAGTGCCATGACACAGAAGGAATTAATTCAAAACAAACTTCAGATGCATGCCTTGTAAAAGAGCCTAGTGGTTTTGAAGGGTTCAGATTGTGCTTTGTCATGAGAAGAGGTTAGACTACTCACTTTTAGGTAAAAGTAACCCTTCACTACTAATGCAAACACACATGAACACTTGACAGGCAAAGCTTTTCTTCTTTCCATAGAAAAATATCTAAAAATGAAAGAAAAGTTTCCATTACTTTAATTTGAAAATTGCTGCTGAGATTTTCCTGTTTTCAGGTGTTCATCTTTTCATTTAACTTAGTTTGATCGAAGAAATGAACTAGTCTTCTGAAATCCACTAGGTTACAAAACACTTTTTAGTTACATGGAATCTAGCTAAACAGTAAGTGAAAATCAAAGATTTATAGCTACATGGGTTTTGCTTAGGTCAGTTAGGAGTTCTTGCCCTTCTTGTAAGAGAGTAAACAAAGACCAAACAGTATGTTTTTCTTTTTACAAGTGTCTCTTCAGGGGTCAACAAAAATAAAAGGAAGAAGAATGTAAGGACAGTTCCAGAACACTGACTGCTATAAATCAGGTATATATAACTAGCCTACTGTATTCAGTATAGTGCTGCAGGTCACACTTATTTATGTTGTATGACTTTTAAAGTCAAATTAGATTATTTTGTTTTACTAGATTTTGACAGCTTCTATTAGAATTAGGAATTGCATATTTCCTTGGAACTCTATGCAGTTACAAACAAAACCACAACTTTAGAAATCCTAGGGATTTCATAGGAAGAATGTGGTCATCTTTTAAAAAAGCAGTAGTTTTCTTTTAACCTCAAAATTCAGGAGATTGTTCATCTTTACACTTTGAATGCATCCCCTTCACAGTACTGCATAGTATCACCATACAGCAATACTTTCATCAGCAGATGCAATGGTCTTTGTGAAGCATTTCTAAAACAACGAACAGCCTCTGTAGCAAAAGTTCTTTTAAAACATTCTCGAAAGAGTACAGGCAAAAAACCCCAGCAGAACACAGAAGTTGGAGCCAAGAGCTAAATAATAGTTTTTAAATAGCATTGGGAGCAAGCCAGTAAAACAACTGTTCTTGCACAGAATTCATAATCTGTTTTATCCTGTGCTGAATGTCATAAACTACCTTTCTAACCATGCTCAAATGTGCTGCAAGCTTATTTGAGACCATTAGAAGCCTAAACAGCAGTATTATGTCACCTTGTAATTTAAATTTAGAGAAATGCTGAATGGCATTCTCCAAAATTCCTTCTCTCTAAAACATACAAAAGTTTGGATGCACACAAATTTTGATAGGAAAGATGCACATGCAAAGACTTTTTTCTATCGTGTCACAAGGGATGCCAGATATATCAAGCAGTGATAATAAAGGATTATAATCCTTTCAGTCCTATTGCAAACTGGCCTGTGATGTGTTCTATATGTCACAGTGTTTAGAAGCAGTGGGAAGCAGAATGCCACACCTACTGTTGTAGCTGTCGTAATCTTTTCCTATAGGCAGACTAGATCTATGCCATCTTTCAGAGGTGCATGAATGTCTGTGACATCACAGGACAAGTTAAACAGAAACTCTGCAGTCCCCAGTCTAAAGCAGGGCTGGCTTCAAAGTTAGATTAAATTGCTCATGGATGTGTCCAATGAAGTTATTAAAGTCTTTTAGGTTGGAGAGGCCAACCTGTTTCAGTGCTTAATCATCTGCATTATGTTACTTTTTTATTATATCTGACTGGAATTTCCCCTGCTGCAATTTTTGTTCATTATCTCTCTGTTTGGGAACAAAAAGCAGCAGTTAATTTCTTCCCCTTACTCTTCTCTTCAACAAGCTTAGCTGTGGCTTCTCTCTATACATGATATAGGCTCAAACCCACACTTAGGAAATACTTGAGTAAAAATCCTTTACCTATGATGGTGTGGACTGAAGGGCTATACAGTGTCAAAACTAGTTGTTTCTAACTACCCATTTTTTCCTGATGGTACTATCATATTATAACACAATATATCATGAGAGGGCCCTGTTTTTAGCCACTTTAATGAAAATATGTTCTGTGGCCACAAAGAGGTCAGACTGCCTGTAAAACAGAGATTACAGGTTTAACCTAGCTACAGTAATCCTAGATGTGGCAGAATGGACACATGAAGCCAGGTTATGGAACAAATTAAACTTGGAATTGCTTTTAGCCAAACCTCAGTCGAGAGGCAAATACAAAAGGCAAGATTTGGCACCACATTTTCAGGTTTCCTATGAAAAAAGATGGTCACTAGAAGCTCTGTTATGCTTATAAAAAACACAGGTGGCAATCCAACTTCTTAGCTGTCTGTAGAGATGCAGGGTGTGAACACGTGCATGCATGCTGCTCAGGAGATGTTTTTCTCTGACATTCTGTTTTCTGCACAAGATCTTGTTGGAAAATAGATGCTTTTACCTATGCTCATGTGTCTAAAGCTTTAAGGAATCTGTATCCAGGGTCATTTCCAAAATGACTGATTCCTCTGAGCAGAAATTTCCTGTCGTCTAGGCAAGAGCAACCATTTTTTATGTGAAGTCTTCAGAGTTTAAAGCTGATGTAGAAATACCGTTTTTGTAACAAGTACTATTTTTTTTTTTAAATGACATTCCAGGCACAAAACATTAGACTTTATATTTTGTAAGTGGTCCATGAAAAAGACTGCATACAGTATTTAGGTACTAGACAGAATCTGCATTTGAAAGGAGAAGCTTAAAAATGCTTTTAATAGGGAGGAGGATAGAAAGAGAGTGACGAAACAATGCACAGTTATTAGTTGAAAAACTGTCCTATATTTTCTCTTGTATTTATTCTGACGCCAACTGAGTCTGAATAAAATTTACATTACTGGTACTAACACATGGCAAGTCCTAGGAGTGTTTAAATGATTGCTGCACCAATTATTACTAAACTTTTAGGTAAAAAAATGTTTTATCCGATTATATATTTTTCCTTTTCTCAATGGTTACATGAATAGTTCTTTCAATTTTTTTTTTTTTCCTATTAATGAACAATAAGGCCACATCTTCACCAAGGTGCTACATTGATCCAGTTTGTTCTCTCTAATTGCATTAGTTTGATGTTATTGAACTGGAAGCTTTTGCTGCCACTGTAATGCAGTCTTAAGGTGGATTCTTTTATAATTGGTACATTTACATGACTCTGTTTTTTGTTTGTTTGGTTTGTTTTTTTGTTCGTTTTTTTTCAAATTCAGCCATCATCATATTCTTTCTTGTAATATATTGTGTGCAGCCTGTCACAAACAATAAACTATCAGCCCAGGAATGCTGCAACTGAGCATAAAACATCACAAACTCCAGTAGTCCTGGCACCATAGTATGTACCATATAGTATACTCAAAATATAAAGGAGATTGTACCCTACATGGAGTGTTACAAGGCCACAGCAAGAGTCTTGGTTGCATACCTGCATACATGGTTAAGCACATACTATGCTAGACTTAGCCTGTCCCCATGCCCTGGAGACAAACCACAACACAGCTTCCTCAAAAGGCTGTGCCATTTCCATAGTGTCATGTGAACCTCATCTTCCCTTGGGAAGATATCCGTATGGGGCTGGAAGTTATGATACAGAACCTTACCAGTAGCATCAATATGTACTTGGCAAATATTTCTAGGTAACTACTTGTAGACATCTATGCCCTCACTAATATCTTTGGGCTCTGCTCAAAATCATAATGAAACATGATCACTTTTAGGGTGCAAAGTATATGACCTATTTAACAAGTCTGCTTTGGAGTAGGAAGAAGCAGAGTCCAGAACTAGTGGTTCTACAGACTAGTTATCCACCAATTATGGAAGAATTCCAGGGAAATTGGTTCAAACACTGATCTCTACATTGCAAATAGCTATATGTGATCAGATTACTCTACCCATTATGCCTGCTTGCTGAAATGAAAAAGGAAACACTTTTGCCTTGCAGACAAGGGCACAAGTAAAGTTGTGAGACTGTTAATCATTTTTGAAGGTCCAGTTTACTCCCTGCCTCCATGCATTTTGGAGCCTTTCACTGGGCTGATGGCCAAGAGAAAGGCGGTATTTAAAATTACCCTAAGGACCTTCAAGAGTATCTGTGAGTGATGTGTACTTTGGAAGAGTGATATGGAAGTGGTGATGCCTTATGACAAGACACATCATTATGTGCTTTGTATAGTGTCCATTTCATCCAACATCTGTGAAACATAAAGAGAGATCCTGGAAGATGTGTCTGCTAAGTGGACATGAAGGACTTGGAAGATTAGAGTGGGCTAGAAGGATGCACTGCAAAATGTTCTGCATGATCGTTGCAGTTAAGAGCACTGTGTTTCTCTGGAAGTTAGAGAGGAGACTAGGTATGGAAAACAAATAGGTGTCAACCAAGAAAATGTTAAGTGAGAGGAGTATGTACTTCCTGACAACAGTACTTGATGACTTGTCTTTCTGTATGCCAAAATGAATATACTGAGGGAATAAAACTTATGAGTAGCGTTGTTTCTCTACAAAAACAACTGAAAAGGTCAAACTTGAGAGTAGGGTGACTAGATTGGGGTAAGCTTTTAAGTATTCAGAGATGCCTATGAGAAATGCACTTCCATTATGTGGAATCAAATATTTTGGGAGTATTTCAGACTTTATTTGACTGATAACTGCAATTGTAGGATTTCAGCAATTTTGCCTACAATGAGAAATGCTGTCAGCTTAAGGTACTACTCTCTCTTGTTTCAGTTAAGATTTTTCACTGTTGTGGAAGACGCTAATTATATAAATTTAAAAGCATGTGTGTAACACAAAGCATATGAAAGCCTACTACATGCTCTAACTTAAAGATTTCTATAGATGCATTCTCAAGTGTATTCATTCTCCTGGGAACCATGAGTAACCTTAAGTCTCTACAAAACTCTAGCAATAGAAATCACAGAATCACAGAATGTTAGGGATTGGAAGGGATCTCAAAAGGTCATCTAGTCCAATCCCCCCACCGGAGCAGGAGCACCCAGATGAGGTTACACAGGAAGGAGTCCAGGCGGGTTTTGAATGTCCCCAGAGAAGGAGACTCCACAACCTCCCTGGGCAGCCTGTTCCCGTGTCTGTCACCCTCACCATGAAGAAGTTTCTTCTCAAATTTAAATCGAACCTCCTGCATTCCAGTTTATACCTGTTGCTCCTTGTCTCATCATCGGTGGTTTTAAGGTTATAAAGATTTTATAAACTTCAGAAAATTATTCTTTTGTGTGTGTATGGAGGTTTCTGTAGAATATGTATTAACAAAAGTAAATTGCATCCAGAAGTAATGCTATTCTGCCACAAAAATGTTCTCACTTTGCTGAGGCAGTCACCAATAGGGTTGCTCCGGAGCTGACTGCTCTTTCCTGTGTGCTACATGTTGCTATAATGTGATTAGGCGCCCTTCCAGAGAGGGACTATCTCTGCTTGCTTGCTTTTAAAGGGTGAGCATATCTCAGTCTTCCTTGAATCCTCCGGACACTACATATAAATAATTAAAATAAAACATTAGATTCCTATAAAACTTTGTATTTTCCATCAATTTTGGCTGCTTCTAATCTGAAGAGGACCTGGGAATTAATATGGACGTACCCGGTGCAATTCTGCAGAGGTGGGCCAGGCTGAGTGTGCTGGCTCACTCTGTCTGTTTGGGAAGGTGTGTACACCGTGGAGGCCCCGAAACACATGTTCATGTGCAGTAAATAAGGATTTATGGTGCATACTTCGTATGATTACTCTATCAATAGCCTTTGTGATCACTATGCAAACACTGTGAAAGGCACATGCTCTGCTATTAATTCTAGAGGCTTTGATGGCACGTGAAAACATTTGTTACAGCATAGATGTGGCAAGGCCCCAGTCTCAGCACAAGATCAGATACTTTACCATTGTAGCAAAGAGTTTCAAACAAGCTGTCAAATATCTTTTCTTTCCCTGTAGGTAATAATAAACAAGGGATGCAAAGCTCAATGCAACATTAGTGTCTTTAAGTGGCAGATAACCAAATGAGCATTAGCTAGTTAAATAAACACTGTAAACAGCCATATTTTGTTCCAACAAACTATATTGAGCAACATTGCCCTTTAGGGGTTATATGAAGTGGAGCTAAGCTACTAAAAATGTAAATTTATTCCTCAACATATTGCTGTTCAAACTGGGAATATTCAGATGTCTCTAAGGCCTTTCTGGATAATTTTATCAGGTTATGGCTACAATACTTCAGGGCCAGATAATAATGTTATTTTCTTAAAATGAAATCAGAATAAAGCAATTTTTTCCTATTTGACAGTTCTGGAGAAACCTAAGTCCTCTTCTGATTGTCACCTTAATTTACCTAATTTCAGCCTGTTTAATATAAGTTGTCAGAACACAGAGAAATATGAACCAAAGTTAAATAATTGGTAGTGTGATTTCTAATATATTTTTCTTGTATTTTTTTATTATATGTACACTATAAAATCTGGGGCCAGCTTGAGATACTTGTGCAGAGCAAGGTGAGAGAAGATTTGAACTTAATGACAATTTTGCACTTAATAACAGGAGAAACAAGACCTGAAATTGATATTCTAAAGTTGGAATTTATTCATTCATTCATTAATTCATTCCTTCATTCATGCATCTATTCATTGAAAAAATTCTCACTGACATCCTTGGAAGCAGCAGTGCATGCTATAAGGAACTATAAATAAGGATGGAGGAACACTTAACATAGTTTCAGTTTGACATTCTCTGTACCATGTATGACTGTTTTGTTAAATTCATGTCTGATTTGTAGACCAATATGTCTTGATATCTGGTATAAACTTTAATACCAACAGAAAAGCTGTTTCCACTCACGTTCTGAATGCCAGGGTGACCTTACTTATAGAGAAGAAAAATAAGGTTATGATAATAATGTTAAATTATTTTCTTTTTTAGAAACTTAAAACAGCCAAAGAATTGTGTCACTGCCAAACAAGAAGAGAGACAAAATGTGCTACTAGTGCCCAGTTGCCAATGCCACCTCCCCACACACACATTTTAAAATACAACTAGATGATTTTAGCATGAAGATCTAAGATTGTATTTTCTTCACATTTCTGAAGCCTCCTTTCTCCATTGTTTGAATGCAATATGCTAATAGTTATGAAAGAGAATAGTAAAGCGCCCTATGATCTTATAGTATTGGAGAGCATTATTAATTTCAGGACTCAAAGAAGTGCAGGAGAAACTTTCTAAGTTTAGAGCTTGTTTAGCCAGTGTTAGCTAATATAAAAATGCATACATAATTGTCTACAGCAGCTGTGTCTTAGGCACTGTTAGAGATGAGTGAAATTTTTCCTACTGTGTCACATTCTCTATTTTATAAAATAATTTTTTTCACCCCCTAAACTACAAACTATATTCCAGCCAAAACCAGGACAAAAGGTTAAGTAAGCATGATGGAAAATAGGTAGAAGAATAATTCCGCAGATCCACAGGTGTAACTTTTACAAGCAAAAATATTTCATGTTGCATTTTCCTCCCAGATGCGAATTTCTCCAAAACATCTGTTTCTATCATTCGTTATTTCCACATTATAGTGAGAAATAAGGGCCAAATTATGCCCTTCTGTCCAAAGTCTTTCTTACTTTGGTAAACTCTGTGAGGAAAACATTAAATGACACTAAAATCTGGCAATTACTAGGGATCCTAAAGGATTTTTTTCAGATGGCATTTATTTTCCACATTGTAAAGCAATAGCATCAAATCCAAGTCTTTGTCAAACTGCCCAACTGTTGCAACCTAGACACTACTTAAACTCTGGTATAGTTCTCAGCATGAGTTTCACCATTCTTTTACTTTTTCAAGAGAAAATACATATCGCATTTTCACAGCCACAGTATCTGAATGCCTCCCAATAGCCCATTATGGTGCAGTCATGAAGCTGTCAGTGTAATACAATACTCGGTTCTGGGATCCTGGCTTCAAAAATGATATTGACAAATTGGAATGCATTCAGGAAATGACCTACAAGAATGCTCAAGGTCTGGAAAGCCTGCAATAAAATAAAGAAACTCCACATCAGTTTAATTTATCTAAGAGATTAAGAGCTGTCTTGATCCTACTCTACCCAGGGAAGGTACTTCAGATAGTAGATTAATTTTTAATCTAGCAGAAAAAAGCATGAAAGGATCCAGAAGTTGAAAGCTGATGTATGTCACATTCAGCATAGAAATGAGGTGAAAATATATGAATGAAAGAAATAATTTAACCATGTGAACAGTTTAACTTGGGTTGTTGTATATAATCTGTTAGCTGAAGTTTTCAATTTTGACTTATTTTCTTTTTAATGATCATCTCCAGTTAAAACAGAAGTAATGGGACCAATGCAGAACTTGTTGCTTGTGCTTCTGTGTGCCATGTTATGCTGGAGGTCACAAGATGATCTTCGTTGTCCTTCCACTTCCAAAATTTATGAATATTTCCCATATGGGAAAAAAATATTCTTTCATTTTGTTCCTCTCCTTAAGAAATGTATTTTTTGCTAAAGAAAATTTTTAATTGATTGCACTGATGTGTTCTGCACCATGTATTTTCATTAACAATAACCATAGCAAAGGAGTACACATAGGAAGAGCACTGAAAGAAGTTAAGATGGAGTGTACATAATAGTAGAAATGGAAAAAAGTGTTTTGTTGTGTTGCTTGGACCTTTAGAAACTTCTTGCTGGCTGACACAGCTACTCACCAGTGTCTTACAGAAACAAATGTTACCTGTCTTGTGAATTCGCAACTGTGACATTTCCTTGCAATGTTCAAGTGTTACATTCAGCAACTGAAATGTTTTTTTTTCATTTACAGGAAAAAAGACTTTTTCAAAGTTTCCACTTACCGCCCTGAAGTTCATGTAGTAAATGTATATATCAGCACAACCTGATTTGTTTGCATAGAAATATGAAGTTAAAATAAACCAAAAATCAATGAGTACAGGAGCCAGGTCTCCATATCTCCCCACCTGTCTATCTGAATACATCAAGCTCTAGAGAAAAAAACAGACTTTTCCAGTCTTGTTACCTTCTAGCTACATGGTGAATCTGTTCTAAGAGTAGGTATGGAGACTGTAGCAATATGACTTCATGGAAAACGATTTTTTTTTTTCCATGGGATGCATAAACCTTCTTAGTTCCTAGGGCAATGAAACTACTTGCATGAAAGACATGGTGCTTAGGGAAGTAAAATCTACTATTTCCTAAGAGTTCCTCTGTGGAAGAATGTGATTTCCCTATGTTGTGACTAAAACCATTTAAATTGGATGGACTAGGTTATTGCTTGCAGGCTTCCGATAGACCCTCCTCTCATCAGTGATTATACGCAGAATTTGGGTCATTATGTTAGCCAAACCATGTGTACCTCTCTGTCCCCCTTCTACCCGCCATCCTCACATATTCATGATTTCTAGGACAAAACATTAGTGAAAACACATCTCTGTAAATAGCAGGTTATAAGGGAAAAGAAGAAGCTTCAATTCTGTGTTTTAAAAACTGTTTATTCATTTTAAGGGAAACTGGCGTGAAATATGACTACTTTATTCTTGGAGCAAACTAACTCCTCACAGTTTTGACCTCCTCAGGTGAGCACCCTAACAAGTAGCATGCAGAGAAAAAACACCTCTGGTGTTCTCATAGCCCAAGATATCTTGAAATATATCATGCACAGGGGGACAAAGTCTGGTGCAACAGATACAACAGACTCATGTGCATGCCAGACCTGTATCCAGACTATGCTATAGGCTGGTAGCTTTAGTCATATTCTTGTCAATGGTGAGATATGTGGACCTGAACATTAAAAAGCAGAGGGGAGTATAGAATCAGTTACTCCTGGCTGGACAGTTATAAAATATGGGAGGCAACATCTATTTCTCCCAGTCTGTTCCTTCTCTGCGGTCTTTTAAAAGATAGAGCCACTGCAATTGCTTTTGTTAAGGAACCCGAATATTCAGATTTGCGATAGGTGGCTCTGAACTCAACTCCTGGACTGAATCCTTAGAGTAATTTGTAAGAGAAGTGTCTTATTTCTGTGTCCTTACTAAGCTTATGCAATGATCAGGTTTTTTAGACCTTTCAAGATACAATTTATGTACAGAGAATGACCCTGAGCACTCACAGCATTTTCGTGTGTAAAGTGGGCAATAACAAGTTTAGATGACTGAACTGTCATTAGGTTATAGTTGAGCACTGGAGTCAGGGTAGTACTATTAGATTTAACAGTCTAAATCTCACTTTAAGAATAGAAATACTTTTCCCTATCTGGACTTTAGGATTTTGGAAGAGATCAGCACACTGCTGCTCCCAGCTAGAGCCCTGGATACTCTGCTGGATATTAGCCATTTTTATGCTTTCCTGCACATAATCTATGTGATAACAAGTTGTGCTGACTCTCCTTGAGGATACCTTAGGCCTTCACTAGTTTTATTCCTCCTACCTGCTTGTTTAGCATCTCTAGTCTTTTTTTCTCATATTCTCAAATTTCTTGTGTACCACTGGATTTACTTATCCTTTTTTTTCTTTTTCTTTGCTTTTCCTGCTTTTCCTTCTTGCACACACTGTTCAGTATTAGCCATTAGACAGAACCCAAGGGAATGGCAGGAAGATGTTGCCAGGGGAGGTTTAGGTTGGACATTAGAAAAAGGTTCTTCACCCAGAGGGTGGTGGAGCACTGGAACAGGCTCCCCAGGGAGGTGTCATGGCCCCAAGCCTGACAGTGTTCAAGAAGAGACTGGAGAATGTCCTCAGACACACGGTGTGAACTGTGGGGTTGTCATATGCAGGGACAGGAGTTCGACTCGATGATCCATGTGGTCCCTTCCAACATTCTATGATTCTATGATGATTCTATGGTGTACCATTATATAAGAAAATTAGTTGACTTTTAATAATAGAAGCTTCCCCCTCACACAGTATTTAATTTCTAGTACAGCTAGTTTGGATCTAAATCTAAGATGCACAAATAACTTTTGTAAAGAATTAAAAATAGCCTATAAAACATATTTTAGAGGTTGACTGAAAACATTTCTCTATAATAACAGTCCTTATTATGTTTTTGTGAGAGAAATTTTCTTTCATAAACTCAGATAATAACAACAAAATGTAGAATTTTTTAAATATTTTTTTTAATTTTAAGAAAAGACAGTTACAGGACGGAAGATCATACACGAATGTATTCCTAAAGTGAGGTATGCATGCTATAGCTAAGGTAAATTTTGTAGGTAACTACATCATTTTAACCAGTACAAAGATGAAAATCAAAGCTGTCTTGTCTTTGTACAATTTTTTCCTAACAAACTAGACATGCCAGCTTTTCTTTCATTCAAAGTTCAATCATTACATTGCTATTTACCATTGAAGCCTGGATGGTTAATTTAAAATTTGCTTGGTAGCTTTAATAAAACAGAGTTTGCACTCTGAGTTTAGTTGATTTTGTTGTATTAACATAAAGGAATCAGTTGTACCATGCGTCAAGAAAAATGTGCCTTTTTTATAATGTGTTTTTCCCTGTTTTTATGAAATCCTGAATCTATGTGCAGAGCCGCAATTTATTAAATGTCATGGATGGGTCATCTGACCAGTAGTTTGAGCAAGAAATTCATATCCCATGATTCTGAAGGCTGAAAGGTTAATACATAACAGATGCTGCTTTGGAGGAAACCATTACGGGCAATGCTTTTCAATCAATGAGATGCTATTATGAGCAATAGAGCCAATTTCTTTTAATCAATGAACCTTTATTACGACATTTACTAGAGGAGCTCTATGCAGTTCTTATAAGCCATTCTACAATCTTCTAAAAAGAACTCCTTTTGTTTTTGAAACCTTTTTATGGTTTCTCCAGTTTTGCTCATTTTAAGGTAGCATGATGGATTTACACTTTACTTTCCTGATTAAAAAAGAGCAAAAGAAACACAGTACAAAGCATGCATCTAAACCTGAGATGCAATGAAGGCTCTATGCAAGTTCACTTAGGGAGTGAGCTGCAGTGAGCACTAACACGTAACAATGAAAACCTGTCACAAGCGGCTCAGTCTAAACTTCTGTTATTTTGAATAGAAGATTTCATTCAGCAGAAGAGCAGTCAGCATGCATCCTCAGTGCCGACCTAGCTGGAGGCTCGTCTGCTGTGTTTACCATACTTGCCTGTGTGCCACCACCATGATTTGTACCTTAGTTTCGTATTACATGTTGAACTAAGTGATTAACTGTTAAGAGTATTTTTCAAATTGAAGAGAGACACCAAGAAAGTGTGTCCTTCTCTCCATTTGGGAATACTCAGTCTCTGCTGTCACTAAGGAAACTTACCATGGGAGCTAGCTTTGTTTTATCATCATTTTTTTTCCTGCTTTTTGATCTGCAGCTATTCTCCCTCGTCTGGGCAGTGAACAAAGCTCAGCAGTTCGATCCTGGGTGGCTGGTGCCCCAGACAGATGGCCACTATGCAGAAATTAACGGAATCCCTTTTAAAGACCTCAATTTTTTTATTCAGATGAAATTTTTTTTTTTTTTTTTAATTGTGGCTAAACGATATCAAATGAATCTTAAATAATAACCAGAGAAAGAAGCCAAATAATGGAGGGATGGAAGAGTGGAGAATCTGGAGGCTGTGCTCCATGATTTTCCCAGGGACCAAACGGAGTCTGTGCAGCCAGTAGTTCACTGGATTGCCCTTTTGCACTTTTTTTGAAGATGGATGCAGAATTTAATGTCCCCAGTCTCCAGGTTCTTTCAAAAGTAATAGAAAGCAGCCTTGCATGAGAATTCACAGGTTTGCTCATACCCTCAAACACAGCCTGCTAGATCCTGTGTGAGTCTAGTTCTCCAATTAATCTCTGACTCTATCCTCATCCATTGCTTCACTAAACAGAGAATCCTGGAAGATCTCATTGGTAAAGGCTAAGACAAAAAAGACACTGAATACCTCAGCCTTACACGTATCTCCTGCTACTGGAATCACTGTCCCAGCAATGGACGAACATTTTATTTTTTTCAGGTTTTTGCTTCTGGTGTAGTAGTAGAGATTCTTCTTGTTGCCTGTAATGTTCTTGCAAATCTTAGCTGTATTTCTGCTTTGGCCTTTGTAACACCATCCCTACGTGTGTAGGAAATATATCTTTATTCCTCCTTTACAGCCTGTCCCTGCTTCCTCTTCCTGTGTGTTGCTTCTAGCATGAATTTCCTGCTTAGCCAAGCTGATTTCTTGATATGTCTTCCTTTGTGGAGCCTTAATTAGTGGTGTTTTAGAAGGCTATTTTAGGATAGAAGATTTGAATGCTCATAGACTTGAATACTGGCCCCCAGATCCACATATCTCTCAGCATTCACTGGCTCAGTTTTGGCCTATGCCTCTTTAAGAAAGTGGAAACTACATAAAATGTCTTATATGATCTGGGGTTCTTTGCTCATTTCAGCGAGAACTATTACGTGCTTAGGGACTTGATGCCAGGTGGGACCTGGTTCCAATATGAAAGAGGGTGCCAATAACTAGTTAGCAGTGCAGAGTAACTCAGTGACAGATATATCAGCTAAATATCTATGCATAGAAGAGTTTAATTTGCTTGTGAAGGAAATATAGACTTAAAATCCACAGAATAACCAGGATCTCATGGACTGTTTAGATGACTTCATGACGACTCACTATCTACAAAAAGAAAAAAAAAAAACCAACCCCATGAAACACAACCAACCAAAAAAACATAAACTCCAAATACTTGCTTTTTTGAATTTTTGTTAACCATTTCCAAAACAGAAACTCAGAGCTACTCAGGCTGCTGGCTTGCAGCAGCACTGCAATATCTTTCTAACTTAGTCTAGTGGAAGAAGTCACTCATTTCCTTATTACTTTTCATACCACTATTTTCAACATAGAGTATATGGTACCTATACAGGAAATATTTCCCCATGCTGGAAATGAATATTTCTAAATACTTGAAATTGTCTTGCAGTACTTAATATATATATATATATATAAAAAACATTTTCTAAAAGTCACTGCTATATAGTTTATGTGAAGTAAATAGCTCAGACTTGTAAATAACAAGATATAACATGGATAAAAACATTTTCTGGAGCTCTGCTTCAAAATCAACATTGAATTAGATCTTTGTATTTATGGATTTCTGACAAAGATTAAAAGTAACATTACAAGTCTTTACTAGCAGGTACATGGAGTGAAATTTAGTGAATTTTTTTTAAATCCCTTGGACAATTCATAGTCTTTACCAAAAAAACCCAAACCAAACCAAAAACCAAACCAACGAAACGAAAAGAACAAAACCAAACCAAAACGCCACAACCTATCAAAACATTTCTTGTGAGGTGCTTTAAATAATTTTCAAGAAGGTGGGGCTTGAGGAGTCAAGGACAACAGAAAGAGCTTTTTCAAATACATGCCAGATAAAACTAACATCAGAGGCAATGTAGACCCACTTATGAATGGGGTGGATGCCTTGGTGATAGAAGATACAGAGAAGGCAGAGTTACTGAATGCCTTCTTTGTCTCTGTCTACTCTGCCGGAGGCTGTCCTGAAGAGCCCTGTACCCCTGAGACCCCAGAGGAAGTCAGGACAACGGAGGAGTTTGCCTTAGTTGATGAGGAACTGAGTTAGGGAGCAATTAAGCAATCTGGACATCCATAAATCCATGGGTCCAGATGGGATGCACCTGCAGGTGCTGAGGGAGATGGCTGAAGTTATTGTTAGGCCGCTCTCCATGCTTTTTGCGAAGTTGTGGGAAATGGGAGAGGTGCCTGAGGACTGGAGGAAAGCAAATGTCACTCAGGTCTTCAAAAAGGGCAAGAAGGAGGACCTAGGTAACTATAGACCGGTCAGCCTCACCTCCATCCCTGGAAAGGTGATGGAACAACTTATCCTTCTCAGGGTATATCAAGGATAAGAGGGTCATTAGGGACAGTCAACACGGCTTCACCAAAATGAAGTCGTGCTTGACCAACCTCACAGCCTTTTATGAGGACATAACGAGGTAGGTAGATGATGGCAAAGCAGTGGATGTGGTCTACCTTGACTTCAGTAAAGCATTTGACACAGTCTCCCACAGCATCCTCACAGCCAAACTGAGGAAGTGCGGTCTGGATGATCGGGTAGTGAGGTGGACTGTGAACTGGCTGAAGGAAAGAAGCCAGAGAGTTGTGATCAATGGGACAGAGACTAGTTGGAGGCCTATATCTAGTGGAGTGCCTCAAGGGTCGGTACTGGGACTAGTATTATTCAATATATTCATCAATTACTTGGATGAGGGAATTGAGTGTACTATCAGCAAGTTTGCTGATGACACCAAACTGGGAGGAGTAGCTGACACACCAGAAGGCTGTGCTGCCAAATCAGCAAGATCTGGACAGTCTGGAGAGTTGGGCAGGGGAAAATTTAATGAAATATAATAACGGCAATCGTAGAGTCTTGCATCTGGGCAAGAACAACCCCAGGTTCCAGTATAAGTTAGGGAGTGACCTATTAGAGAGCAGTGTAGGGGAAAGGGACCTGGGGGTGCTGGTGGACAGCAGGATGACCATGAGCCAGCACTGGGCCCTTGTGGCCAAGAAGGCCAATGGCATCCTGGGGTGTGTTAGAAGGGGGGTGGTTAGTAGATCGAGAGAGGTTCTCCTTCCCCTCTACTCTGCCCTGGGGAGACCACATCTGGAATATTGTGTCCAGTTCTGGGCCCCTCAGTTCAAGAGGGAGAGGGAACTGCTTGAGAGAGTCCAGCATAGGGCAANCTCTGGAGATATTCAAAACCCACCTGGACACCTTCCTGTGTAACCTCATCTGGGTGTTCCTGCTCCTGTGGGGGGATTGGACTAAATGTTCTTTCGAGGTCCTTTCCAATCCCTAACATTCTGTGATTCTATTATTCTGTGTGAAATTTAGTGCTGCACACAGGGCAGCAGACAAGTTGAAAAACAGAGATTTGTCAAAATCCCATATTTTTTTTTCCCTGAATCAGTTCTCTGTTAGGATGTTATTTATTTTAGAAAGATCTGTACTTTCATAATTATTTTCCACCAAAAATTTTGTGAGACACGTCAATTCTGCTTGTAGTCTTTAAAGTGCTTCAGTTCCTATTAATATAATTAGTGAGTCATAGATTATCAGCTTTATCTTTTGAACTCACATCAAACTCCATATTATCTTTGGAAAAGGATGATTTTTATCCATTCTTTCTAAAAAATCCCTATATATCCTCTGTTCTCTCCCTATTGTTCTCCTGTTTAATGACAGAACTTTCCGGGGAAAATTTATCACGTTAAGGAACTCAATACATTGCATATATACTCAATATTTCATTGTTATAAAATATGTAAATTCATAAAGATATGTGCATGTTGTTAATATTAATAGCATATTTATAATTTGAATACTTTAATCATATATTCTATTAAATTTCAAAAAGTATATATTTACCCTTTCCTGTTCACACGTTGACCTGGGCACAGATAAATGAATGTGTTGCTCCAGTTCATCCTATATTGTTTTCTTGTATAAACATTTTTCATACACAGAATACCTGGACCCCATATGCTTTTTATAAAGAAGGATCACTTTATTTATCATGAAAGAAGTATCCTTGCCCTGGGCTTAAAGTACAGGAACTCTATGATTTTAAATTACAAATTAAAGAACAATCTCAACATCTGCATGTGATACAGAAGTGCTATTTCTTATGCCGAGGAAAAGCCATGCTGTCATGTTCATTGTTGTTTTCAATATTTCATTCTTAAGATCATGGGATCCAGAGGTGAATGCTGAATCTCCAGGTGATAGCTTATAAAATTTCTAATTGCTTTTGCCAAAACATAACTTACTGGTTTTGAAGGATACTGCTGTTACAGAGGCGTGTAGTTGATGAGACTGCAAAAGGACAGATTCAACCCTTCTGTCAACTTCCGTTGGTAACAGAGAAGTCTGCAAAGTGACACTTTGTACCTTTTCATATGACAAGACAATTAGACTGCGGTTGTAATGAATAAATTCAGTCATTACTATACAAAAAGGGTTTGTGACCACAGTTAAATTATTTGTGAGGAATCACACTCCCAATACATTTGATTTGGCTTCCAGAGGTTTTCACATGCCCTGAGC
The DNA here is from genome assembly GCA_013399365.1 of Pampusana beccarii. Lineage (NCBI taxonomy): Eukaryota > Metazoa > Chordata > Aves > Columbiformes > Columbidae > Pampusana > Pampusana beccarii. Next base: position 670,027 of record VWYH01009227.1, read on the forward strand.
ATGTGACAACTCATCTGTGAACATCGAGACCACAGGAGCAGTTGCATCTCTCTTCTCCGAATCAGTGTCATGGCAGAAAAGACTCACAGCTCGACGTCTGTCCAAAGTCACACAGTTCTTTGGACTTGCTGGTTTTCAGCCAGCATTAGTAACCCCCCACAGGTTACATGATGTTTTATGGACACCTACATGTTTATCTTCCTGCCTCCCCCAAACTGTAAGTCTCTAGGACTCCAGTCTCATTTGCTTTCATTTTACTGTTGCTAAAGATGCCAGCTTCCAGAAATAGAAGCAGAAAATATTCAGAATTTCATGAGATAAAGAAAACTACAGGAAATTAAATTTTAGTTTTGCCTCTTTAGAGCTCTTCTAGCACTTACACCTCTGCTGAGATTATCATCTGTGCTTATTTGGGCATCTAAAAATTGAAACTAGTAGAGACAAGACAAGGTACAACTGTTCAGACTATTTTACTTGTGTTAGAATAGTGGCACACATGACGAATGAAGGCAGCAGGTCAAGGCCTCCCGTGGGTAGAATAAAGAATTAAGAATGTTTAGAGATGTCAGTACATTTTGTAGCTTTCTAGTTTACCACCCAGATCTGTTACTTCTAGCTGTCAAAGGGTTTATAGCCTAAGCACATTCTTACAATGCAGCATGGCAAGCTAAAGTGTGAAGATTTGAAGTTTCTGACCATCTAGTTATTCCACCCCTGGTCCCATTTGTTGTTGTTGTTGTTGATTTTTAAGATGAGTTCACTTAACTTTGCTTTTACATTCAAAATATGGGGGCCGGGCAAGCAGTGAACACCCCGAGTCTAACTGGCTGAGAGCACTGAACCATGGTACTTACATGGCAGGGGAAAAGCAGGGATGTTGGAAGCCTGGTTAGATGGTTCTCTCTTCTGCTTGGAAGGATCCCAGAATGGGTGTCCTTGACAATTCATGCCCTGAATTTTATTAATCAGAATTTATTAATCACATTTTATTCATCAGAACCTGTTTTTCCTTCACCTTTTCATTCAGTGTGTGTTGACTGATAGTGGAAGGAAGGCTGCCGAGTTGGATTATGAGAAATGCCTGAGTCTACATCTCTCTTGTATCTGAGCCATGTGTCTGTCAGTCACCTACCCAAAAGTGATGGGGCTTAAAACCTCAGGATTCGTAGGGAGTAGCTTAGTATGAGTTTATGCACAGCAAAGGGAAGGAGTAAATCTAGACATGTCCATGGAATTAAACCTCTCCAAGAAATCCATTCCCAGCAGTGCCTCAAGGCTTCATTAAACGTCATTTATCCTGGCATTTATCATTTTTTTTTGTCAAATGTAGCCATCAAAAGATGTTTCCAAGCCATTAAGAGTGCTGAACTGCACAATTGCACAGTGCTCACTTTACTGCGCACACTGTAAGAACAACAAAACTCTTCTTCATACATTTGCCCATCTACGAAGCATCAGTTTAATTTAGCCAACATCTCCACTTTTTTTTTTTTTTTTTAAGTTATTTTCTACGTAAAATTCAAGCTGTTATCTCTGATCTATTAAGCTCAACATGATTTGTTTCTTGGCCTCAACCATGGCAGCTAACGTGAAGATTGTCACATCATGTTAACAGCCTTCCCAAACTGCTGGACACTACTACTCCAAGTCAGATTGAATTGCTTACATAGGGAAATTCAGTTACAATAGAGGCTAACAGCTGGGATTGTAAGTCTGGACATTTAACTAGAAATGCAGCAGTGTTCCTGGAAGTAAACCTGTTCTCCGGGACAGAACACCTACTGAAAATATCTTCAGTGAAAGAACCTTGGAATGGCAAATGGAGAAAACTGAACAAATCAAAATCTCTCAGGTATTTTAAAAACAGCACATATAGAATATGACATTAATTAATCGTTTTACTGTCTTTAGAGGTATCCACAAAATTAATGGATTTTTTAATAACTCCAAATTTCAGAAATTAAAAATTAGGTATATTCTTGGTATTGCACTGTTGAGGAAGCAATGTGAAACACAAAATAATGCTTCCAGTGTATGGTTTTCCTAAATTTTTGTTTGTGCAAGTTTCACCATCACTGACATTTGCTTAGATTGATTATCAGCTCCCAGTGGGTCGTGCATAATCACTGTCCACCAAGTACTTTGCTGTACGGTGCACACAGCCAGACACTGGACCACAAACAGATGCCCATTAGCCTTGAAGGAGCAAGCTGCAGTGTCATCTGGGCACCTCAAGAGGAACAAGCAGAAGGTGGTGAAAAAATAGCTGCACAATTGCAATATTCATACACTGATTAGAAGAAGTGAAAGACACTGTACCATAAGAAACAAAACCAAAACCGAAAAACAACAAACAACAAACAGACAAACAACCCTCTCAAAAGAACCTAGAACTAACCACCTAAAACTAACTTGTTTATTTTTTTGCCACTCCACAAATGTTTTTTGCAAAAAAACCTCAACATACTATATGGCGAATTTATTTACTGTCTGAAGCCTTTTAAAATTATACTCTCTTGATGACATGTTCCACAAAATAAAGCAGGAGAAAGTGGCCTTTTCTGCAGCAGTAACTAAGAGACAGAGTTTTATGAAAAATGAGAGAGGAAACTCAAACAATAGGGACAATTTTGGTCAGAACCATAGTGAAATAGAAGAAAACATCAGCAGCCATAGTTTTTAAACACTTTTTTTTTCCAGTTAAATGTTTTTGTTTGTTTGTTTGTTTGTTTTGTTTTTGTTTTAATGTGTTTGTGATTGCACCACTGACATTTGAGACCCTTGTGATACAGAGTAGCACCTGGATACTCAAACAGTACCATCTATTTCAGGGATACTTGTTTTCACACTAAGATGAGACAGACATAAAGTAAAACTTCAGGAAAAGCCAGCTACTAAGATATTGTTAGTAGGTAGGCAGGGGAGGGGAGGGAAGGGGGAGAGGAGAGGAGAGGAGAGGAGAGGAGAGGAGAGGAGA
>VWYH01009227.1:673099-818906 GCA_013399365.1 Pampusana beccarii
GAAGAGAAGAGAAGAGAAGAGAAGAGAAGAGAAGAGAAGAGAAGAGAAGAGAAGAGAAGAGAAGAGAAGAGAAGAGAAGAGAGAGAAGAAGAACATTTTAGTTGGAAGGGACCTACAGTGATCATCTCGTCCAACTGCCTGACCACTTCAGGGCTAACCAAAAGATAAAGGAAATCATTAAGAGCGTTGTCCAAATGCCTTGTAAACACCAACAGGCTTGGGTCATCAACCACCTCTACAGGTGCACACTCCTGCATGTGAAAAATATTTTGTTACATTTCAGAAACTGTCTCCTTTGGAATATAGTTCTTATGATGACTTCTGGTGCAAAGCGCAGTATGCTTCTTTCCTATGTGCATGCTGTGTGTTGAGATGTTCTTTAGCCATGTTGCACAAGAAGAACTATGCAAAACCATTAGTCATGCTGAAGAGAAAAATTACAGAGCTGGAAGGAAAATGGACATCAGGTGATCTGTGATACTTTTCAGGCTAGAAAGTAGTTGGATACTTAGAATAGGTATATTGTTGAGGTAATTTTTCTGCACTTAAGAGCTTTATAAATTACAGGAAACTCATTGCAAAGCAAGCAATGCAAACCCAAACACATTAACACTGGCTTTGAGTCAGTGCAGTCGGAGTCAACAGACTTTGGCTGTTGACATTAAAAGGATCAGGATCAAATTCACAACATGAAGCAGTATCTTGATAAGAGCAAACAGAAAAAATTACTCAGCCAAGGAGAGGATATCGGTATTTTGGGAGTGATATTACTAACTGCAACCCAGTGAGAACTGCAGCAAAGGCTTGATTCTCTCTTCCAGTACATCACCTTTAACCAATACTGTCCTGCTACTGATGTCAGTGGACTTGGGCTTGTCAAATGGATGGAGGGATCACACACAAGTGGGAGCTTAGTGTCACCTAAAGACTGCCTTAATTTGGCGTATTTTATTTTATTTTATTTTATTTTATTTTATTTTATTTTATTTTATTTTATTTTATTTTATTTTATTTTATTTTATTCTTTTCTATTTTATTCTTTTCTATTCTATTCTATTTTTGAATATTGAAATTCTAAGACTTTTTTTTCATTGTTACAAATCTGGCCTTTTGTAATACTAGGTTTATTGCAATTTGAATAACATTACCGATAATTATCATTGTTACTGCTATCACTACACGATTACTATTATTTTTTGGCAGTCTTGCTAACATAAATGAATATTTTCTGCTAGAAAAGCTGACAGCCTCTCTTGCTGACTTACCAGCAAGACTGCAGTGATAAACTCCAGCAAGGATGAATTGGATTTCTGTTTTTATTAATATTAGTTTATTGTAGGTAACTTAGTCAGAATGAGAATTACTACGACTGTGGTAGGTTTGCACTGACTTAAGAATCGATATAGTGCCTATCCCCATGTTATATATTCAATGTTGATAAAGCAGTGGTGTGAGGCAAATGTGAGTTTAAATTCATGTCTGCATAAAAAAGCACTCCCTACCACTTTCTACTGTTGTAAGCTGTTGTAGACAGAGTTGTATCTTTATTCAGTTTGTCTAGATCTTTGTGCACTAGATAGTGATCTATAACTGGTGCAAACGTGGGACCGCTATTATTGGAAAAAATATGAAATACTGTATAGGCTTGGCTTGCATTGTTTGTGTGATCTGTTGCTGCTAAGCTATGAAGAAACTTTCCTGAACAGGTACTCCCTATAGGCAGCACATTTCAGGGCAAAATTTCAGCTTTTTTTTACTTTGTCCTATAGAAAAAGTCATAATTGCATAAAATAAAAATTTCAAATGAGAAAGGGATGTGGGGGCTTGTTTACTTATTGCAAATTTCTAGAAATATTTTCTAGTAATTACCACGGGAAGATTTAAACATCTAGAAAAAAGTATGTGCAGTTGAAAACAAAGAGATTTGATGAGAGTTATTTTACCATATCTTCTCGTTGTTCCTGTTACAGTTATTTTTCAACAAAAACAAAGTATGATAATAATAGTAGGAGTAATGTGTATGTGTTAATGAAATCATTATTGTGTGTATTACACACTGAGCTCTATAAAGAGCAACTGAACAGACCTAGATTTTAATAGGATGAACGTGAGAAACATGAAGATTTATTCCAGGGAAAAGGGGGAACAGATGGTTTGAGGGTAGGAAACAGGCTAAGGGGGTTGTCATACACGTATCTTCAATGCCACAGGCCAAGCGTGACAGGGCTGACTACATCACTGCAGTGATGTCCATTTTCCACCCACACCGCAGCTATATCCATATGTGCCATGATGTCTACAAGAGAGATGTTGCTGGTATTCATCAGTTGAAGGATAGCACAAGAATTAAGGGGCTGTTTCTTCCTGATTCAGCCTTAATTAAAAAATCTAGGTGTAAAATTGTTTCCTAGGCAAAACTTTTCCTAAATATAGGTAGCTAAAACACCCTTTTGTTTTACAGATGAGGCTACTGATCATGAGGCAAGAGAGATAATCAAAATGACATTCTTTCCAAACTGGGGAACCAGCTGAACTCTCAATTTTTCACAAGATAATAACATTTAATACAGATGAAAATGCTTTGGTCATATAGTTTAAAGTGATCTTTAATTATGACTTTTCTTGTTTGCCCTTTGATATTTAACTTCTTAGTTGAAATTTATAAAGGAACTTTTTCAAGATGTCTTCACAGGAAAAAGCTCTTATTGAGAACTTTGAAGTTGTATTCCAAAATATATTAAAAATGAGGAAAAAAACCCCAGATCAACATTGCTTCTCCAAGACAAGGAGTTTTCATTTGGTGGAATAATTTTTTTCTGAGAAAAAAAATGTCAGGATGTTTTTGACTTTTTTTCAGTGATTTTTAATTTTTAAAATTATGATCTAGAGAGATGGCAGTGGGCAAATGTTAAGCTACCACCAGAATGAAACAAAAGATTTTTAAAAAGCGTATCCAGAGTGTCTAATCAAAGAAACGGTTTAAATCTCGTGGAAAAACAGTGTTAGATTTTCCCCAGCATTTCTTTTCTCTCTTTTTTTTTTTTTAATTGAAAAAAAAAAATTAAGTAGAAGTCTTTTATTTAATAAAATAGTATAAGGAGGTATCTTTTGAAAAATAAATGTTCTACAGATAATATAATTTTCAAAGCTGGATATATAAGTAAACAAGTAAAATGTTTGAATTCCCTTTTGGTGAAGTTTCAAATACTAAATGTCATTCTGTTATGCTTCAAATTTGAGCAAGTTTATTTCTAAGCATTTGAAGGATTGTTAGTAGACCTTTGCTAGGTGTTTTAGAAACAAGTTTTTCACAGAAGTAGACTATAGCAGTTAAGCATTTTGAAGTTATGAATTAATTTTTTCCTGCTGAAACATGAAGTGGTCTCAAATATAGTTTTTTACAGACATTTATTCTCTGTGCACATTTGACACAGTACTAGTGGTGAACAAGGTTATAAGAGACCTGTTAGTTTTGGAATAATTGAAAAATTAAAGCAAAGAGGTAATAAAGCAGGAAAGAGATGGGTATAATCTAAATAAAATCAGAGTGTTGTGCTATCGCTGGAAACTTCTGCTATAAACATTTGGCATGAGTGTTGTAAACGGTATCTGGAAACCAGATATCCAAGTTGTTGGATGAAACTCTGTTAAGGGAACAACAGTTACGTGAAATGCAAAAGGAGGGATTAAGGTCATTTAAGTAAAGTACTGTAAAGTACTGTACTAAGGTTGTTAGAGATTACATTTTTTCTAATTTAAGATACAGTGTATGTTTCATTCTGAGTCATGGAGAGAGAAAAGTGGCATATCTAGTTAATGCAAATTGCTAGGAATAAAAACTGGGGTGGGGGGAAATCCCAACTGCCTTTATCCTAATTTACATCTGCACTTAAGAAGAAAAAGAATGAATATAATTGTTTTAGAGGGGTGAAAAGGAAAGAAGCTAAGTTAATACTAGTTATGAAGAAAGATTAAAGAAGTTCAGCTTTTTTTCTCATTTAAGAGGAGGAGACTTCACAGTGACATTGCTGAAGTTTCTAAAATTATGAAGAGTGGAGATTAGCAGAAGAATAAAACATGAAGAAAAAAATGAACTCACGAAATTGGCAAAAGCAAGAGAATATATACAGAACTATTGCAGATGAATAGCGCTGTTCCTACAGAATCTTTTAGCAGAAAAGAAACAGACACACAAATTCAGGAGAAGAGAGACAGTCTTCTAAGTAAAATGTTGGTATAATTTAATATAAGGAAAATCAGAAACTGAAGTATAGGTTTGGGAAATGCGTCTGGACAAACTGATAACCAAGAGATGCTTTCAGTTAGAATGCAAAGAAAATTTTATCCAAAGTCTGAAAAAATAGGGAACTTTTTTTTTTTTTTTGGGGGGGAGGGAGGTGTTTGTTTTCTCTCTTTAGTCATTTTTTTCACAAACATACATAACCTTCCTTGTATTTAACAATATTTGATTCTCAAAGTAGGTTTTCTGCAGTCAGTCCTGAGCAAGGTCAAAAGGATCTATTGGTGTCTACAGTAGTATATAGATAATAATTGGAAGGAGTTGCTCACTATTTCTGGAAGGATGGGAACATAATGGGGAGTAATAGGAGAGCAAATAAATTATTTGTAATATTCTTTGTGTGATTTGAATTAAGAAATATTGCTACCTCCTAAAATGTAGTTGATTTTTATATTCTGACATCTTTTGTGCACATGGGTGGGCAACTGGTTATTGTAGGTTTAAATACTTTAAATTTTGATTTATTCTTTGACTTTAGCAGTTGCTGCATAGTAAGAGATACTAATGTCTTCCTGCACAACCTATCTACACTGGCACAGAGCAATTTTATAGTAGAATTCCCCTGTTATTTTAAAAAGAATGTGTAATGTTGTGGTGATGCCGCATCTCCTAGGAATACTTGTGATTCTCACATCTCAAAAAATGAAATAGTGGACTGAAAAAGACAAAGTGAAAGGTGAAGATAAACACCAAAGATAGGAAACCCCATATTTTTATAGCAGAGAACGTTAAAATGAGTCTGGAAAGTCTCAGTGTCAGCCTGGGAAGAGATGTTTAGAAATTTGAGACGACTAGAGGAAAGAAATTATGGGCATGAGGAACATTTAGGAAATGTTTTAGTCAATGTTTTCCCGATAGAGATCAAGGGGATGGAGATGAATGGTATAAAATTGTCAGGTAGCTGTTAAAATAAACCTTATTTTTCTTTCAGCATCACTCAATTACACTGTTAAAAAGGTTTTTTCACCCTTGGTTTCCTGAAGCAGAGCCTCAGGCTTGAATTCCCGAAATTTCACCAGGTAATTTATTTGAAAGGTACGGTGGTGGAAAGCAGCTCAAGCTAGTTGCCTCCAGAGAGGGGCCCTGAAAAGAGAAATCCCAGGGCAATTATACCCTTCCAATGTAAGTTCCCCACCCCTCATGTGACGGTTCGGACCAATAATAGTATTAGGTCTCAGGTCCGCTCACTCTTCATTGGGTCTCTTCATTTTCATCAGGTGGGCTGTTTCTCGTCTCTAGATGTGCTGTTCCTTTTCTTGTCTCTAGGGATGTGGCTTTTGTTGATGACTGTACTTGCCTTATCTTCTGCCTTGAACTGGCTCTGGGGCCCTCCTTTGCTTAACTACGTAAAAAGTTCAGCATATCTAGGTGAAAATTCACAGCTTGGGGCTACAGCAAATTTAATTACTTATGCTAAGTAAGTTACACTAAACTAAGCCAGTTATGCTAAGCAAGTTCTGTATAAAGGTTATACCAACTAGCACAGTAGTCCTAACCCCCTCGTGCTTATGGAAAACACGTGATTGTACAAGCACAATGGTTCATAGTGTACATAGGCTAAGACAGTCAGTATTTCCTAACAGCACCATGGAACGTTTTGTCACAGTATATTCTTGATACTGTGGCTCAGATAGTTAGATAGTTTCAAAAAGTAATGGTGCAAATTCTTGAAAGAAAAATCCATGAAAGTCTTGAAAACAGAAACATTAGGAATTCTTTCAGGCAGCAATTTGCTGAAGACAAGGTAAGCATACTGGGTGGAAAGCGTTGTTCTGTATTTGACTGTGTTTTACATGCTAATCTCAAGTATCCACTCCTAGCCATGATAAAATGCAAGATACTGGGCTAGCTGGGCCCTTGCTTGATATAATACAACTGTTCCTCAGCACTATGTAAGACCTTTCAGTGGAGGAAAAAAAAACACATACGGAAATAGCAAGGCTAATAGCTATTTGTATATGCTGTTTAATAAATACAGTTTTCAATTATATTCTGAAAGAGATGACATTTTAGATTTCTATTCATTAGTTCGATAAATCAATGCTATTTTGAAAATGTGATTCGTTTCAAATACTTTCTGACACAATGTAAAAAACAAGCATACTGATGCTATTTACATGACAATTTACACTACAGATCCCTTTGAGACTCATTTGAATATCTCTTTTCTTACCATTTTTTATGGGGGTTTTGGGCCTTCACTATTTTTCACTTCTGGATCGACTGTTTCATATTTCACTGAGGTTCATTTTTCTGGTAGCTTCCTTTGATCACTTTTGGTGCCAGAGCTAAGAACCATATTACTACCTACACATTTCATATTACAGATAATCCTGCCACAAATCTTCTCTTGATCCTAGCAGTTATCTGCTGCTAGCTCTGTGGAAGCAATTTTCATTTCCAGAATTTCAAGGATATATACAGCACCACAGCAGGTAAGATGTTACCTTCTCTGCTTGAACAGTCCCACAGTATTCTCAGTGGCCAGGTTGATGTAATTGAATCTATCTGTTGTTTTATTAATTACAGTCAGTTGTTTTAGCAGAAGATCAAGAAGTCAATTTCTCATGCTGTCTTCACAGAATCAAATAAAGATAACCCATAGAAAACATTGCCATAGCGCTTTTTTTTTCCCCACAAAAAAGATCATCACGTATATTAAACTTTTCGTGACAGATGATTGCCATATTAAAACCTTTATGTAATACAGATTCTGGGTCCTCCAAAGATCCTGTGTGTGGTGTTGAATAGTTCTGGTTGCTAGAAGTTTTTCTTCATAATTTCCAATATAGATTGTCCTCACTGTGATCTAAAATCTTTACCTCTTTCTTTTTTTCTAAAAAGCACAAAGGTAACTATTTCCCTTTGCCCCCTGTGGATTTTTTTCACACTTTTGAAGACACACCATATTTCTCCCGTGTGTCCTGTTCTCAAATAAAGCAAATCTAGTTCTCACTATCTTTCAGAAAAGTTAATATTTTCTAGACCTCTGATCATTGTTTTTGGTCTCTTCTGGACTGTCTTCTGTTAGTTTTCACTATTTTTTAAAAAAGATCCCTAAAAAAGTTTTGATATGGAATACCTGTGTTCCAGTTAGACTGAGACTCTACTTGAACTGGAGTTTCTGCCTCAGCATTGCCCTAGAATACTATGGTGACTGCTAAAATATTTCAAAGATTTTATCTTAAAATGTATTATGTTAAAGTTTTGGGTAATATAAAGCCATGTGTCCCTCTTTTCCCCCTCTTACAGAAAAGCATATTTATATTAGAATGTTTAAATGAATAATATAAACAGTCTAAATAATAGCGAAGTATGTTCAACATTCGTTTGATTGAAATTGAAATTTATTAAAAGAAATGGGAACTCACCCGTGATTTAAAGAAATGGTTGTGTTGTCATTCTTTATTTCTTCGTAGCCTTTACACACCTCCAACTTAAGGTAAAAAACACTGACCAATCAGCCTCAAGAACTGAATGATACCCAAACAACACTTGTTTATAGACGTTATTGTTCTATGCGATTATCTAATTTTAGTCTAGGATAAAATAGGTTGTTTTGACTATGGTTGTACAATTAACTTGTAGCTTGCTTAAATAACAAGTTAGATATATCTGCATAAAATAAAAACTGCAAGAAAATGTGGGCAGGATATATTTGTATGTGTATGTTATAACTACTGAGCACTTGTTTATAAGTGATCTGTGATATTAACAAAAAGGAAACAAATTGCTCTGTTAGTGCTGGAAAGATTTAGAAATGTGATTCTGAAAATAGGCTGTCATATGTCAGGATTGAAAATAAGGTACATAGAATAAGCATGGATAATGTATGAGGGATGAGGCATTGTGAAGGAGAGGGAAGTGCTGAAATCAAGGAAATATATTACAATGAAAATGAATGAGTGGAGTGCAGGGACTTTGATTGGGAGATACAATTGATGAGGCAAAGCAAGAGGGATTCATCAATAGAGCAGAGCACAGAACAAGGAAGTTAAAAGAAAATCTTTGATACTGTCAAGAAGTATCCTAAATCACTCAGCCTTCATTGCAAAGTCATCAAGGCGGCAGATGGCAGGGACCTAATGAGGCTGGAAAACATCAATAGCTGCTTTGAAAGAAGACTTCTGGAATTAAATGAAACAGTGAGGGAGACTCCAGGCTGGAGTAGGAGTGAAATACCCTCTCTATAGAACAATATCCATACCTATCTGCAGTCAAGCTAGGCATTAAACTGGAGTAAACCAGTTGTAAATTGTATATACAATAATATTTTACATAATCTAATTATACAAACCCAATATCTACTTGAATTATCAGGACAGCACGGATCAAGCTCCTTGGGGAAGGCACCAGTAAATTTCCCTGTCCATAATGCACGGTGAATTTGTGTGGGACTGTCTAAACAATTAAGTTGCACATTATAAGGATATGGAGATTTAAACAGAGTTGACATGCTTCAAGACGCATATGTCTTCAGGATACATATGCTGCATAGTCAAGAGTACACATAATTTATGGACAGATTTTTACATGAATTCAGTCTTTTACTAAAACTGATTTAGTTATCGGAGGCCCTTAAATTATTTTTTCCCGATGTCTCCTGTCTCTTTTCCCTTTAAAGGGTTTTGTTTCCTGTGTTGGGAAAACACATCTTCACTGTTTCACTCACCGTGAGTTCTCTTTTTCCTCATCAAGTCAAAGTCATATTAAAATTATAATGACAAGATGCAGAATACAATGAAGTGGCATTAGCAAAAACTTGATTTTAAGATTGTTATGAGATTATTTTAATATTCCTTTCCCTTTTCCCTCCTCCCTTTTTTTTCTATTGCCTTTCTCCTTCCCACACTGTCTGTCGCCAGTGTGTTTCTTTGCCTTTCCTGCCTTTTGATTTTGTGTTTTTTAAACCAATTCTACTGCCACTGAAGCTAGTACAAATAAAAGGGTTGGTCCCCATATTCCGTAATCCCCTTAAAATTATGCTATTTTTCCACGTATGATGTATTAGATATTTTATTTCTACTAATTTTTTATCTTTAGTGATATGGAAGAAACAATCTTTTTTTATTTCTTGATGATTATATAATAAACTACACAAGTAGTTTTCATGAAAAAATTTGCAGATGCTCCCTAAAGGAAGAAGCAGAAGACTGTGGACAGTGGTGCAAATAATCAGCTCATACTCTTCTAACACAAAGGGAAGAGCTAAATGAGTGTGAAACTGCACAATAATCAGTATCCGATGGGAATGAGTTTCTGCTGCATTTCATTAGAGATCATTTGAAGGGCAAGAAGGAAAAGACAAGACTCAGCAACTGTATACAAGACAAGAGCACACTCTGATTAAACTGCATGTCTTGCAAAGGGCACAATCCTCCCTTCAGTACTTTGCGTTCTTATTCGTCTGTTCAAGATGCAAAAAAAAGAAAAAAAAAATCAACATGCAATACGTGGAATTGCAAACAGCATGACAGGCAGCTGTGAGGTTTGAAACTGCATTACAGAACTCTCCTTAACTCTTACTTTGGGACAGGCATGCTGGTGTAGTGCAGTGACAGAAAAAGTGAAACTAAAGAGCTGTCCACAAGCTCCAATCTATTTAAGAAGCGGCACATTCATGCTGCTGCAAGAAATCCCAGTTACTCTTCATTTCTTATCTTGAGCTTCTTAAGTAATTTGGAATAGTCTACATATTAGATGTTCAGCAACCCTATAAAGTAACCGTGTTGGCTAAAAACACAGCAAAGGGGAATTTTAGACCCAGACACCTTCAGAGTACAGGCTGGATGTGAAACAGCTGAGACTCCTGTCCAAATGTGAAAGTCTTTAACGTCCTGCCAGAAACATTCTAATAAAAAATATTTTTAGCCTTTCCAAAAAGTAACTTGTGGACTTGGAATGAGCAGTTAGGTTGATTTGATTTGTGATTGAATTAAACACTGTGCCCCTAAACCAGATTAAGCCCCGTAAAAGCAAGATCTGCCCTCAGGCTGACTTCAGTCCACAGTTCAATGTTCAGAATTTCTGTCCTCCTGATTTGTTGCTTGGTTGTTGTGCTCCCCTGTCCCTTGAGCACCTGACTGTGAAGGAAACATTCACACAGCCTTTTTGGGGGGCCATGTGTGTTTCTCATGCTTGAGTCTGTCTTAGAGTCATAGAATTGTAGAATGTCCTGACTTGTAAGGGACCCACAGGGATCATCGAGTCAAACTCCTGTCCCTGCACAGGACAACCCCACAGTTCACACCATGTGTCTGAGGGTGTTGTCCAGTCTCTTCTTGAACGCTGTCAGGCTGGGGGCCGTGACACCTCCCTGGGGAGCCTGTTCCAGTGTCCAGCACCCTCTGGGTGAAGAAACAGAGCCGTGTCCTGAAATTGTGGGAGTACAGCTTGAAATCAGTACAGAACAAGCATGGCCTAAGAATCAGTGAGTGTTTTGAGCTCGGACTGATGGGCTCAGAACAACTCTGGGTGCAACCCAGTAGGCTCAGGGGGCTGGTGTCAGCGTGTCACCTCAGCAACCCCTGCACCCATAACTCATAAGCACAGTCATGTCTCTCACATTTGTAACAAAAAGAAGAATGTATGGGAAATAGACTTTAAGACCCCGTAATTCTACCCGGCTTAAAATGCCATTGCAAGAACAAAGATGGGATTTTTAAACAGGCGTGACAGCATGTAGATATTTACTGCTGATTGCAGCTCCTGTGCTGAGTACTAGGGCTTGTCTTTGTGATGTAGGCGGAGTCACCCTGGCCAGGTGGTTTCTATTTCAGGTTGATTATCTTCTGAAGAATTCTATGCTGCACATCAGAAACCCTTTCCTCCCTTTTTTAAGAGTTCTTTATGTAACTGAGATATATATATATATGTATATATATGTTTAGGATTTTATGATTTTGTCTACTTTCTAATAAAATATAACAATCTACAAACAGAGCTAAAAATCCTGGATTGCTTTAAAATATAAATGCTTCATGAGCATTTAGATAATCAAATAAAAGAATCAATCTTCCTCCCCAAATTTTTGCCAATATTTATTTTCTTTTTAATTTTCTTTAATTTCCTTTTTTTTTTTTTTTCCCAACAGCCATATCCTACTTCAGCAGTGAAGATAATTCTCTTCTTAACTCAGTTTCCGTAAAGATCAATAGCGAGCTGATAAGGCAGACATCTGAAATACATGCAGAATAATTATGGGCACCGGCACACCGTGATTTGGACTTTAATTACCTGTTAGAAGTATTCCAGATCAGATAATAATAATAATAACAACAATATATATCCTATTGGATAAAGTATTTCTGTCTTGGCTTTACCTATCAGGCTCAGAATTTGTTTTTTCAGAGTTCCGGGCTCTTAGTGCGTTAGTAGATTCTGTTGATTTTGGCAGATAGTATGAGACCATTTGAGAGGAAGACGCCAGGAAGTGCAATTGAGTTCTTTTTAGAAAATGTTTCTTACAACTTTTACTATTGAATTAAAATAGGAATTTAATTTTGGCTATCTGTATCGTTTTTAAGCAGCTCACTGCCTGCTGATAAAACCGATCAAATCAGAAAGATAACATAACCAGACCAATCCATATTGCTTTCTCAAATCAAAATCAGTAAACATTCCCAGCATGACTATTTTTTTCTGCAAATGCTAGAAACATAAATGAAGAAGATGAAGGGATTTTAATACCTAGCCTGAAACAAAGACGTCAACGTCCTAGACCCATCAGAAAGCTGTGTCAACAAAGACAGCAAGCAAAACACTGTAATATCATGATACAAAATATACAGAAGAGACAGGTAATTTTGCTGTCAGCAGAATTTTATTCTGTTTTAAAAGGCCTTAAAATCGAAGCAAAGAAACAGTTTAGCTGCCTCAGTAAGTAGCACAGAATCTGTATAGATTGAAATCTCAAGCCCCCAAAGGAAAAATAATGTGCTGGGTCTGTATTATGAATTGCCTGACCAAGATGGGATCATTGAGTGCGCTATGCTGAGAGAAATCAGAGAGATGCTGAGGGCAAAAAAATCCAACTGTATCCGGCAACTGCAATTACCCTCACATAGACTGGTCAAATGTCACAATAGGATGTGAATCAGAGCTTAAATTTATAGCTGTTATCACAGAGTGGCCACATAGCAGGCCCAGAAGAAAACTGCAAACCTGGACTTGATTCAGAGCATTGTGTAGGGCTAGGCTCAAAGCCTCATGGACAGAGGAACACCCCAGAATAACAACCACAACAATATCTAACATAGAATCATAGAACAGTTTGGGTTGGAAAGGACCTTTAAAGGTTACCTAGCCTAATCACCTGCAATG
Source organism: Pampusana beccarii (assembly GCA_013399365.1). Lineage (NCBI taxonomy): Eukaryota > Metazoa > Chordata > Aves > Columbiformes > Columbidae > Pampusana > Pampusana beccarii. The sequence goes on from VWYH01009227.1 coordinate 685,722, forward strand.
TGTACGGACATCTTCACTTAGAAACATCCCTAGAGAAGCAAAAGGAATAACTCCAGGTTGGTTAGACTTCACTAAGAGGAACAATGCAAAAATGCAGAAGTTAAAAGGATAGCTGAGATTATTAAATTCATATAGTTTCAACGTTACCAGAGGATGTCACAGTGGGAGCACAGCGGCAGTACGAAACAACTGTTAGGAAAGACTTGAAAAAGAGTAGAAGGAAGCTAGCATAACTAAACAGTAAAGGAAGATGTAATTCAAAAAGGTGAAGTTGCATCTAAATGAGGAAAATAGATGGTAATGATCAAATAGAGCGTGTGATCCAAATGATCATAAACTCTGGAAATTTGCATGCAGAAATACAATACAACGTAATTAAAAAAAAATATAATCAGGTAGGCCAGAAAGGCTTTGTGAAGCTACTAGCTAGTTGTACCAAAACTGATACTTAATCATTTTTTCTACATTAGGAGTGAAGAACCTGCACAGAGAGTAATTTCATTTTGTAATAGTTATTCAGTCAGTTGGCTGAAGATGCATAAAGATGATTAAAGACAGTCATATGCATATAATAAATGTTTTAGACTTGGATCAAAATATTTAAATAGAAAAAGAAGATAAGTACTTCAGGATGAATCATGTGATTAGATAAAAGTAAATCTACTTTTGAGATCTGCATTAATCTTAAAAAAAAGCATCTCAGAAAAATACAGCTCTTCAGGAGGATGGACATTTTGAGCCATGACACACAGCAAAGTGAAATTCACTGCTGTTTTAATTAGCATTTTTTAACTGTGCACTTTTGTTTTGTCCCTTTCACATTTTTAGCCTATCAAGTTCGTAAACTTTGTAAAGTTATGAGTAAAATAAATCCTATGAAATCTCCAAAGTCTTTCGTGTATATTCAATTCTACAAACAATGATAATAGGTGTTATTTTTTTTTTTCATTTTTCCAAATAACAGTCACAGATGCGAAAATCAAGAGGCAAATGCACTAAGTTCTTCACTAATTAAAAATGCAAGACCGATTCATCAAAGAAAAGTGTATTAATGACAAGTGTGGTCTTTTTTGCTTAGGGTGCAGAATTTCTCCCACAGTTCAGAAACCTATGGCTCTCCAAAGACCTCATTTTTTTATTCTTTTGACCTTTCAGATCACTCACAGCCTTCTTTTAATTTATAGTTCTATAAGCTACTGTTATGTTTTACCAGCCCTTGGCACTTTCCTCCTTTAAAACTGCACCCTTAAGATTTAATGGCTGTGTAGGTGCATGTAGGTGAAACATCTTCCAGCTCAGCTACCGTTATTTCTTGGTCATCTTGTCTGTTAGATTTCTGGCTTTGGAATTTGACTGACCTCCTTGTCAACTTTGCACTGTTTCTCCACCACTAATATTATAGGAGACATTTGTTGTACACAGCACATGCCAAAGCCTCAAGGGGTAGAGGTCAGTATACCTGGAGTCTATAAAACTGAATGTTTTAGCTGAACTACATTGCGACTCTTCAAATATGAGCTAAAGTTGCTTTACATCTATAGAACCTTGTATTCTGCTGATATTTGGCACTTCAGGGCAATATACCCTTTTTTCCTGCCAATCAATGTAAATTGATAGAGTGAATGTCTTTGTCTATTCAAATTAAAATTGAGTTAGCCAGCTGCATGGGCAAATGAATGTGTGCTCTTTTTTCAAGGAGTGAGAACTCCTTCAAATACCAAGAGAAAATATATGGTTTTTAAATATATTTCCTCCAAAAGAAGGTCAGTTTGCCTTAACCAGAAAGTTTCTAACATCTGTTTTACAAGTCATGCTGTTGCAGAAATTATGCTTAGACAACTAAATTATTCCCTCAGGAATAATTTGCTCATTGTCAGCCATGTTGCTTTGTGTACACCCTGCTCTTATTGTGTTTGGTCACACTGTGTTGTTAAACAGAATTTTCCTCTGTATGATATTATTCAAAATCTTCTGCAGTGTGAGGTTGTAAAGTGACATTGTAAATGCTTTGGGTCACAGAAAACCCACAGCAAGTAAAGTGGCCCTCTAGCAAACCTGGGACCACTTGTGACTTTACATGTGACTTTAAATAAGTAAATATATTGCTCTGGAATTATAGAAGTCACACAAACAGATACCTCTCAGAAAACAACAACAACAAAACCAAAGTGACGGCATTTTCTCTTCTTATGTCCATGACCATGATGTTCATCTGGAACATGAGTAGCATTTACTGGAGTAAAAGTAGAAATTAAGCCTGTCATTTGGGGTAGATATCCGTGCCCTATATATATCCTTGTAAAAATAATTCAAGTTGACTTTTAAGAGATAATGGAGTTGCACAAAAAGATATTACCATTTCCACAGTAATCTCCATATTTTATGGTTACCACATACAGAAATCTGAATTACAACACATTTACAACCTGGATCATATTAGCTGTTGCAGTGCAGTAAGTAAGTGGTAGCAAGTATTTACTTTGTATTAGCAATATAGTATCTGAACATAGCCAGTTATCACTATGTGATATAAGCAGTAATTGTTTTGAGTTCACTAGGTAATATATAATAAAATAAATGAATATACTGTAAGCCATTTGTTGGACAAATGCAGAAAAATGTTGCTGTTGAAGTGATTTACACACATACCCTTTTAGATTTTTTTTTTTTTCTGGGAAAAAAACATTATTGCCTTTTCTTTTGTGAACAGGAATAATTTGCCATCGTGATCATAATTTATTTTTTAAAATTTTGCCTGCATGCCTTTGATAAGCACAGTTGAGGTTATAACAATTTTGCATGGTGGGTTTTGGTGTAAAAGACAATTTTAGCATACAAAATTCTCTGTTTCCACTGCATAAAAAAGGCAAGTGAAGCAGTTGAAATAGAATTTGAAGATTCTGCCCTCCCCTTCCAGCTGGAAGAGGGAAATATTTTTTCTTTTTTTCTTTATTTCTCTTTTTCTTTTTTTTTTCTCCTTAGGACAGAAATACTTTTGCTGAGAACTGTCTCCACACAAAAGCTTACAGTGTCGAATATGATGTCTTGTCTTATCACTTCTGAACAGACTCTGGAGTTTGAAAAGCCTTCTGAAATTTGCTTAACTTGCTGTTTCCTAATATAATGAGGAAATCAATGTGTCTTGCTTTTAGAAATGCTGGTGGCTTCAGAATAATTTGAGAGTCTGCAAGGATAAGCAGAAATGAAACTGCAAGTACTTGCTCATCATTGGGATATCTGAGATGATTTACAGATAAAAACGTGTTAAATTACTGTGGTCAGGGAGAATATGTCATTCAGATTTACTCACTAGTCTCAGTGTTCTATAAATAAGACGTTTTAGGTGTTGGGGCCTACTGGTATACCCACCATCAGTGCAACGGGATGCAACTTGGAATGAAATACAGCAGTGGAAAATGTGCTCTCTCCTGTGAGCGCAGCCTATACCTTCTCCTGGCAAATCTTAACTCAGACCCGTTTACCCACCACTGGAGGAAAAGGAAAATTGCTAGAGAATATATGTATCTACATTGAAACTGTGTGGACGATTCTACGGTCAACACAGGATGAAGAGAATTCTTGAAAGAAGTTAATAGTTTGGGGAAATGCAATTAATCTGTATTTATCTTTACCAATGCTTTCGTACCTTAGCATTGTTGCTGAGGGTTTGTGGGGGATTTTTGTGTGTGGAGTCTGGAAGCTAAATTTAAGTTTGCCATTCAAGCAATTTTCCAGTCAACTGCTACTGTACAGGATTATTTGAGTGACACCAAACTAATTTTAACGAACTCTAAAGTCGAAATTAGATGCAGCAGTGCCTAGGTCCAATTGAAAAGTTATTTCAAATGGCGTTTTATGTAGAACTATTCACATGGATGCATTTTTATCTGGTTCCTCAACCACATTTTTGTGGAAAAAGTTATTTCAGATCAACTGTTTTGATCAACTTGAAATACTTTGGGTAGACTTTAAATGTTTTCTATGGATTTGGTTTCATTTTTCTCAATTTTAAACCAGAAACTTTAGATGTTAAAGGAAGAAAATGGAACACTGACTTTTCTCCTGAGTTTTCATTGTTATTTTGAGAAAAATACTTTCTAAAATTGTTTTGCCCCCAAATTAAATGACCAGGTACCTAATTTTATATACTTTAAATCATACAGATTCTGCCTACTTATAGGAGCTGTGTGTAAGTTGTCCATTGTTTCTTTGCAACAGTCCCCTGTTGGTATCGTCCCTTAATATATGTTTAGTTAACATTTTTCCATGATATAATTTGACTGTCCTCCTAACACTTTTGAAGAAATTCTATTCTGCCTTTTGACAGTCACTGTTAGAAATGTTCACTTTTATTCATCTGAAGTCTTTCTCCTGACCTTAATTACGTATCTACTGAAGGTTTTAACAGACCTTCCTGCTTATCCTAATAAAAAGGCTGTTTTCAAACCTAGTTGCACTGTACTTTCTCATGAAGACTCAAAGGAATGACGGTTTGTAATCCTCAATGTCCCCTCATTCTCCATATCTGAATGTCTAAGTTTAGAAGCTGAAAACAATTACAGGCTCTAGTGTTTGAGATGTCAACAGACATAAATATTAGTGGTTTAAGTTGAAAACAAATTTATGGTTATGCTAGTACAAAAAAAAAAAAAAANAAAAAAAAAAAAAGTGGAACGAAAATTTAAGAAATATTTTAAAATACTTGTTAGTATTAAGAAAGTATCAATGCTTACAGTGTGGAAAAAAGTCATATTCAGTTCAGTATGAAGGGGAAGCCACTTGGGATATTTTACAAATCAAGAAAACATAAAGGAAAATAATATCCTTACCACTAGAGAGAGCTCTCACACTAAAATAATAGAAAATTGCTTTGGGCTCCTTTTTACGGAGCTGGGGAAAAAATGTACGAGGGAAACAAATGTACCATCTGGAGTCATGATGGGAAGATATGACCTGACAAAAACAGGAGTCCAGAGGCTGGTTCCAGCTGGACATGAGGAGAGAAGAACATGTTGCGTTCATTCCTCACTGTGGCAGATTCTGCCTCAATCTCACAAAAGGGAGCAAGAAATGTTTGAAAGTAATTAGGTTTATTTTTCCATTTTTGGCAGAGCAAACTTGAGTTGATGGGGCATATGGTAGATACTCCTGTCTTCTACATAGGTAAAGCCAAACAGAATAAGAACTGTGGTGCATTTTGGCATTTTCAGGAGCAGTCAAAATCTGTCCCCAGAACCTAAGGATTGAGAACTACCAAAGCTGTTTAACGATGTTAATGTTTCAGAAACCACAGGTGAAAAAATTAATAGAGCCTTTTAAGCTTAACAGCAGTGAATGAAAATCAGAGTACCAGGTAGAGAACTGGTATCTGCTCTACTGCAAACTTCAGAGAAAGTTGATGAAAAAATTAAAGTTAGTTGAGACAAGAGAAAGAACAATTTTGAGCAGTCTTTTTAGGAATTTAGTAAATTGCTATATACAAGAATTATATAGACTTTTCAGGAAACAGACAGGAAATTTTGGAGGGTATTTCCTTGTTATTTAGAGCAGTATATAAATTGCAGTGAAAGTGTTCTGTATTTGATTAACCTGAAAGAAGTGTACATTTCTAGTAGAATTTTTCCAACTAAGAAAGAGAACATATTTGGGGAAAGTATGAAAGACTTAGAGTTCCCCCAACTTCTCCTCCTCCCTCCCCACGCCCCACATACAGAAGATGAGCTTGAAATCTTTAAGTGCTTGAAATTTCCATTTTTGCTTTTTAGGCTCTATTCCACCCTCTAGAAAGTGGAAATGCAATAAGTTATGTTATTCAGGTAACATGTTATTCATTACTTGAAAAGTCATATTTATTTTGGTCCTTTTCAGTTAAATATCTTATTTAAGTAAGCTTTGGAAAGGTGAGATACCTGATGTTCCCAGGGGAATCAAGGAGGACTCATAGTGATCCTCTGTCAGATCCTAAAACTTCTTCACAAAAGCAGCCGTGTTCCAACAGAGAAGTGAAACTTTTTGCCATAAAATGTGTATTTATTGGCATTAAAGATAGGTGAAAGAGTGTTCTGATAACTGTTTTTCTAAGTAGTTTCTCAATTCAACATTTGTATACACCAAAATGCTTTTCAAATGAATTGTGAATTCAGTCATCTATGTGACCAGAGATGACTTCACAAGTAACTGTGTGCACGGCTGGGTACCAAATTACTCGGAGGTGTATGGCAATTAAAATAATACAGTCTTCCCCTCCATCAGCTTTTCCTGTGTCATAAAAACGCCCTTTGTTTTTACTCCAGACTCTCAATACTCCCTAAGATACAGCAGTTATCTAAAATAAATTAAGATTGAGAATGCAGGAATTTTCATGTTCTCCTAGTATCTGTTTTTCTCTCAGTTTGCAGGAAGGCATTTGCCTATGCACCACTTTCTTCCAGTCTCTCCTACCTGCATTTTCTTAGATTCTGTTTCCGTACTCAGCATTATGTTACTGGAATACGTGTAGGACCTTTGTGTAAATTAAATGTTAATATTATAGGAGGAAAAATAGGTGAAAAAGTAACTGTACAAGTACACTGGGTGCCTATAAATATTCTAGGGTCTTCTTAGTTACCCCTACTTCTGAACAAATCATCCCCTCATAAGTTCAATGTGGATATTAAGAGCTGAAATATTTATTTTCTACATGTAACAACAGAATCATTACTATAATACTGAAAAATAACCTCAGTCTTCAGCAAAGTCATTCAAGGACACACATTCCTTTTCACAATCAATTTAATTCAAGTCATTAACCAAGCAGCCCAAAGAAGTTTATAGACCTTAAAAATACAAATAACAGAGTGTGCTATGTCTTTAATTAGTAACACTCCAGATTTGAAATGGTGACCTAGAGGTATATAACTCCATAGCCCATTACCAATCCCCTTAGCCACTCCGATCTGTCAGAGAACTTCTCCCCCTCTAACTCTTTTAACTAAGCTTAATAAAAACCAGGACAAATGTTTCTTTCCTTCTTTCTCTTTTCTCATCATTTTCAAATGCCTTTCCAAAACATTTAAGAAAGCTCCACAGTTTGAGGTAAAATACAAAATGTCTGAAAATTTCCTAATATTTAAGAAAACATGGGAGCAATCCTGCAGTAAAACTTTTCTTTAGGAAATACATATAATAAATCTTACATTCAAGAATTTTTATATTATCTTGCTTGTGAAAGCAAATATAAAACAAATACAGTCTTTTAGCATGGGATTGGTGATCCGTTACTGTAATGTTACCTGACATAATCGGCATAATCTCTTATCTCAGAAACTCATGCTAAGAGTTTTTTCCAAGTCATAAATAAGGGTGAAATAAGACTACAAATATAATTTATATTTACTGTCGAAGTTCTTAGCACTGAAAATGTTCATTAATGTTCTTATGCCCTTTCACTTAAAAACAGATTCAAATTTTAGGAGTTACGAGAATTTCAGCACATCAAAAAATGGAGTTTGCAGTCCATAGAAATCCTGGAAGTTGGCATTTACTTCTGTTTTGAACCAATCAATCTCAGCACCTTGTGACTGAAATTATTCTACTATATTGCTTCCAACTTATTCAACAATTTTGTTTCAGCTTTGTAGTTCTGAATATATCATACAATATATTACATATCATTCTTTATGCATATTTTGTTTCCCTCCTTCTTTCATGGGGCTCACATGCAAACATTTCTAAAACACTGTGCGTATTATGAGAACTCTCAGACATTCAGTGCTGCCAGAATAGTGTAATTACTCTATTTGTTTACTTAAGCTACTTAAACTTTCTTTTTTTTCTTCTTTTTTTTTTTTTTCTAATGACAGTGGTAATAACATTATCTCTCTTGTAGCCGTCTAGTACATGGAGTGGACTGTGAACCTCCACAAGAATTTTCAAACTCCATCTTAGCAAATCAACCATTTAGGGCTCATCCTCAGCAAATAGCAAGGCAGAGGGGTCCTAACTTCAGAGTGGGTATGAAGGTCTTCAGAAAGCTAACTAATAGTCTCCTCCTGCCCTTCAGAAAATGAATTTCATTCACTGGGAGGATGTGTGGAGGTCAAATATTTATGCTGTTCCCACCTGAGTCTAAAGAGCACATAATATGAGATGGGAGCAACACCAGTACACCAGTAGTGGGATGTAATTAGCTTATGAATTGATGCTGGTATTTTATGCCTAGACATTTTTTTTTTTTTCTAGTAGACTAGCTCAGAGCACTGTATTATTATTGCCACCATTTGTGCTGCTCAATTCCTGTGCTCAGTCCTTGAGATTATGTTTTTTGAATATGTTTACACATTAGTTTAACATGTTGTTTTACATCATAGAATGTAGAAGGACAAACAACAGATGTTTCAGATTTCTCCACGAATCCTTTCTCTAGACAACACATAGACAAACACCCTGGGCTAGCTGAAGCAGCTGCCTGAAGTAGAAGGCAGAAGGAGACTTAAGCCCTTGAAATAGTGAAACAGCAGTAATAGAGGTTTCTTTTCTCTGTGTCCCACATCCTGTCCTTCCTGCTGTAACTGCTTTCAGGTGTTAGATCTAAACCTGAGTATTTTGTCTCATCTAGGGTGGCTTGTCAGACAGAGTGCTTTGCTACATGTTTTTACACTCTTCCTTCCATATTTTATTTATTTTATGCAGAGTGGATTGTTTCATTTTCCACGAAGATGCATTGTCTGTTTGGCACTGATAAATCCAGCCAAAGGATGGTCTTTATGAACTTTTAACAGCAAAGCGAGATTCAGTGTGTCTCAAAAAATGTTCAAAAAACCTGACTTATACATATTTGATTAATTACAGTTTTTCTCCACGAAGTCTTTATGCAAAAAAGGTTAGATAACCTCAAGATTTCATAATTTACAAACAGTTTAGGATCTGCTGGGATAAAAATGGTCTGTTTCAGGATCTATCCTGATTAATAATTTCTGTCAAATGGATTTTGACATATTATAATTGAACAGTTGTAAACGTAAAAGCAAAAGTGACATTGTATTCCCCTTGAAAATGAAATTAAATAAAAGGCACTGCACCTTGCAATTGTTGTCAAGATAGATACCCAGCTGCAAAAGTGGATACCAGACCCAGCTACCTGCACAGGGCTAGGAAGCAGGATGGGAGAGTAAGATGAGACAAGGTTCCTAAAGAAAGCAATTGTTTAATATTGTTATATATGTATAATGGAGACAGCAAAGTTTATCTCATAGCATTGGTATATAGAAGGGTAGTCCAATTCTATTAATCTAAACAGCTAGATTAATTGCATTAGATCATATATATTGTAATGAGTGATCAGAGAAAGAGATTGTGTGCACGCTTTACTGGAAATGACCACCACATGAGCATAAATAACAATAAAACTCCGGAAGACAACTTCATCTAGACAATAATATTCTTACAACTTTTCTGAAGTTCTGACAAAACTGTACTGTCAGCTTATCTGGCAGCTTCACCCCCACATCTTACATGTCTTAGCAAAAGGGACAGAAATGGCAGATTCCGCTGCTCTGGAGCAGCATGACAAAAGAAAGTCTGTGCACTGGAGTTACTTCGCTTGAGAAAAAACGAGTTGTAAAGTACACAATCCAGTTCAAAATGAAATGCTTAGTTTATTCACCTGTTCACCTATATCACCCATGCATCAGGAGAACTCTGAGGTAACTGAATAACAAAAAATAGATGAAGCATCAGAAAAGGATTTCAGGCAACATGTAGTAGTACAAGAATGCTGATAATATAATACCTTTTTGTATGGCAGGAGAGCTGGTATATCATGCCATGGACCTTGACCACATTTTACAAGATATTTCATAAGGACAACATTTAAAAAATAGTTAATGAATTTCTTAACTTTCAGTCAAAGCACAGATTAGTGAGAAAGCATATTACTGGAAAACAACAAGGAAACACTGAGATAACATGCGTTAGACTGAATAGTCCTTATTTGTGGGTAACCTCTCTGATGGGTTAAGTTTCAGATAAGAATTCCTATTAAACAAGAATTACTTACCTGTAACAGATTTTCAGGTAATCTATGGTCAGAAGAACATTGACACTTAAAGTAAAATAAATGTTTAAAAAATCAGTACTGGACTGATTTTTAAAAGCATGTTAAGGGAGTGTTTGATTGTTCTGTGTTTGTTTAGCAGCACTGAAGAAAAGACTAACTAATTTTATTTTAACTACTGATTATCCCTTTCATATAAATTAACTTCCAGATCCTTTTCTTATATTGAATCAATGTGACTTTAAACAGAAGTCCACTTATTAAATCTTTTATTAGGTCTTTCATTATGTATGCTTGTAAAGATCTTAATGGAGATGTTAAGTAATGGAATTTTGCAAGTTCCTAAAATCTTTGTAAATCTCCATAAATTGTCTCTTTATGAGAAACCTGCTTTCATTGTGTCTGATTTTTTATTCATATGCAACAAAAATGTTAATATACTTTAATTAAACTAATATGATTTATCTTTTCACTCATTATACAAGTTAATTTTGTTCTAAAGAAATCCTGTTTTCAAATTCTTTCCAGCAATGTAGAATTAAAGTAATTATAGTTTGGCACAGGAAATGAGTCATAAAGGTCCATAATTTCTAAAATAAATTGAAGTTTTCACAGGCTGGATTAGCCATATGCTTTACAAAAGTGGGCAGGAAATGAAATAATTTTCAGTGCACTTAGTGCAAGAATTCACTTTTTGGATACAAATTTGTCAGATGATTAGTGAAATGAAATATTAACAGATTGAGAAGTTTTAATTTTTTATCTATGTTTTACTTGTCCTTGCTGAGATCATTGACATCTTTGTTAAAAAAAAAAAAAAAATCAGAAATTTTAACAATCATAACAATGTAACTACTGTAGTTTCCTTTCCAAATATCTGATTGATGGCAGAATATAGACAGCTACAAAAGCATTGACATACACATTGAAGTTTATGGAAGTTCTCGCATACAAATTTACTAGACCAACGACTATACGATTAACTTTGTTTTTCTGTTAATGCAATATTAGTGGCATCCATGGCTCATACATTATTCACTGAGATGTCTGAAGTTTCAGCATTGAAGTAGTGAGTCCTTGTCAGCATAACACTGGGCCTGGTGCTGATTAAGTGGGTACTGATGAGAATGAAATAACCATAGCAAAGGATGAGTCAGCGGCAAATAACAAGTACAGGGGTAACTTTATTGGCTTGACAGTAAGTTCAGTGAAATGAAATCTCCTTTGCCTAGAAAAGACTGGCAACAAGGACATAGTTGGGAAAGCAAAAACACTACTAAATGTCAGAGAATGAACATGTCACAGAAAACTCGTTGCCAAGGGGAAAAGAACAAAAAGTGTCTGTAGAGGAAAAGAACTTAATGCATGTAATATATTACATGGCAATGCACTCAAGAACTAAACAAATTACAGTCAATGTCATCCACCTCTACTAAACCCTCAGAGATACACAAAATAGATTGTAGACACAGCATATACTTCAGGAGAGCTGGTCAGAACAGCTTTAAAGCAAATCAGAGCTGTTTATGAGATCTGCATTGGCCAGCACATTAAATAAAATATTGAGGGAGAAGGCAGAAGTAGACTGGATCCTCCTCCTGATTTTAGGGCAGTTTCCAGCTCTAGTATGGTGCTGTCCTGGAGGAAGAGGCAGGAGAGCAGGAAAGGCAGATGAAAGAATCTTTGTTCTGACAAATCTGACTAACGGTTGTCCTGGGTAAAATTTGCGCTGGTCTATCCTTGAGCTCATGCTGTTTAGTGTTACATAAGGTTGGCATCATCTTACTTAACCTTGGTTGTTTTAACATTAAGAGTCTCTAGAGACAAAATAATCTCACCTACGTTAGACACCCCTTTCTAGAAACTTGAATTGCACTAAGGAAATGCTTTTCTCCCTTTACTCATGATCACAGAATCACAGAACGTTTGGGATTAGAAGGGACCTCAAAAGATCATCCAGTCCAATTTCCCCCATGGAGCAAGAACACCCAGATGAGGTTACACAGGAAGGCGTCCAGGCAGGTTTTGAATGTCCCCAGAGAAGGAGACTCCACACCCGCCCTGGGCAGCCTGTTCCAGTGTCTGTTACCCTCACTGAGAAGAAGTTTCTTCTCATATTTAAGTGAACCTCCTGTGTTCCAGTTTATACCCGTTGTCCCTTGTCCTATCACTGGTTGTCACTGAGAAGACCCTGGCTCTGTCCTCGTGACACTCACCCTTTACATATTTATGAACATTAATGAGGTCACCCCTCAGTCTCCTCCAAGCTAAAGAGACCCAGCTCCCTCAGCCTTTCCTCATAAGGGAGATGCTGCACCAGCCCAGTAAATTACTTTGGACCAGAGACTTAAGTTTTGAGTAACTATAGGTAGATTAGATTAATGACCATACATATTCACACAGAGGAGTGAGAAACTGCAAGAGAAGTGTTTGAAATAAAGAGGATGACTAGAAGTCTTTCCTAAATAGAAAGTAGCAGCCTCCTTTTCTATTGAGAATTTTAAAACAGATACCTGGATCCAGAAGAAGTCAGGAGAAAGGTAAAAATATAAGATGGATGATGTTTTATGTTGTACAAAGAAATTACAAGCTTTATAAGAGTTAACTCATTTTTTAAATGAGAGGCTTAGCATGAGATGTCTGAGATATGTAACTTATATATATCTTCACATCTCTGTGCTTGAATAAAATATCTCAATGCAGAATGCAGTCATCATCTCCTATAAGATCACCAGTCCATGACATCAATTACGCAATGAGTTTTCCCCTTGAACTTTTTTTCCTTATTATATTTTCATTACTACATTCAGCGTAGGAGTTAGGCTGGACAATTTTCTTGCTGCCATGATGGATGGTTATGACATGTTACGAATAAGTGGTGATTAAATATAAACTATGTGTTGTCCATCAATGCAGTTATCATGAAGGCTTTGGTGTTAATATATTTTTAATTCCCCAGTTCATGGATGAAAGGATCAACCTACATTAATAGTGCTACATAAAGGGATAATTTAGTAAGATACGTGGTGCCCTAATTCTGATTGAGAAAAACCTCCTGTTAAAATATGTAGAAATGGCAGTGTGACTAAACACCTTAGTTTGGTCTTAGGCTCAGGAGTAATCATGTCCTATTCACTGCAGAAATAAGTTTAATTCAGAATATTTCTTCATATTAAATTTTAACCTTCCATTTAAGGAACACGTTGAAAATCTAGTGTATAGATAATATTTTCTTCTTGTTAAGATAAGCATAATTTATTTGATTGTCCACATCTGTGTTGCTGCCTTTGGAAATGAAGAGAAACAATGGGTGATGAAAGCACTCTAACCGACAGCAAATGGAAACTTGTCTCTGCATCAGCTCGTCAGCTTATGGGATGAAGTCTGTTGAAAATCTTCATTTATAGAAGTCTTCAGAGACTGTCTTCATACATTTGTACATATTTTTTGGAAAGATAAGTGTTATTCCACCTTTTTGTCACCTGTTGTTCAGAGATATTAAGGAATCAAATACACATTCCTGCTCTTTTCCATCACCACTCTGCTTTTTTTCCCTTCTTGAGTAAGTACGATGAATTTTGCTGGACAAGATACAGGAGAATAAGTTCAGTAATATAAATATATAGCATAAAAAGTTTTAGGAGTTTGGTTTTAAAAATTGTTATTTTTATGACATTATGTCTCTATTTTTTGTTTTATATTGTGTTCTTAGTATACTCAATACAGAACTTTCATAAAGTGTTGAAAAGTTGAGAAGAGAGAGGTTTTAAGGATAGTCTATAGTAAAATAAATTTTATTTGGTCAGAATATAAGCTTTCTTTTGCTGGTAGACAATTCAGTAAAGACTCAGGTCCTTAAAAATGAATTATTTTCTAGTTAGAGGGCAAAAGGAAGAGAAAGAACATGGGAAGGATATCTTCAACTCCAGTGACCTATGGGAGGAGAAGGAATAGGGCAAGGATGATATGAAAAAAAATTCTTTTAAGTAAATGAATGTATTTCAAGAGCTAATTTTAATTCAACTAAGACAAAATTCCTAACTGGACAAAATTTGGTGACAGCCATATTTAAGCAGCGTTTCAGCCAGCTTCAGTGAGCCCCCACAAGCCTGAAGCCAGGCTCAGCGTGAAAGCAGAGACCCCCTGGTGACCTTTCTTCTTATCAACTATAACTTCGGTTGAAGTCTTTGAATTGATGCAGAACAGACACAGGTCCTTTATTTTCTACCTTGGATTCAAGTGGGAAGTAACGATAGAAAAGATTAACATTATACATAGCTGAACTCAGAGAGAGAGGAGTGGCTGGCTGGATTTTTTTTTTTTGCTTACCATTGAAGTGAAATTTAGAGAGGGGAAGCACTACGACATTAGCCTCAAGTGAATGGGTGTTTGTCTGCCTTGGCATGGGCTGTGCTTGCCCTGATTCTTTCTGTCAGTATATTGCTTTTCTCAATTTTTTAAAATAATATTATTTGTTCCACTTAAAATGTGAAATAAAATAGATAAACAAGTACTTGTAAAAGAAAAATAATTTTATAGAGATATTTTATTTCAAATAAAATGTTTTAAAGCTATTACTATACTTGGAAGACTAAAAGGCAAAGGGAAGTGGGAGGAATAGTCTGTGAGCACAGTTAAGAAGACACTAATTCTCACTGAAGGTGAACACTGTCTCACCAATAATTTCAGTGGAATCAGAATCACGTCCCTAAAATAAAGCAGCACTTGCAGGAAAAAAAAAAGGCAAATATTTAAGCATATTAGATCTATTATCCATTTACAAGTTTGCTTTATCATCACAGTACACAGATCAAATGTCTGCTCAATGCTGATTGTTTCAGCCAAATTAAATATAAAACATTAATGAAGTCTCATGTGAGGGGCAAAACAGGGATGCTAAACAAATCTGGAAATCACAAATAGACTTTACTTAGTCTTGGTCAACTTCTGATTAATGGTATATTAAGTAGGAGTAATTATTCAAGTTATAGGTTTCTTTGTACAAATTACAGGTAATAAGTTTAATGTGGATGTGACATAGTTTCTTAATTCTAGTCATTAAGGAAAGTAGATTTAACTCCATTAAGTAACCTCACTTAAATATGACAATAGATAACTGTGGTCATTAAACTAATGACATCTGTCATCAACACTGATATTACCACTATGCCATGGATACTTCTACAGTAAAGACTGTGTCAATGTTTCTGTTAGAAAATTATTCAGGGGTTTGTAACTTGTCTATTTTAAGTAATGGTGGAGGAAGAAAAATTAAGTCAACCCAGGATAAAAGTCATTAAACAAGGTCTGCAGCAGTTGTGCACGTTGGGAAAGCCTCCAGAGTTGATTTCAATGTGTCAGAGCAGGACGACTTTCGATAATGTAGAACTGTCAAGTGGAATTTAATGTATATATGCCTGTTTCAATCTGTGCTTCAGAAAAACTGTCCTCAGCACAGAGCTCCTCAAGAAGCCTTATATAGACAAAATCTGCACTGTTTAAACTCTCTCCATTCTGTTATGAGTTCTAAGACATCTTCAATAACAGGATTCCAGTATATATCCAGTATGAAGTATTTTAGTCTTCTACCTACAGACAAGCATAAATGAAACACTTACACTTTCTAACCAGCACCTAATAGCTTTTGGTAAAAATGTGAGTGATGTGTAATAAGTTTACAAACTGCAAGTAGTTCAGATAGATATATCCTCAGGGAATCTCCTGCTGTCTATACATGTAAATGTACAGAATAACCTGCTATTCTGTAGCTGAAGGTATTAGCTCAGCATTCAAAAATGCTGAAGTTCTCAGTGTAACATTCATTCTCTGCTGGTTTTGTACACTCACTTCCAAATAGTTGTACATTATTTTTATTGCTTCCTCAGTGCTTATTTCTTATCTGGTAGGAAAAATAAAAGTGAGTGAGTTTCCCTATCAGTCTGATAGAACTGGCTAGGGCACAGTGGAAATCAAACTGAAGAATGGTGAAGATGGGTCAGATTTTAAAGTCAAGAGAAACAATATCACTTGAAACCTATTCTTGTTCTGCAATACAGGATGACATCTTCTGAATGAAGCTTGAGAGCAGAACACATCCTCTCTGGTCTCCCTGACTTTTAGACACCCCTTTTCCAGCCCTTCTCCCTAACTGCTGACCTCGGTCTGGCATTGCAGCCGTATTTCTCAGGATTTGGTGAGGAGATGGAACCTGGCAACTCTGAGCGTGCAGGGTAAATATGCTCTTCGTGAAAGCAGCTTGCAGAGATTTGCCTGTTCTTGTGCAAGAATTAGAAGAGACAGTTCTTTTTTTCTTCTCTTATGTCTTGGTAATTCAGCACTGGACTTAAGTTTTGTGATTTTTAGTTTTGTTTCTTTGAATTATTAAATAAAGGAAAAGCACACTTACTGTTAGAAATACCATTGGGATATACCAGCTGTGGCCCCTCCTTTTTGCTTTTACTTTTGCCCTTGCTTTTATAGCCCTGAAGTGACAACAAAGGCACTCTACAAATGAATCTTCCTATCTCCCCGTGATAGTTTACTCCACACAGCATAGCTCTGCTTCTGCAAGCAGGGCCGGTGGGAAGAATAGCCAGGATCAGAGCCATAAGGTAAATAAAGGATCAGCAGTTCTCACCAATGGAGGAAAAGGGGAAAATGATGCAGCCTTTGGGGTGCAGTAACTGCTGAACTGAACTCTATGAAGAGACACTGCTAATCACAGAGCTTTGCTTAAGATCTCTGGGCAATTCCTGCTTCTGCCTGGTGAGCAAGCAGGTAATAATTTATAACGCAATAAAGAAGTACTGCATGTTCTTCAAGCTGCCATGTAAATAACAAGTGTGAAACTGCTGGAATAAAAATGTTAGTGTAGATTAAAAAAATAGAAACCATTTAAAAATAAAATCCAGGTATAAAAATCAAAATCAGGGGACAATTTTCCTACTAAGACAAAGTGTATTAAGAAAACGAAAAATCAAGCTATTCTAATGCACTCAAAGGCCTGTATTTTTTGTTACCAGCTAGGAAAAAGAGGTGAAGATCATATCAAACAGAAACAGAAACTTAAAAGGATGTGTTCACTTTCAGTTTCTAATACATCAAATTATGAAGTAGGTGAAAAAAAGGAATACTTAATTGATAAAAGTCAATAAAGGTGTGAAAATAAACATACACAACCCACATTCAGGTGAACAAGTAAAAATAATTACAGTTCTAGACAGCTGAAGAACTTAGTGCTAATGGCTACAGGCAGGAGCCTGTAGTACACAAGGTACTACAAACAGCTCTTCAAATTATGCTTTCTTCAAAGGAGAAACCAAGCGTCAAAACTTCTGCTACTCTAATTCAGTCTGTGAAAAGGCACATCATAAAATGCAGACTTAATTATAGTGTTTTCTGCTAAAAGTTTGACAGCTAACATAAAATACAGTTAAATATAAAAAAGAAAGACTTAATTAATTATTTTGTGAGTACAGATGAAAATTTAATGGGACTTTGAATCCTAATTCATTGAAGACAGGTCTACAATGGGTAATGGAATAAATGGCAGATTTCTTCAAAACACTTCCATGTCAATCAAATAGGTCTACAGACCTCAGTGTAGTGTGTGCAGTCTGTTAGCACTGCAGCTGTATGAACAGGGAGTAGTAGAAAAAGCGTAGTACCATGTAAAAAGGCATTGTTGATTAAGTTCTGGCTAGATCCTACTAGCAGTATCTTGGTGCTCTTTGAAACATGCTTTCTTAGGTATTTTGCTTATGTAAGTAGTTATTTTATTTCAAATATTGGACTTGACAATAGATCCAGGGGATATCTCAGTAAAAAAAACCCTCCACACAATTTTCTAGACATCAAAATCATTTTTGTGGAAGCCTTAAGAGCAGGCGATGAAAACTTGCTCTTCCATTTGATCTCTTTCCTCTACATGGCCTTCAAAGCTATCAAAATACTATTGGATAAGATAAGATTCATCCAGGGCAGTGAGAAACCTCTCTGCCACCAACCCCTTGCAAGTAGGACAGTAAACACACTGCTTATCAGCACAAAAATCCATAAAACCCTCAGGCTGGTATCTGAAAAAACATAGTAAGGAAATGTCTCTCATACACTCTAACAGAATATTAGGGTGACCTTGACCAGCTCATCTTTGAAGAAAAACCTGTGTGTTCCTAAAAGCCAAACAAAAGGACCTACAGTTAGACAGTAGTGATAAATCTGAATTGTTTAATTACTCTGCTAAAGCCTTTTTATTGGGGTCATTCCTTATGGCACTTTGTAATGCAAATGTGAAGTCATTGATGTTATATAAGTTTTTACAGATGTTATGAGAAAAAAAAGCAGCATGTATGTGGAAAAAAAAAATAGTGGTTTACAAAGCTCAGAATACTAAAAGCAAGTAAATAACAGTGAGACTCCAAAATAACTACTCATCTGAGCACATTCTCTGAGAACTGCTGCCATTCATAAATCACTGAAGTTGCACTGTGTGCATTTTATGATGTCAGCAGAGATTCTTGAGTGAATTATTGGCTTGTATTCACATGACTACCACTCTTCACACTGTATCATATAAAACACAGATAGCCAAAAGGAAAGGAAAAGCTGGAAATTGTAGCAACAAATGCAATGTTCTTATTCTGAGGAATACCCTTCTCAGGGAAGTATCTTTGTGAATATTTTTTTCAATTGTCTGATGACATGAGAATTACGGAAAGAAGCTGCTCAGATACAAGAGGAAGATATGCCCAATGGATATTTCAGATCAGTTCTTGTCCTGAAAAATATTTTCCCATCCTCCAGTCAGAGTAACGCATTGTCTAAGGGAAGAAGGAGAATAAACCTTGGACCTCATTTCCTGGGCTAAATAATAGCCAGGATGTGAAGAGTTAATAAAGACTGTGCAAGGTCATTGGCTCCTCTAAGGAGAAATACGTAAAGATTCCTCTGAGACAGACTGGATGTTTGTCAGATTGTTCTTATTTACAATCCAATGGAAAATGAGACAATGAGAGGAGCAAGACGAGGGAGATGAAAGAGGATAGGTAACTCAATATTTTTGTAACCATTGATATTTAGGCTTGTGTTTGTAGTTGAATTTGCAGCAAACTTTTAGATTCCTTCAAGGAAAGCTAGAACTGGTAACAGGGTATTTAACAGCCAACAGAAAAATGTATGAGATAGTGAAGAGAATGAATTCCTTTCTTCTGGAGGGACACCGAAGATTTAAATTTTCAGATATTCCTGAACCTACATGTTCAAAAGGCCCAAAACTTGAAATGGCTTTGTTGTATCTGCATAAAATAAAGAGCGTAAAATAATTTCTTGGGTGATGTGTCTCTCTCTTCACTCTCTTTCTCCCTTCAAAAATACTTTTTCTCTGCTTCTTTGTCTCTGAGATAGCATGCTACTGCACCCATGTCCAACCTGTTTCTTCCAAATGGTAGAGTTACAACAAAAATGTTATAGGTGACTCTTATTCAGCAGATTACTTTATAGTTTCATTGTCTCTGTTAGCCTGGAGTTTCAAACTCCTCTGATTTTCAGATTTTCTGGTTGGTTGGTTGATAGCTCAAACACATGAATTTTGACTTGCTCTCCAAAAAGAAAATTCTTGTAGGCATTTAAAAATGAACATGCAACTTTGAATTATTTGATTTGGAAGAATCCTAATGTCTGCTGTGCAACTGCATCCAGCCCACATCTTTCACAAAATACAAGGACGGTGTAATGTTAATATACATTTCAGACCACCGAACCACTGTCAGTGAATGAAACTGAAAAAATATTGCAGTCAGATTGGTTCTCTACAAGAAAAACCAAAGGCTCTTCCAATCTCTTCATTCAAGTCTTTTCCAGCCTGTAATACATTTTAATTCAAACATACTACATTTACCCGGTGGAGTTCTTCTTTTGTTCTTTCAGTGTATTCAGGTCAGCTCATTTCAACTCTCTGAAAACTGAGTGAACAAAAAGCCAAGGTATATTCCAGACAATCTTAATTGTAACTTTGATGTTTGACATATGCCAATGGGATTATTTCTTCAGATTTTTTTTTGAGGTTTTGCTGAACTGAAGAAATTTCACAGGATCAGGACTCCCGAAAGAAGTCTTACATTCTGCATTGATGCCATTCTTTGTTATGATATGTTCACTAATTACTTATTTCCTAACTCATTATATTTGTTTGTTTCTTTATAGACGAAGTATAAGAGAAATAGGAACTTTAAGCATTGGAAGTTTATTTCTGTAATTCAGTCATGGAGCTTACATCCCATAATGTAATGAGTTCTCTACTAGCAGATATGATTTATTTGGAGGACAATATATTAGTAGTGTCTGCATTCTGATAAATATTGGGGTTCTTTGTTTGTTTGGTTGGTTGGTTTGTTTGTTTTGTTGTGTTGTGTTGTTTTTAGTTTTCTTTTTTTTTCTCTGTTCCTCTCATTGGAAACAAAAATTTTGTGCAGTCTTTATGTTGTGCCTTTCCCAAGAATTTATCACTATACTCAATAACCACATCTTTCAAACAGAATTTTACAAGGTGAACTACGTTTGCAGACAATGAGTTTTTTAACTTCTGACAATAAATCTTATGGGCAAGGTGAGGGAATGGTCAAGATAACTAGTTTAGGTTAATTTACAAATGGAAATTTGTAAACGTAAGGATTTGTAAGTATAAGGATGCTGAAAAATGCGGTTTACAGATCATAAACCTTAGACAAGGAGAAGTCAACCTTGTTATATACAAAGACATGTATTTGAAGATTTTTTTACAGTTTTTATATTGTTTTAGGTCACATACCTTTTACTGTTGACTTTTCTGCAGAACATGTCAGTGTAGGAATAAGAAAAAGAAGTGTTTCTGTTTGTATTAGTGAAGACAGAAGAGGTGTTCTGAGCACATACGAGAAATGTGAGAAATCAGGAAGAGACAATGATATGAGCAACTAACGTAAAAGTGTACCCTTACTATAAACAGAAAGTTTGAGAAAAATGTTAAAGAAACAACATAAAAAATACTATTTAAAATGTTCTTGGATAAAAATAGTCTCATATTTTTAGAACTTTAAATGAAAAAAGCAATTTTTTTTTTAAAGAATATTGAATAGCTCTGACTCATAGAAAGGTGGACAAAATCACTGCAGGATGAAATAAACGCAGGATGTATGAGGCAAGGTATTCAGGGAGGTAACAAGAACATATTTAATAGTTGTTAAGAGTGAGCTGGGATACTGGGTGAACCTCTAGAATAGTCTTTTTAAAACTGATGAATTGAGCAATTGACTGGATGTAAAAAACAGAGTTAGACTTTACACACAATATCATGGTTCTCATTTGAGATTAAAATGAAAATCTGTCAGATTAAGATTTTTTAATCTCTTCATAACAGAGATTGTAACTTTTCTAATCTTATCCTACTATAAAATATAATTTATTTGAGCAGATGTTTCATGGGAAAATAGATTCTTAAGCAAATGTCAGGTCAAATAAAAGTACAGAGAATATAATATGAATGTGTTTATTTTTTTTTTTGCAAGCTCCACATACATTCTCAGAAAATTATTTTTTCACTATTGTCTCAACCCTGAAGCCATGCTGAGGAATGGTGAGCTGCCTCAAGGTTTTTGACCATGTTCAGTGCTATGACAGAAGCAGAGCGTATTGCTAGAGAAAGCTGGTGAGATGGGGGTTGGAGGGACAAGATGTGTTCAGGAATAGTGAGTCTGGGAGCTTCTGGATACAAAAGGAAGAAGGGGACACATGTTTTGTGGACAGGTGATGATGTTCAGGCTCACGCAGTGTGCGAGTCTGTCCTCTCCCAGTCCCAAGAGATCCCAAACCATGCTCTTCATCTCAAATTTCTACATGACTTCCACCTGCTCTGTCTCAAATTCTCACTTCCCAGCTGCCTAATCCCACCACAGTGAAGCCAACCTTTTCCCAGTGAAAACCACACAGCTACCTGCCTCAGGGTTAAATCATGAGCATAGCCAAAATCAGTTTTGAAGATACACAAGTTCTTAAAAATCTATCCCTACTGGGAATTTTTGAAAAAAAATGGATTAGGGTTTAAAATTCATGAATTAATTATTCATTTAAATTATTTTATATCACATATCCACTTCAGCAGGTTTTACCAATTATCAGGAAAGGTAATGGTCCCTTACAGTTAAAGGTGGACGGTATTTGTGATTTTCTCACTAACCAACTGGATTGCTTTGGTAATGATTGATTGCATAAGGGAAGAACATGAGAATCCTCATCTGAACTGTAGTTATAATTATCTCCTGTCTTACCTTGCACTGAAATAATAAAATATGATCCAAGACTGTGAAGCACCTCAAGTATAATATAAAGACAAAATATTATTTTGCAACTTGAGCTGAAGATTACTAACTTTATTGCCACAACTAAAACGCATTTCAGTTCACAAAGCAAGCAGTGAAAACTATCCCTGTGTTATTTTATTATTTATTTCATTACAAACTAAAAATTTGGAAATGTAAACTGTATATAATGTGAAATGCAGAGATCTCATGTGTTGTGCTTCTACAACATTTAACATGATGGAAGCCCCAGGCTGTGTTGGCAGAAAAGCACCACATCACAGATCATGTGTGGAAATGGTAATGGGAATGAGCAACATTGAGAAAACCAAATTTCAGCTTCCAATCCATATTAAAATATGTATAGTTTTGTTCCATTTTTTTGTCTGAAACATCTAACAGTCTTAAATCAACAACACAGACCTAATTTCATAAGAAGAATAATATCAGAAAACTAAAACCAAATCTATGATTACAATTCTTCTGGCTGATAAAAGCAGCTTTTTCCGACTGTGTTCTTATAGTTCTGTTTCTGCTTCTACCTGGAACACAGAGGTTAGGAAATGCACAAAAGCACAATAAACCTATCTTACTGCTTCTGCTGCTTTAGCAGTGTAGGGTCTGTCCAGGTTGACAGAAAGAGACAAAAGTCTGTTACTTTCTGCCCATGTTTATTTCCTCTTATTTAAGGTTCTGAAACCACTCCAGACCACATAAAGGAAGTATGAATTTTCTTAATTTTCTTCCTTTCTGTATAGAGACAAAACTAGTCAGGAAGAGATCTGTGATTGACCTGTGACCCACAGTCTTGGTTGCAGTCAGAGAATCCGAGTAATTTCACTGATCACATTATGCTTGAAAATTATAAACTGAAAAAAAGCACACAACATACGCATTTAGATAACACATTCTTTTTTTTCCAGTTCCATTGAAGTCTGAGATAGTCTCTGAGTTTCCAGTAAAAGAAAACACCTGGGCCAGAAGAAAGCTGGCATTTTTTAAGTGGGGAAATAACACCCATTTCAGTTTGGAATTTGCTATACTGTACTGGGATATACTGAAAGAACATCACTGATACTTGTGCTTGGATAACATTATGCCTACAATTTTGCTGAGCCTGAAATTACATTTGTCTTAACTTTACCCTAGATTCATATTTTTGTTTAGATACCTGCTTTATATATTTCTCCAGTAAAAAATGCCTTTTCAAATAATCACTTAGCATCTAATATCTTTCATTCGTGCATTCAATAGAACTGCTAAATGCAACAAATGATCATGAAAGCCAACTGATAGTTCTTACTACATCAGTACTCCTGGGCTTCCCATTTATAGAAAAAGGAGATTAAATTGCTTCCCAGAGATAGTGGGGGAGATATATAGGTGAGATCCCCCAGCATTGATGAGAAAAACTGCCTTGGAGCGGAGAGAAATGTCAAAACAGGTATTGTGCGTTTGTGTTGTATTTGTATTGTTATTTTTCCATGTGTATTTTATACATAAATATCTCCCAAAGATTTATTAATAGAAAGTTGTTTTTTAAGGATGAAATTGCAAAAATTATGAGTAGAATCTCTTCTTTAAGAGCACTAACAGGGACTGAGTAATCACTTTAAATTCAGACTCAGTGACTTAGGTGCAAGGAGGATTTCATGTTATTATAATAACTTTCAGGACTGAGATTAAGAACAAATTTTTCAAATTCCAACATCCTCCATAGATTTATCATGTGACATTGGACAACTTACTTAACCTGTCTTCTTAATTTACAATAGAGGATCCAATTCTTCCTTGCACTTTCATCTTCCAAAAAATAAATCCTTTGAACAAAGTGAGGAATAGAGATTAATTCCCCAGTCTTCCATTTAAGGTAAATTTATATATGGATATCTATAAGTCTCAAATGTTTAACTTGGCTCTGATGAACCACAGCTGTAGACATACCAACACTACAAATTAGCAGCTTTGTATGTATAATAAAATTATTTTGGGCAGTATTTTAGCAGCTGTACTGCGTTTTCTTCATGCAGTTCACTGTTCTTGTCAAACTTGTCCTATAAGGTAAGTGAAATGTGTGTATTTCCATTTTTACAGATGAGGAATAAATTTTGAGGGCCTCTGCCAGATGAAGGCAGCACAAGTAGGTGAAAATACAGATCAAAAGACAGCAAATCGTCCATCCCTCTTAATTATTGCGGTTGCAAAATGGCTTAAATATGAAAAGCCTTCTTTTTGACTGAATTAACTGAGCTTTTTGAACATGCTGCTGATACTTAGAAATCTTAATTAATAGTTGAAAATTATGGCATATATTAGGGAACATTTTCTGAAGAAAAATAATAGATTGTAGTCTCTCTACAGACAAAACTAATTCTTTCCTCCTGTATCTGGTCTGTCCTCTACCTCCCTGGGAACCCTTCCCGGGATGAGGGGAGCACAATGTGTGTCCCCCTTACAAGCGGATGATGGGAGTGTTTTTGTCACCCTTAAGTGACTACCAGCTGCTGCTATCAAATCAAAAATGGCTGGAAAAAATGAAAGGGACATAAGAAAGTAATCCTTTAAAATTGCCACAATATTTACTGGAAAGAGAGGCTTTCAGGGGAAATCAAGCATGTAATCCTGTAAGCCTTCTGCCCAGTCATAGCATGAGCGCACAGGGGCACCTATTGAAATATGGTAATGATCACGGTTCTGCAGCCCAGGAAACAAATGAAAATAATGAACACGTTTTAGAAATAGGGAGAGATTCACTATTCGAGTCTTTTCCATGGGCTCAGAACAATTGTTACTATTCATAATTAAAAGCATCTAGCTATATACTTTTGCAATTTAGGTAAGTTTATTTTGAACTGAGATGGTAAAAAACTCCCCACCCAACACAAACACATTTATAGAAATAGACACAGCATTATCATGCTGCATAATATTGAAAACATCCATTTTATGGCTGCACAATTTCCTCCTCATACTACTGTGCACCAGCAGTAACAAATACAAAAGCAGATCGATTTAAAGTTCAAGTTAAGTTGCATGAGTTCCCCATGGTGAAGCAATTATTCCCTCAGAGGCTCTCATTTTCTTTATCACACCATGAATTCCTCAGACAACGAATGTGCAGTTTCTACCATGTGGTTGCTTGCATTGCAACGAAAATCTCAGGAACATTATTTAAGGACAGACATTTTTCTCTCTGTGAATGCTTCCTATACTTGATGTTTGATCCCTCTGCAATCAAAAGCATTTATTCTTGGAAAAATCATGTTCCCATTAATCTAATCTAAGCCATCTTCTTCACTTTAAACCCACGAGTTATTTACTTCTCAATAATATAAACTTTTTGATAAAAACCTGGGATGTATATAATAACACTACGTATATTGGGTTGCAGTGAAGTGGTACAACCAATATTTTATATATCTAAGAGCTGGAGATAGGCATCATTACTGAACCTTAGCATTATACTCCACTGTATCTCCCTGAAATGCATGGACAACTTTGGTTTTAAATCTGTCACCATGCTCAAAATTGAGTTTCGCTCTTGCAGCATTCAGCTCTATTTGGACCAACAGCTTCAACCTCCAGCTGTAGCCCTCCTGCAGTCGCCACTGGATGCATAGTCTCCATCTCTTTTTTACCTTTCTCTAATGTTTGTTTTGCAGGGTAGAGCTCTGCAGATTTCTGTCCTAGATTCCCATAGCAGAGTGACTGCAGAAAAAAAAATCCTTACTTAAGTCCATAATTTCTAATTGCCATTCTTGTGGGTACTCCAGTTAGGGAAGAGAAAAAAAAAATCAGACAGAAAAATCAACTTTACAGAGAATTTCCCAAAGTAAAAAGGAGCAGATCAGATAATTTTACGTCGTAAATACAAACGGACTTATCAAACTTGATAAAACTGTTGATGGTTTTGTTTCTGTATTGTTGAAGACATCTGTGACCACCTTCAGTGGTCAAGAAGAGTCATGATAAATAATCTGGTTTCAAGAAACTAATATATTTAAATAATAAAACTCCATTAAGTTCATAATTCTGTATTTCTGTTAAAATTATCTATTTCCTCATCTCTCTTTCTTTTTACATTTTGTTGCAGAGTGCCAGAAAACTCACCTGATAAATTAGTAAAAACCGTATTAACAGCTAAATTCAGTTTTCATTCTCACATTGATTATACATTACAAATACAATCTTGGAGAATCGATTTGCATGAAGCCCTTCTGTCTGACAGGAAAGTAACTGAGTTGTATTTTTGGTTTTGGTTTGGTTTGGGTTTTTTGTTTGTTTGTTTCTTTTTCTGTGTTTGTTCTTGTTTTCTTGTAGCCATATTCAGATGTAATATATATCATTTCTGCATAGTGTTTCCTATTGGCTTAACCAAGACTTCTGGAGGCAACTAGCTGATATGAAACACTATCCTCAAGGAGTACGTAGAGTTTGGGCATCTGAGCATGAGTGCAGGATGCTGTACAATAACCTTTCTCCCAGTAATCTACAGTAAAACACAAGAATGGCTGAGGGATGGAAAAAGGAGTCTACAGTCAAATAAGGACATTTGTAATACATTTTTTTTCCTGCAAATTACATGCATGCACGCAAATATATATGCATACAGTAATTGATTAATTTTCACAATTTTTATGCTATTTTTTATTGTGTGGTTGACTACAGATAGGAAACCAAATAAAATCCTGACTAAAGGTGCAGAGGAAAAATGATCACACCAGGCAGAGTTGCAGTAGAAGAGGCAAGGTCAGAGACAAGACTGGGATTTAACTGTGAAATGTGGCACAGTGTGTGTACACACCTGGGAGGAGAGAGCAGAAGAAAATGTGGGGAGTCATGAGAGAGATGAGCACAGCAGGGCAGAGCTGTAGAATGCTGTGAAAGAGACAACAAGGAGTTCAAATCTAGCATGGCAAAGGAGAGGGTCAGCCTGAGAGCCATAAAGAAAGATATTTTCACCTGAAAGCCAAATTTCATCCTCAGTATTATTGAGTTATTTCAACAAATATATCACAGGTATTATGCCCTCTCCGTCAACACTTAAATCATTTATAAAACCAGATGTTCTTATAAGTCCATCACTGAAATCAGTATTTGCTGGTGGATAATTTCTGCTTCACTCATCAGTCCATCACCTACTTACTGGCTTTGTAATTAGAACTAATCGGGGTATGCATTTTTCTACAGTAGGAAAAATGGATGTATTTACTGCCTTCAGAAAGAAAATCTGTCATTTCCACATTTCTCATTAAAAGGAAATTTTAAAAAATAATTCAGAAAAACAAATATTTCTGTTTGGTTACATGGAAGTAAAACTTAATGTCTTGCTGTTCCCTGGGACAATTCCCTGACAGACAGTACCAGCATTCCCAAGAGTTACAGGTGAGTCATGGAGCTGCAGCATTTGCAGGGACCTGACTCCAGAGCAGGCAGAAAGAGAGTTCACCATGTTTGACCTGGCAGGGCAGAAGTGGCCTGAAACTGTGGTTCTTTGAAATCTGAACTCCCAGGCAAGCTCTGCTTTGGTGAAGGTGCATCGAAATTAATCCCTTTCCATGCAATCTTTCAGTTTTGATGAATAATTGTTTTCCACAAAGAAGCAGTTTGCTGAAAAACTCCTGACAGGTTTTCTTAACAGGACTGAGCTGGATAAGAGCAGATACCTGTGTTTTCAGCTGTTTTTTGCGAGGGAACCTACGTTTTGATAGTTTCATGACACTTACTAGAGAAAAACTCAGCTTCAAAGAATGTTATTTTTTCTCTTAAAAGCGTATTAGTCAGCCTGGTTACACTAACCTTTGACAGCTAGGTCATAATATGCACTAAATAATAATCTTATTGCAAATGTAAGTTATAAGAAGATACGAAAAAGGGAAAGAGCATGTGTGTCATCTGGAGTTACAGCTGAAACTACAGTTTATCAGCAATTTTATAACTGGTCAACCAGCAGTGCTCACTAGTTCATGACTATGTTTTCCCATTTATTACGTGCCAGCTGAGGCCAATTTTCAGCTGGGAACTATAGCGGCTATCTCTGTGGAAAATAAAAGAATGTCACTTTAAATTTCTTTGCGGCATGAAAGAAATGTCAGCTTCATGCTGGAAATGTACAGTGATACACATTTTTTTCTGACCTGAACACGTTGCATCAATTCATACTCATGAAAATGTCATTTGTGACTTGTTTTTTTCTGCCTTTTAACCAATTTCCAACCTAAAAAAACCCACTTTCTAGCTGCTCAGTGATCACAGTGTAAATTTAACACTAACTTCTAGCACAAAGTCTTGAAAGCTTCAAAGAATTTATATTTGTGGTGGTATAGTTTGCCACTGAATAAATTTTAATAGAGAAGAGCAGAAAAAAGAGAGAGGGAGGAAGGGAGGGAGGGAGGGAGGAAGGAAGGGAGGAAGGAAGGGAGGAAGGGAGGGAGGAAGGAAGGGAGGAAGGGAGGAAGGAAGGAAAACCTACTTTTTGTGCTTTTCCCAAATTACCCCAACAATTTTCTACATTTGTAGGCTACTTTCTTCTCAAACTATATGATTACCCAAGCTCTATCTTTTTAGCTGGTTTTTGGCCATTGACATGTTCGATCAAGTCTCAAGTCACAGAATTATTACAGATATCTCACCTTTTAACAACAATTTCTGGAACTATTTGCCTATTCTTCCACCATCATCAGCCACCATACCTAGAGAGAACAAGCCTGATATAGGGCTAATAAACTAGTCTTAGATACTAAGTCACTATCTGTCTCTAAACAGTGGTAAAGAATCAAAAAAGGTCACATTTCATCAGGTTTTTATTTTCCATTCTAATTTACAAAGAGACTCATCTCTGTATTCTTCACAGAAGTATAAAGCCTTCCCTACTTCTGATAATCCTTTTATGCTTTCACATTAATGTGACAGAGTACAGAGTATTAATTATTAAATACTGCTTATACAGTGCTGTAAATATACACTACTTTACAGAACTTAAGATAAGCAATGGCTCCATTCCTAATGAGCTTACTATAATTAAATTCATTGTTGAATCTACATATGAAATGTAGCTAGGAGTCAAACCACACAGGAAAAATCTTCAAACTGGGTAGAGGCACAGATGTGAATCTAACTTGTTCCGGGGTTATGAAAATTAGAAGTAGCAATTGCAGACTACGATTGCCTATTTACTCTCATAATTCACTGAACTTTTTGGCAAAGCATTTATGAAATACACAGACAGATATTTGTGGATGTTGCAGTTTGCACATATGCAGGTCAGCTGGAAAGCTGACTTGTGATGTCTAATGGTCCATAATACCTAATATGTGTAATGTCATTCTGCTTTTGGATTAATATGCTGGTTATTGAAAGTACATAATGGTATGCTTAGCCTTGTACATTATTTCAAATCAGGATTCATTCTACCCTCAAACCTCAAATGACACAAATCCTTTTCCCTGCTCACATCACACGTCGCAGCTGTGCCTAGGTTGTTTGTAATATGTTTCTTTGTTTGAAAAGTGGTACCCTTCTGGGACTCAGTTTATATATAGGCTCTTCTGTAACTACTTACTTATACTTAAAAGGTGAAAGGTATAGGAAATGGGGTACAAAAGAACTAGAATAAAAATAAAGAAAAATCTGTAATGCTGAACCATGGTTTTAGATTGATATTTAAGATTTACTGGGTACAGTAATGTGTAAATTTTAATAAATTTTCTGCTTTTTTAAAAAGGATAAAAAAGATAAAAGATAAAAAAGATCTGTCTCTTATTCCCAAATCCAAATGAAATTCTTCTCAAATGTAACCTCACATACTGTTTTTTTCAAGTTTGCAATCATTCCACCAGAACAATCTAATGCATGGGAAAATTTTTATCACCGACAGATGAACAACTTGCTGAGAAAGAATCCAGTCTCTTCTCTACATTGTGCCCATGCGGTTGCTTCAAGTGAAAAGCACTGTTGGGTACTGCCTCTGATGTAATGAAATTGTCAGAGTTGATTTACAATTGCTTCCAGAAAATTTGACTTCTCTTGGTACTCCACTCATTTCACTTAGGGTAATAGACCCACCTCCTTAAACATCTGCTCTTTGAGTAGTGTGGGGTTAAAAATAATGGGCACGTAACATTCTGCACAGCAGAAAGAATGAAATGGAGTCCAGTCTGATCAACCTCCACTCTTATCCCACAGCATAGATCACCTTACGCACTGCTGGCAAACCAGAGTCACACCCCATAGATGCACTACTGACGGGCTCTACAACCAGCATCTGGGTTGGGCAGATAAGGGCAAGAAAGGTAATAATTTTTAATCACAAATTACAGCTGTCCTGGTCTTGATATAAATCAGCAAGGTAGTGACAAAAGACTTTGTGGACATACGCTATCCACTTTGCCATGCATTATGCATTAGCCAGAGCGCCAGGGGGAAAAATCCTAATTGTTTGTTTCATCAGTAAAGCTTGGCAACATACTGTTAAGCAGGGATATTTGAATATTAACCTCAAAAATAAAAAAGCCTACTGTCCTACTCTTAAGTATCACCTAAATAATTTCTGCAAGGACCATAAAACATTTTTATTTCCAGTGGATTACCTTGATAGGGAGAACTTCCAGATTCCCAGTGTTATATACTAACTGATGCTTTTCTTGTCTAGTTGAAGCATATGTTCCTTGACCATAGTACACGACACACACTGTCTGTTGCTACCATAAAACATATGCTGCAAGGAAACAAAAAGGCAAGAATTTATCTTTAATGTTAGAAATATTGAACAAGCAGAAGAATACTAGAAGCAGAATCAATCTCTAATTTTCACTAGCAGTGCCAATTGAAAACCATTCGTGTTATAAACTGTTGTGTAGAGATGGACCCAGTTTTAGGAAGTCTTCATATTCAATTAGCTTAAGCCTGTTTTAAACCATTTAACTTGACATTTTAGGATTTTTATATATTGACTATGCATCAATATTTAATACTTTATTTTCTTATGAATTTACAGTATAATAAACTCTAAATCCAATGCATTAATTTAAAACAACTAGGATATATCTGACATATTTAGATGATTACATTTTTGCGGCCATTTTGAGAAACTGCTTTCTGAGACCTGAAACTTTCATGACAAATAATTTCTCATGTTATCGTTAATGATGTTGTTATTATTTACATTTCACTAACATTGATGTGGATCTCCTTGAATGCTTATTTTTAATCTATTTTACATTCAACACAGAACTCACTCTGCTTCTCTAAAAGACTCATAATTTATCTGGATTGTCATGTCTTCTCACAGTGTCACGCAAACTGGTGAGGTCAGTAACATTACGATTGCTGTTAGCCAGCACTAGCATAATCTAGGCTGATGTCTTCTCATATTTACAGATGAGACAGTATGAACCAATGGTCACATCTTATAACCACTAGCCTCTTTAAAGGTAAATAAAGATGAAAAATGCTTATGTTTTCATTTTTTCGTGAACTGATTGATCAGCTGGAGGAGTTGTAGGATTCCTAACGAACAATCCGTCCAACTTTTCTTGATCCATCAAACCATGACAGGCTTTTTCAAATGAAAGCAGAGATAGTTTATCTCTTTTCAGTAAAAGATCTTCATGTGAACTTGGCAGGGAGTATCATGGCATTTCCATTCTGAAGGCTTAGATGAATTATATCATCTGACACTTCACCAAAGGTTTCTTTACGTACTTAAAGAAATTTTTTTCCTAGGTAACCATTTTTCTGTCTGATTTGAACAAATGTTCTGCATGAAAGGGAGGGCGAAAAAAAATAAATTAAAAAAAAAAAAAAAAAGATATTTTCTGTTTAACCCTTGCGGAACCATTCATTTTCAAGTGCTGTCACAGCTAAAAGTCAGTTGTTTATCAGAAATGAGGTGTTTCTGCTTGTGCGTACTTCAGCTGGCAAATGCGCTCCTTATGTGTATTGAGCAAGTGTTGCCCACTTCTGACTAATGAAACTCAACATTTGCTCCTGTACATATTGCATGCCAGGACCATCCCTCCCTCAGTTAAGAGTGCAAGGCTCCAAGTGTGCGACTCATAGGAAGGATGTAATGATTTTCTGTCTCTCTAAAATGGATGCAATCACTGTCTAACTCACATGAGGTAAAATACTAAGAGAAGTTAAAATACTAAGAAAAGTTTGTTTTGAAATTAAAAGATGTTCTCAAATGCAAACAATTCCCTTTTTTATTATTCACTATTTTTTAAGGACCCCATCCTGATAGTTTATATGTAGTACCAGTGGCTTGCTGAGCAGCTCATATCCCTTTGGTTCAGAACCTCACAGGATTAGGTATGAACAGCCGACCATACATCTTTGCATATCCTCAGCACAGGAATCTCACAGGAGAGGGAGTAAAATTGAGAAGGGATTTTTCATGCTCTGTGCATTTATGAGAGTGGATTTCCTTAGGAAAGAAATCCAGTGTAATCAGTGTCGAGAGTTGAGGAGTTTAGAGGCAAATATAGAATAATAAATGTATTATGTTTTATTCTATTCCTCGTTCTTTTAAGCATGCTATTAAATATTTTCAGACTGCTAAGACAAAACCAGAAAAAATCAAAATGAAAATTTCATTGGTAAGTAATATAGCAGATTTCAAGCTCAAAAGCCTTCACTATCTCAAATTCTGAAATTCTTGTACTGAAAACCAAAATGAACTCATGAGCAGTCGAAAACTGTGGAATTAGCCTTTTAAATATTCAGTAAATGCATTTGTGAAAAGAAAAAAAAGTGGCTGCTGTGGAAAAAGAGCAAGCAAACTAGGTGATACAATTAATTTGTAATTCTCACTAAGAAGCACATTTTTGTAATCTATTTATTATAATCAATATATGAACTTTCAAGAAGAACATAAATGGAATGTGCACTTTACATATATATATATATAGGTGTAACTAAAAATGATACATTTTTCCATTTCATCAGCCAGAAGTTGAATCTTTAGACTTTTGAAGAAACACAATGAAATAGAGCCCTCTCCCAATGTTGCTTATCATATCTTAATCCTGCACAATCCATCCATACATAACATAACAATAAAGTTGAACTTTGATTCTTGCAATCACATCATACTTGTTTATTTAAAGGTCAACCATTACTCTTAGAAATAAACCCATTAAAATGTTGTAACATAAGGATGCAAATTACAATGCATCTAAATCTGAAGTTATTATTTAAACATCAAATGACGTGAGTAAAAACTAAATGAGATACATCAGTATTCAGCTGGAAAATCAAGATCAGAGAGCGAGTATGGGTTTTTTTGATACAACTGGGCCTAAACATTTTGAAACTTCATGAGACTGTGTTCTAAAAAAACCTGGTATTTTCTGATATTCTCTTTCTTTTTTAAGATACAGATGGTCCTCTGAATGTGGTTTGGTGATGGCCAGCCATCTCAAAATGATTTCAGTACAAGAATTAAACCAAACAAAGCCAAAGTACCTCTGTGTGAAAAAATAACAGCCAGAACAATATGTCTGTACTGTATCAATTTGAAATGTAATATTATTTTACCCTGACATCTCAGTGGATATATTCCTCGTTCTCTTCACTAAATCAACCTCACTGGAAAAAAAATGAAAGGATTCTATTCAAAGAGCATGGATAAAATTAATACCTAAAAGCAAATGCAAAAGACGATTAAATGTCTTAGAAGAAAATCATTAGAGTTTCTCTCTAAGTAACGGCAATGTATCTGGAGAGTGAGTTTGCAAGGGACCGAAAGGAAAGCTGATCTCAGAGTGGAACGGATGCTGAGACAAGGTCCTTAAACAAATGAGGGAATGCAATATCTGTCATCAAAGTGTGAGCCAGTAGCATGTGACCTATTTTGCCTGGCAAAACAAAGGCTGAGAGAGGATAAGACTGTTGTCTATAAAGCCATTCAGAGAGGGGTTTAAGCTTTGGGGAGGAAGATCTGTTGAAGCAAAAGGATATATACAATCATGACCATGAATACATTTAGTCTAAAAATCTACGAACACTGAGGAAACCCGAAGCTCAAAAATGCATATATTTAGCAGTGCATGTAAAGCGTAAGAGGAAAGTCATGTATATACTATAAAAGTGCAAAACAAAGGAAACTGTTTCCATACTGTGGCAAGAAAAAGCTATCAAAAGATGATGCTGAGATCTCTGTTGTTTTGATTTACATTATTAAAAGCATTATTTTGGCCATTGAAAAGGTCAGTTGTGATCAGGTGGCTAACATACTTAACACTTCAGAGCATTCAGATTATTTAGTTATTTTTGAAATGCCTGGACTTGATAAAATGTATTGGTGCTACTTAAAGTGAGGACATCTTCTTTGAGGACTCAGATGTGTCTGCACTTCCCAATCCAACCACTCTTACTGTCTTTAAAAATAGGGGTAGTAGTGAGGAAGAAAACCTGGAAAATAAAGGCTATGGATTTGGCTGGCTTATTTTCACTTCCTGGAATCAGGAAATATTACAGACAATTACAGGCTATTAAAATCACCTATATCAGTGGTAGCTCCAGTATTTGTAGCTGATGGGGAATGCAACAGAAAATTTTGTAATAGATGTGTATGTTTGTGTGAATGTGTCTGTTGATTTTGTGTGTGCACATAAAGCAACAAAGATGTAAGAGGGCGCTAGCAGACAAAACAAGAACAATGGGAGTCTAGGCACACAGTTATATGAGAAATTCTCATCACTCACCTAAACGATAATATCACAGGGTACCAGGGGTGTCCACCAGTTTATGTGCTCAGTCCTGTGTGTCATATACCTGACACTACCACCTTGGGGCTAGGCTGAGAAATCCCCAGGGGGGTTATAGACCAGTACAGAATCCTTCGTCCCCCAGCCTGCTGTGGAGCTGGGATTGCTTGAAAGTGCACCACCTATGCTAAGCACAATGGAGAAGTAAGGCTCAGAAAGACGTTACCAAGGGTTATACTGTTCTGTTGAGGATGGACATCACTACCCCAAGGGAAGAGTCACGCTTGATGGAGATCATAACGGGAGATGATTAACTGCCAACATGGATTTGTCATGAAAAAGTCACATAAAGCCAATTTTCTTCTACAATAAGTAAAGAGGACAAGTAAACAGACAAGTAGTAGACACAAGTAAGCATTTGGCCTTGAATCATTACCTGAAGATTCATCACCTGAATGAATATGAAACAAGTGAAGGATGGACTTGAGACTAGGAGTTGAAAAGGAGTTTGAAAGTGTAATGACCATATCCCAGTGGCTTTCAAAGAAACTGGAACTTTATTATCTTAAATACCTTTGAGCACTACATGTCACATAAGCAGTGCAGGAGTTGTGATTTAAGATGCAGGATATATGCAGGTCTCCCTCTCCTTTCTTTGGGAACTACAGACACACAAAGTCCAGTTTAATTCCTTTCAATAATGTACCGAGTTAGTTCAAAGTGATTGCCTTAATATCAGTTCAGAAAGGACTCATAGGTTCACACATTTTCTAGTAAAATTGTAAATGTTGATGGTAAACTGCAAAGATCCCAAAGCATCAACAGAGGGTTTTGGAGAATTCCAGGGGTCTTCTATAGAAAAATAGTATTAAAAATTGTTCAGAATATTTTATCATTTTAAAAATTAATTTTCAGCTGTACATCTCAATCTAAATTATCTCTATATAGCTGGTCAATTCTCGTATTTCAAGATTCACCTTAATTCCAAACATGAATAGATTTAATTGTGAGTTACTTGAAATGCCTCATTTTGATTTAATCAAAATTTTCAGCAGTTTTGTGTTTATTTTCCATTTAAATCGAGAAGTACAGAACGCCATCCTTTTATAATGTATGTCCAAACAATATCTTTGTAATGTATTTAAACACTCAATTGAGATTGTATACCACATTTTGTTTGGTTGGTTGGTTTGTTGTGTTATTTTGTTTTGTTTTGTTTTATTTTTAGGGTGCATCAAGCCTTATTCTTGATTAGGCATTATTCACTGGTGATATTATTTAACACCACTGTAACATGGACCCTGCGACTACACTACATGTGTTTTATTTCAGACTGCCTGTGATCTAATCTCTTTAACTTTATGTCTTTAACAGCTAAAGCACATTCAATGTGCTTCTGGACAACATCTTCCAGGCCATCTTCACGCATAAGGAATTAACTTTGTGAACTTTAAGATCGTTCTGTGATGTGAATGGATGTGAGGAGAATTGGAAATTCTTTTCAAAAGCGTAAGCCTGGTCTGAAAAAAACATTAGTGTACAAACACAGTATGGAAGGCAATTCCCAAGTGTAATTTTTTGTTAAGCAAGAGAAAAATATATTTAGAAAAATTTCCAAGAGAAATTAAAAATAAGATTTATGTTTTCATTTATTCATTTATGAAACACATAATTTAGAGCGAAGGGGACTAACTGTGTTGCAGTATAGAACAATGAGGCCATTTTCAGCTGAAAATAAGGATTAGTAATTGCTACGGATACTTATAAACTACTGTGTGTATTCTACAATATATTCTAGAGAAGGTAATTAATGTAGTCAAGGTTGTGATCAGTGGCATGAAGACCAACCGGAGATGAATCATCAGTGGTGACTGTCCGGTGTCAAAAGACATAGACATGTTGGAATGAGTTCAGTGAAGGTCCATGAAGATGATTAGGTGATTTGGAGAATTT
The DNA here is from genome assembly GCA_013399365.1 of Pampusana beccarii. NCBI lineage: Eukaryota > Metazoa > Chordata > Aves > Columbiformes > Columbidae > Pampusana > Pampusana beccarii. The sequence goes on from VWYH01009227.1 coordinate 722,747, forward strand.
GACACATGAAGAGATGCTGAGAGAACCGGTCGTCTCACATCCTCAACAAGACAAAGCTCAGGGGGGATTGGTGGGTCTTATCAATGTGTAAAACTAGCTGACTGGGAGCAGGGATAGAAAGACAGCAGAGCCAGACTCTTATTGGTGCCCAGTGACAGCACAGGCAGCTATGGACACAAAATGAAATATGGAAAACTATGTTTAAATGTTGTTTGGTTTTTTTTCTGTGAGGGTGTTTGAATATAAGAGATTCCTTAGAGGGTCTCCATCCTTAGAGACATGCAAAACCTGACTAGACATGACCTTGAGCAACCTGCTGTAGCTGACGGTGCTTTAAGCAGAGAGGGTTGAACTAGACAGTTTTCAGAGGTCACTTCCAACATCACCCAATCTATGATTTTGTGATTCACTAAGTGTTTTACTTCCTTTTACCATATGGGGAAAAGGTTTGCGTGTGTTTGCATTATCGCAGAGCACAGTGTCCAGGAATTTTAACTTCTACCTAAGGGTAAATGAAATTCAAAACACCTGAGAGTGTGTTTTCTGAGAATGATTTACAGTGTAGATACCTTAGCTAACATTGCAGTTAGATGTATGTCTTAGTAAAAGCTTACTATGTGATGCACTGACGTTAAAAGCATTCCTTTAAAACAGCGTCCTTTCAGCTATTTTAATACCTGTTGCTTCTGAATTTGCAGTCACTGCAATGTTTTTGAAAGTTGTCTTTTACTTGTTTGAAGTAACTTGTATTGTATTATTTACTTGCATTTGTGATGTTTAGTCGTTAACAATGTAGTCTTCCAACGGTCAGAGAAATCCTGTCTGTGGCAACTACTGTTATTTACATTTGATATATTTTCACTGGTTTACATAACATCTGCCTATAACTTGCATCACTATGCGAGTACCTACTTTATACTAACACATAATCATGGCAGCTGAGAGATGTCTGTCTTTAAATTTACTACATCCACAAGCTCTCATTCTAAACATAGTCTCTTGCTCCATGCACTTCTTAGTAGCATTTCCCTCTCAAATGTTGCCAGAAAACCCTATCACAAAAGCCAGCAGCAAAGACAACACCAAAAAGTTAGAGCTTTTTAATGAAGCACTAGGGTACAATGGAATTACAATGGAACGGACTGCAGAAAGTCTAAACTATAAATAATGGTTATTACATTTTGCTTTTACACTTGAAGTTTCTAGCAAGTCGAGAAAAAACTGTGCAAGTATTCACAGGTGATAAAAAAAGAGGCCTAACCTTGACTGAAATAAGTTGAGGAGATACAACAATGCACTTACTAATACCAGCCCTAAAAGTTATCCACAAGTTAACAACAGAAAGTTCTGAAAACTGTTTTTAATTATGAGCTTGCATGTGATTTATTACTGTTGGATGAAGCCTGGAGGATTTGAGAGTATACATTCTTTTGTTTAGATACCTAAGCAGTCTTGCTCAACTTCAGAGAAATTCTCACATGGCCAATATTGCCATTGTGAAAAAAATGCTTGCACACATAAAATTGTAGAAGGAGTTTTTTTTGTTAAAAACCACAAACTTTTAAGCTGATTCTTTAATATAAGCCTATTCCTAATATATGTTAATTCGGACAATTAACCTCCCTTGCCCTACTGGTCATGCTTTTTGTGATGCAGCCTAGGACACGGGGACACAGTTGGCCTTCTGGGGTGCAAGTACATGTTGCCAGCTCATGTCTGATATTTCACCTACCAGTGCCCCCAAGTCTTACTCCACAGGGTTTCTTTCAAACCATTCATCACCCAGCCTGTACTTACACTCAGGACTGCCCCCGCTCAAATGCCACCACCTGATACTCTTCTGGAAGTGCACGGTTTCCCATAGCCTCAAACTTTGTGTAAGTGCAGAAAACATACAAAAAACAACACAGTGTCATACTGATAACCTTGTATTCTGATAACCACGTGGCTATAAAACCATTTGACTATATTTTAGTTCAGGTAAATCTAAAAAGCCATAGTCAACACATGCTGTGCTGTGCTGTTCTGTGCCTGAATCTTCAACGCCTGTTTACTTGGCCATAAGTCTACTAGGAATATGTTGGTCACCTGTTGCTGTTATATCAATTCTACTAAGTTGCAATACTTGGTAATCCTGGGGAAATATGATACTGTAGTACTCAATTGTGTGCACTGGACACGAAAATAAACAAAAAGCATGAGTCAAATCCTCCTCACCTGACATCTCTGGCAAGAAGCATGAGACGCATGGTTCTGATTTACTCCATGTGTTTCTACTACATGTATACGAACATATAATTTATCTGTTTGAGTTAAAGATAGTGTAAATTGTTGGGTATTCTAATTATCACTATATATGTAATTATATGTAATTATGTAAATATCTATACTTTACTATGCAGATAGCTATACATATAACCATATGTACTATATGTGTTGTTTTCCCATATTCTACCTATACTGTTCATCTTGTGATACACTTATTTTGTTTCTGTTACTAGACTGAGGAACAGTGAATGTAGTAAAAAATGACAGTTAAATTATAGCACAGAAGCTCTGAGAATGGGAAGTGCCAGTTTAAATGTATATAATTTAATAAATTACAGAGCACCAATTCTAGCTCTATCTAACAGTTGTATTACTGCATTAAATAGTCGTATGCTTATTCTTTCTGATCACACAAACTTAAGGCAACTGGGCTATCACATAAAGGAAAAAGTAAACCATGCTTGTCATGTGGTGGATTGGCTGTTTCACAGATGGGATGTAATACAAGACCTTGTATTATCACTTTCAAAGCTCTTACAGCACTTCATGAGATGCAGGTTCATGCCAAAATACCAAAAATTAAAAAATAAATATTGTAGATCTCATTTCTCTGAGACTATTAGTTCACATTGCAGCTTCTAATTAAAAAGAAACCCCGTACTTTTATGTGCCTTGAAAGGTGTACCATTTGAACGAACGTGATGAAAGCCTTGTATGTCTTCTGCCTTGTAGAACTCATCTGGTTTAGTTTAAATTTAGTAATTAATATTTATAGTTCTCTTGGAGATTCTTTGATTAAATGTGCCATGCAGTAGCAACCAGCTACCATTACTGAAATTGCTCTTTTTTAGTTTGGCAAATACCATTCTTCTTGGCTTTTTGTTCAGAAAAAGACAGTGTAGATGAGGTATACTTGACTTCTTGCCATTAGAAATATCAGTCACATCATCATTAAGAGCTCACTAGAGAGATTACTAGGTGTGTACTTTACTGGTCTTCATTGTTAAACCAGAAAAATTGGGCAATTATAGATGAAGTACAGTGATGACAATTTTGTTTATTCTCATTTATCTCAGAACAGATGGCAAATGAAGGCCTTTGAACTTCTGTGGTGTTGTAGCAGGTAAAGAAAGGTTGTACAGAAACAAAGAGGATCCCTAATTAATCCTGTGGCCACAGGAACCTTTCACATCCAATAAGCTACTGCAGATACTAAACGAGTTACTTTACCAGCAGATCTCCCTAGCCAGCTTGGGTTATTTTCCTACATTGGACATCAGAGGTTGACGTCTTCTTGATTCATGCCATGGTGGCATAGGTTTAACCACAGCCCAGCTTTTAGAGAATATATTCTATTAAAATGCAGTGGTTTAGCACTGAACATATTGGATTTGGGCCCTAACTGGCTTCTTGGCCCCAAGCTGTCTAACCACTAATATACAAACACATGAAATCGAAGCTAACAAATTGGGCAATCAGGTAGAACATGGTGACTTATAAATAAACATCAGCAAAGGTCCTGAATAAAACACTACCCATGAATAAATAACAGACATAATGTTTTAAGAAAGAATAAGAAAAGTTTCTAAACAGATTCATTCAAAAGTTACCACAATTTGGTCTCATGTATATGTATTAAGTATTATATGAAATCTATGACCTTACACAACTTTCCCTCAGACTGTCGTATCATTTAGTACATGGAACGGATGCTGTTTACTTCATGAGCAGCTATTCAAGATTTTGTTTCCCCCATGGGGCCCCAGGCTTTAGTTATTATGGGCAAGCTAAATCTGCTATAAAGGCAGAATTGTTAATTTTCTCATGATCTAAACCACTCTCCAAAGAAGTACCCAAATGCTTTACAGACATAGTGTTTGACACAATCCTATGAAGTTTTTAATCCATTGTCTACTTTAAGATGATCTTGAGAAACAACTTCTCTGGAACAAAAATACTATTTTTTTTTCCAATTTTACTTGACAAATTACCAAGCTCAGAAGAGAGAGAGCATGTACAAGTTTTCACTTTTCATAATGAAACCTGTAAAAGAATAATAATCTGGAAAAGGTGAGGCACATTAGGTCATTCCCTTAGGGAAATGCTTCTCAGGGAATGAAGCAAGTGTCAGGCAGATTTAAAAAAAGGAAATGCAATCAGTCTTCCCATTGATTTATATTTATCCTTATCTAATTCTGTATACAATTTAAATTTAAATCCATCTACCATCTAGTGCTACAATTTCCATCCACTGGAAATTAAAATCCAGTTGTTTACCTCATGCTGAATTATTCTATTTACAGATACTTCATTTATGATTAATCAGAAATCACAATTGAGTGAGCTAGGTATATTCATTAATAATGCATATCGATGGAGCCCACTAATCCCAGCCCACAGATTTTAATGACCTCAAACTCCTTCACTGTGTATGTGCAGACAGTTTGCTCCCAAACAGGTTTTTTTTTTTCTTTTTTTACTTCACTTCCTACTCAACCCTGTAATTGGCTACTCAATTCCTAATTAATATTAATGACTTAGTTTACCCTGGGGAAAATATTCAACAAAGTAAAAGCTACCAATTGCACACAGCTCATTAAAGTCACATTATTTTAAATATTTGAGAGGATGCTTCAAAAACATAACTAAGTCATTAAACTAGCTACATCAATGTTTTTGTATTTTATACAAAAGCAGTCTGCTGTGTATGTAGGAATGTATTTAAACTTGTGCCTTAGCCACAATCAAAACACTCTCATGAAATTTGCTGTTTCACCACATATTTTTGAGAACTAAAATCATAGATATAGAGTTAAATAGCCGTAACCTGGAAGGATGAATTGATTTGTAAAATAAATTTTAATGGATTAAGGAAACTATCTTGCTTGAGTTGTGCATGTTCTCTTCAATAAATAGCAGCTTCAATGAACATGTACTGCCAAATCCTCAACTTGACCTGCATGGCTTGGTACTAACTAAACAAATAGACATGAAAACGAGCAAAAACTTTAAGTTCAGTAATCTTCGTCTTCTCTGTAAGTTTCAGTCTTGAGTTAGAAAAGTTTTCCAAGACAAGCTATAGAAACATGCTTAAAAAAAAGATCAACAGATGTCAGCGTGAAGGCTGCCTGTGCAAGTAAGCAGAAAATGCTGAAGAGAATCTCACAGTTTGTATGTATTAAAATGCACTTTGGTTCTCAGACACTCTCAGCTATTAACGACAGACATCTGTATATACCAGCACAAGCATCAGTGACGCATCTTCAGAAGTTTTATGTCCCAGTCAAGCCTGGCCATTGTCACAAAGTAAAGGATGACTTTTTTTTTTTTTTTTTTTTTTTGGTCAGTCTGTGCACCAAGGATGCAGAGGACATGTGTTCAGACCCATTCACTGCCTAACTTATGACAGAGACACGGACTCCAACCCTGAAACAGAAAGACTTTGGTGGCTTGGGTCATACCTAAAGGTGTGAATTTACTCATTGTCAGAACACAGCCCTGGAGTGGTATAGGAAGAGAGCTGTGATCTACAAAAAAACCATTGATGGTGAACAGAATGTGGGAAGACTCATGTCAAGGCCAAGGTGAAAAATCTTACTGTCTCCGAAAACATTTTTCTCCGAAGGAAAAAGTGCTTGGAGAAGGTAGTGGCCAGGTAGTTAAGAACTGGCAGACAAGGCTCAAATTTTTTTAGACTGTCTACTGAAGCCAAAAAGGGGCAGAGATTACAGTATTCTTAAACATAAAGCTGTAGGAAGCAGTTTGCACCCATAAGAAGCTTTACGGTTGCAGAGAAGAGGACGTCGCCTTCACTGGGATCAGCCCAGCCGCCGGGGATGGCAGGAGGACAAAGTGCTTACAACACCCACACAGCGTCTCAGAATGTCAATGCAATGTCTGCTCAGCTCTCCCTGCTCAGCTCAGGGTCATCCCTGGAAAAAAACCTCCCTGTTTCAAGCACAGAACTAATTGCTTCTACATTGCGGGAGAGAGAAAGGAGCAAAATGCTCAATTGCTTCTGGAGTCTCGGGAGGAGCAGAGCCTCACTAATATCCCTCTGCACCTGCGAGAGTGACAGGCCACTTTATAAGCTTCAACATTGATTAGCTGCTGTGGGTGTTTTTTTTCTTTCTGTCTGAACATAAGCACTGGCTGGTTCCAAGCAAGGAACTGAAGACTTACATCTATTTACTGTCAGTATATATTTCGTATTGCTCCCAGGAAAGACTTTAATTTTCAACACACAGGCAATCATCTTTGTCGAGTGGCCTTGTTATTATTATTATTTGTTGTATACTGTTCTTGACACACTGAAGTTAAGATCTGGGCCTAACTAAATGACCTTGCAGTACAGAGGATCGCTCTACATGCAGGGAGGAAAACCCTCTATCTTTTTTAGGAGTGGTTTGGATATTTCTGAGCAGTTAATTAGAGACACATATATTTTTCTAACTTTAACCTGAAGAGAAACTTCTGGTTTTATCAATAAAGTTTAGACACTTCACTGGAACAAATTAGAAATTTGTTTGGTAACTGAAAGCTTTTATTGTAGTTTAGCTGTACTCACTAAGGATCAGTTTTATGTTGTAAGTTCTTAATTAATAGTGCTTTTATTTTATTAATGGTTGGTAAATAAAGAGTATTTTGTTTCTGGCTAATAACAGAAAACCAATACCAAAACTATAATAAGAATGATAAACATAGGAAAAACAAGGATGTAAGAACTTGAGCTTCTATCACAGCCAGTTGCTTTCAGTGAAGTTACAGATTTCAAAAGGCTTTGACCAGTATCCTAAAAGCCTTTCAGCAGTACAGTCTAAAATTGTAAATATGAATAGGAAAATAATACAGGAATTGGAAGAAACTTCATGCACAATAATGTACTTAAAGAAAACTATACTTCCAGTTATGACCTTAGCCAGCATAAAAATTCATGTATATTTATAAGACTTCAGAATGCATGCCCCCTTAGCGGCAGCAAGGCTCAATGGGAGAATTTGTGGTGTAATAGCATGATGTGTTAATAGCAATACCAATACCTGGCCGAGTCTGCTAATTGTGTCCCTCTGGATACGGGGGCCTGATTTGAACACGTTCAAATTGTCCTAGTCTGCATATGCCTGGAGCTATTCCAAGCTCATTTCACTTCATATATATGCTCTAAAAATAAACTCAGACTATTGTACTTCATTCATTTAAAAGCACTTACAAGTGGTATGCTAGGTTTGGGGATCTAGTAATGCAAAATACTACAGGTACAGTGCAGTTGCTTTCCAGATAGCTTCTAGGTACAATTCAGAAATGAGGCAATTAACTAGTCATATAATTAGGCTGAGTACATTTACAATGCAGTGAAACTTTCCTTACAAAGACACATAATCCAGATGACCATAGTGTCCTGTGATGTCTATCTCATGTGAAGAACGTATGTAGGCATAGGTTACTGCTATTGCTATTTTAACATATCATTTCTCTGTACTCATAGAAATGTCTTGAGGCTACTGTCTAAGTAGTTGTACTCTGCTTGGCATATTAAGCTTACACATACCAAGAAATTCCTACCTAAGCATCTCTGAGACAAAAGAGAACAGTTGAATACAAGAAGCAGAGAAGAACAGTTCTGGATACTGAAGGGACTGTTCTGTGTCATCGGCTGCAGTGACAGCACACTGGCAACACAGCCGTTAATTTTAAGAACTGTAGCTTTCATAACAGTGATTTGTATAGCTTTTGAGTCATTTGACATCTCTAAAAACAGTGGGCTTGAGTAGCTGAATGGTTAAAGTGCTTAAAATATTATCAAATGTATTACTTAAGAGAAATATTGTGGTAGTTCCAAACAGTTTTATCAATTTCTCACCAAAATAAATTAATTCCTTAAAATCCACTTCGGACAGGTTCTCCCTTTTTATCATACTTGGGAAACCATTTGTGAAGGAACAGGGAAACATCAATCTTATAAAACTGGGTAAACAGAGATACATAGCTGATGCACTCTGATATAGAGAGAACACGTAGGTTCTAGAGCTATGATGCTGGACATCTATAGCTCTGAAGTGCAGAATTTCCAACTCAAAAAGTGTAACAACTTCAAGTTCTTCTGAGAAACTGGAGGTTGAAAGGGGAAAAAATACAAAGAGTGAAAAAAAAAAAATCTGTAATAGAAATTGCTTCTTCTGCCTTAATACATGAAAAGTTGTTTCCTATCAGTTGCACAGGTGCAAATCTCAGCTGTTCCTGAAATTGCAGGATTGTAACTGACAGCAAAATTTGGTCCATCAAAAATAGTTATATTTTGTATTGTAGTCACCTTACAACAAGCGCTGTCCTTTAGCAACAACCCTTTGAAATTGAATGTTCTCTTGCTGCCTTTTATCAGAGAACAGCAGCCCGCCAGAGCTCTCTGCAGTTTCCCAGGGGTGTTTGCAGACATTACAAGACATGAGCAGGTCAAAGCACATTAAAACATGAGAAAATTGTGGACAGATCATATCCAGAATTTACCTTTAATTGTCCTCTTCAGGCAAATATTCTTGCATAAATTCAACTTCATGCACACTTGCCAGCAAGTTCGTAGAGTAAAAAAAAAAAAAATCTTTTTCAGGGATGAATAGTAAATCCAAATAAGATGTGATAGTCTGGAAGTACAGGCACAACAAAAATTTTTGAGTATTGCTGCTGATGGGGAGGAAACTGAAGTACTGTTTAGAAGGGGAAGGAGTAGGACCATGTAATAGTTAAGGTTATTTTTGCAAGTGTTTAATATTTGGTTTTTGTAAACCTTAATTTGCCTGGGAATATTTAAATGTGCCTGTTTCTTTGCAGGCCTTTACAAATTGTGTCAGCTTGTAACATTTTCAAAAGTGCTTAGGCAATATAGGACCCTTATTTTTGAAACAGACTAAAGCTCAGATTTAGAAAAAACGCATGCATGCCTAAAGGATCACAAATTAATTTTTGAAAGACCATTTCTTTGAGGTCATTAGTGTAAATGACAGTACAAAAGAACATTCACAAAAGCTAACTTTAACCTAGCAAAGCTCATTTCCCCAGCCACTCTGCATAATTAATAGAAAGGAAACTCCTCCAGGGAGTGATTAAGAACAAGAAGTATGTCTGTATTAAGGAACGTGGTGAGGGTGCCCAGCCTCTCTTCTGGGATGAGGTGAGGTACCCTGTTCTGGTCATGAATTTTCCTGGGAAGAAAACACAATTCAAGGTATTGAAACATCCCAAGCACTCAAAAGGAGAAGGGAACCAGGCTGGAGGGCTGGGTTGGTTGAAAAATACTTTAGACTATGAATGTTAATGGGTGGCAGACAATTGTGTGCACACGTGAATGTCTGAAACTGAATGTTTGAACTCCCAAACACCAGCCTATTGCTTGCCACCTACAACTGATACAGGCTGTTTGTGAATTTTGATAACTGGAACTAAAAAGAAGTGACACATATGGAATCATTTAATTAACAAGAGACACAAGGCAGGACCGTGAGTTAAGAGACTGCTCACATGTTCTGCTTCTACAATAGAGTGTTCAAATGGAGAATAACAGGCTAGAAAGTGAGGAGAAGATTCTGGCAAAGGAGAAAAACCTAGAAATGCACCAAGCAGCACTACGATTGCTGAGATCTGTAGCTGTGGGCAGCTTCACGGCACACAGCTGACATAACTCTGTCCAACTTTCCCAGCAAAATTTGAGTGAGCATTGCTTCGGAAAGTGTGCGAGTGTGTGAAATAATCAAAAAGGGTAAAAGCCCTAAGCTTGGAAGCTCTTAAATAAATCCCAGTATTCAAATCGATACAAGTTGTCACTCATTCTGTATCGCCCATGACAAGGGTTCACCATGATGAAGCATGAAGGATGAACAGGACTTGCATCATCTACTGAAAAATGTTTTCAGTCTTGATGGGTGATAGAGGTACCCAGCCACATCAGCCTTTGCTCATGTCAGTAATGCTCTGCATTCGGAGAGCAGAGGGGGAGTCCCAAAGCCCATAATAGTAAGAAATATAGACTAGATCCGTAACAAAGTTTGGAACAGAGTCTAAAGTTGCATTAGGTCTAGTTTTGATATTGGCATAATTGGATATATTTCTATCATTGTTTTGGTAGGTGACACTTTCTTGAGTTTACTTGCATTCAGCTGCAGACAAAAATTCAGTCAATTCAGGTGGTTTGGACTGGTGATCAGGGATAAGCAACAGGAACAGTTTAATTTTCATACTCACGGAGTTTTTGTTGGGTTTGTAGTTGTTTTGACACTGTCCGGCTATTGTTTTCACTTGAAGCTTGCTAGGTGAAATTACCCCCAAACCAAAAAAAGAAGGGAACAGATCTTGAAATGCAAAACTACGGACTTTTGAATAACTCTGTTGCGCTCTTTAGCTTTTTCTCTGAGATTTCCACCCTCTGCATGGTTTCTGTAATTGCAATGTTCAATCATCTCATAGACATTATTTCAGTGTCTTATTGACTGAAATTATGCCTCCCATTCGCATCTGATAATGGTTCCAATTTTGATTCATACAATTCAGACACTTCACAGCAGTAGCAGCAAGAGAAGCACATTGTAATTATTTTGCAATCCCTTTGTTGCTGGTGTCATTTTATCTCTCAGCCCTGCACAATCTTTTTGTACATAGACATCCCATAATATACAGTTAGTATTAGAAATAGGGAAACAACAATGGAATGGAAGTCATGGTAAAGTCATGTGTTTTGACCTATGTGTTTTGTTACTACCAAAAGTACTTAATTGAAGTTTTAAATTTTGCCAGTCGTTCATTTGGAGCTAGATGCTCTCAGCTGCAGTGGGTTTAAAAGCCTGATGCAGTTCAGAAGGGGAAAATGAGGGGCAAACTCACTCAGAACTGGCTTCTCCTGGCATGCTTTCTCTTTTGCTTTCAGCAAATAAGTGTATGTAATTCAAATTAACAATTTAGTTTTATGCCACATAAAAATCCACACGATCACATGTCTAGTGCAGCTAAAAAGCAGCTGTGAAGCACCTGAGAGATTATGAAACCTGTGAAGTATACCTATAACATCTAGGACAAATAGCGGTATTAAACGATCCAGGGAGGGTAACTCCAGGTAGCTTGATCCAGGGTCTCAGAAGCCTAATCAAAAGTTTTCTCTAATTCTTAAATTGAACCTTTACTGAAGTTTGACTGATTTCTTCTCCAGAATCTTTGAAGAATTACAGACTCCTGGTTTTTATAGACTAGGTTGCTATCCCTTCTTCCTGCTTTTTTTTTTTTTTTTTTTAACCCTATATCTTTCAATCAAGATGTGTTTTCTATAACTTCTTACAGGTTTCTTTCCTCCAGGAAATACGATTCATTTACTTATTTTTTCAAGTTGCCAGCATTAGACACATAATTCAATAGTTGTCTAACCAGTTCCTAAAGAATGAATATGGTATCTTTTTCACACTCTACCCTAGTATTAGATTTTTATTTTTGTTTCTCCATCCTAGTGGAAAGCTTTTTTGGTTTTCTTTGTTAATTTAATTCTCTTGATTTTTGACACCATCTCTTAAGTGGTCAAGTTTATTGCAACCTCTGACACTTTCTTCTGGTGTTCTATACCTGAAATACTGTCAAAGTATTCCGCAGGACGGAGAGAAATCTTCTGCACAAAATTTCACTGACATAGTGTGTATACCTACTTTCCTACCTGGATGTAGCTATGGTATTCTGATATTCCTCAGGGGAATACCTAAAAGCAGAAGAGCACAGACATAACATATAGGCACACACATGATGTTTATAATCTCAGACCACTTTTTATGCATAAAGCCCAATGGAAGTTAGCTCTAGTTTTAGTCATCACTCTGCTTTACAGGTAGTTTGAGTGGGTTATGTGCCTACACTGTGTAGAAAACCCTTGCTATCACAACTAACAAATACCATACTTATGGCTGCTCTGTCTGATAACCTTGTTATGAGCATTATTATATGCATATTTTGGCTTGACTTTGGTGTAGCCATGCTGATAAGCTGCCTCTGTTGGGTCATTTATTTGCTATTGTCTTGTTTATACCAGTTTTAATTTCAGGTTATTGTGGCAACATCTTGTATCGTGTGAGGCTTTACAACATGTAGTGCATGCTGATACAATTGGAGTGGGGGAAGCTAAATACTGCGTGGTAAAACATTATCATGTAGAGGATCATTTTCTACTTCTAGAGTGCCATGAGTGAGAGAGCCCATATAGGCATAGTTTTAGGCATAGGTACATTAATAGATTGCCATCACCACCAAATACTGTCTAAAACCAAAAGATGTTAAGTTAGTAATGCTGCACGTACAACTACTCTTTGTAAGAAGAAAACACAAACTGAGGGTGAGGCAATATGTGGTCATACAGACAATATAATTGGTCCAAGGTTGATTTACATTTAAGCCCAAAGTCAAAAGCATGAAATATATCTCTTGTAAAATTAAATTAGCACATATCTTGAATATTTTATCCTGTCCTGACCTGATGCAGATAGAATACATCCATTGATTTTACTGGAAAATTTCCAACTCCTATCACTTGGGGAATCTGCCCTCTCATCAGCACTGAAGATCTGAGAGGCATTGATGCTTACTAAAATTAATGGGAATTGCTGATGTTCTTGAAAACAAACCCTGCAGAGCTGCATTATTTTAAGTTGCTGCTTTTTTTCTTTTTTAATGTGTTAGCTATTCTTATTATAAGGTCCAGCAGAAGGACAATATCCTGCAATGCAGCAAAATTTCATCTTTTTGTGACAACTGCTTTAGTGACAACTAATTTCCTCTGAGAAAGTAAGTTATTCAACAACGTATTGAACAAGAGATAACCACTTTCAGTGAACTGACAATGAGACTAGGAAGTATCACCAGAAAAAATATTTTTCAGCATTGCCATTTATAGTATTTGGTGTATGTCCTAAAAGATGACTCCTTTTAGCATAGCTGAAAAAACTGCCTAGATTTTTTCTCCAGAAGAGAATATTATCACCAGTAATGAAGTATTCTTGTAAAGTTTCTTTAGGTATTGCATTTGCATATATTTTAATGTCAAGAAATATCTAGCTTTTTGGAAGAGAAACACTGAACAGAGATGGAAAATCTCTGAGCCCTACTTGTGTAGCAACGTGTGGGCATGGTTGTGAGTGAGCAGATCATGACCTTTCCAGGGGACGGGTCAGTCTGTTATGAGGATTTTTAGAGAACCACTTAAGCAATAGATACCCAGACATCAGTCTGTTCTACTATCCTCAGCAGAAACATTGGTGAAGGTGACCAAAGAGCTGTTCCAACTCTGGCTCACAGCAGTGTCAGCTCAGGTCTTACCACAGGAACAGGCTGATACAGTTGTAAAAAAAAAAAGGCTTTTCCCATTTAAGGCAAATTTCATTCTCCTCTGCTCAGCAGCAAGGGGAGTAGTTAGTGTTCATCAGACCTTTGAGTTTTAGAGGTGGGACCTTTCTCTGGCCTTACGCAGCTTATCTTGGATTCCATATATTAGTACTTAAAAGTCCATTAATCCTAACTGAATGTGCTTTACTAGAAACTTTGAATTAAAAAGTCAGGATAACTGCTGAACAAAACAGAGAGTATCCACTTCTTACCTGATATTCCCCTTGACATTTCAGTATCCACCCTCTCTCAGTGTAGCTGCAGCAGGAGAGATACTGAGATATGAAGTGACTGAATCACCCCTGACATTTATTTTGAGACTTGAAAACAATATTACGCATTCACAGTGCAGTCAATTTTCAAATTGAATTTATCCTTGTGGACTTTTCCAGCTTTCTTCTTAACAGGTGATAAGACTGTTCTGAGTTTTGCTCACGTCTATTTTCCAGTCATGCTTCATAATGACTTGATGGTCTCCCATTCGGGAGGAAGAGTTTTGTCAGGGCACATGGACCAGTCCGCCGAACCACATGTGTGAATTGCAGGAAAGGCCAGCAAATGGTTCAGATCGTTGGTGCTCTGGCTTAGCAGTCCATCGCTGAAGAAAACAAACATTATTAGTACATTAGATTTGGCATAGTGCTGAAATAAATGTTTATATACCATGTGAGGAAATTTCAGTCCACTAATAAAAAAATAAATCATTTTTTTGCTCTAAATTCCTTCAGATTATCAGTTAGTTTTCCCACTCAGCATTTTTCTTCTGTTAATCTAACAGCTGCTATCAGCAGTAGGCAACTGATTTATCCAGCTAGTGTTTTCCTGCAACTGGTTTGAATTAATTCTGTACATCAATTTACAAATTCCAAATATGCAAGAAGATGCCCAAATGGTATGAAACTTTGCACAAAAACATAAGTTACACAAAATCCATTCAGTGTTACACTTAATATATTACCTAATACAATGTAATAATAATATATTACAACCATAGAAGTAGCAAAAATTCTGATTTCACATGCAAAGAAGCTATGAAAGTCTTATTAAACAAGGAGACCTGCTGTAGTTTCCTAGTGTCTTACTTCATTGATTTTTAACTTTCACTGAATGTCTCAAGTCTTAGAACAAAACTTGTGGTATTAAATTGGTGACAGAGCACTTCCTCAAAATTTCCCTCCTTTTTCACTTTCACTATGATTTTGGGGGGCAGTTTTCTAGTTATTAGATGTAAATCCGCAGCAAACCTTATGCCACCTCCTATAGCAGGTGTGTGCTATGACAAGAGGCAAAAAATCAGTTATCCATGTAATATTATGCTATCCAGTATAGCATATGCAAATTTTATAGTAAGTGACGCAAACATTATATAGTGCTTGGGCTAATATTTTGTGAACATTTTTGGTGTCTTGATGTTAACATTCAAAACCATTAAATTAAAAGGTGAATATATTTTAAGTCATGGCAAATCTCTGGAAAATATCTATCACTTGAAGTCTTTTTAATTGCTCGCTTGAACCAAAACCCTATTATTTATGGATTAAAAATGAAGTCTGTCTAGATTTGTGTGAAGCATAGTGTAGGTTTTCACTGCTTTAATGTATCAAGTGAATGTCTCATGTCAGTCCTGAAGACAAAGTCCATCCAGCTCCTGCAAGTGAAGAGCAGAAAGTGCCCCAAGTCCAGTCTCTCACATAGACTTCTATGTTCTTCTTATAAAGTTTCTGTGTAATCAGCTTTGGGTTGTGAGGAAGATACATCGATCAATTTACAAGGTTTTTCTGACTAAACCGGTTATTTAGAGCTCCTGATTATAACAAGTGTCACAATATTATTATTTTACCTTTGTGCAGCACCTTCCATCTCAACACGTTTCACAAGCGCACTCCCAGAAATGTACCAAACCTGGAAGATAGAGCAACAGCCTGCTGAGATCTGCAGGCATTTTAACTTGGAACACACTATTGATGCCCATATATGTATACTTAGTGCTCTGCTTCTGTTTCTCGTCTGAAAGATACTGCACTGGGTACATCTGCTCAGCGTCCTACTGCATAAGGGAATGAACAGAAATGGAAACATGCAGTCAGCATTTTTCTCTACTTTTTAGTAGATCCTGTAGGCTGGATTGAAGACCATTAATAGACTGCTTCAACGGATAGAGTAGGTGGGCTATCCCATCTCCTGTCCACAAAACAATCAAGGGGGCACAGTTCCTGTTTCTCTTGCACAGCTGTACTATAATCATTGTTGTATTACTCATATGTTTTTGTGCTGGGCTTTCTAAGACAGTTTTCTGATTTTAATGTCCTTGAGTATACAGATCTAAATCTCACTTCATGTATCCAGGCTGTATGTGCGTTTCACATATTCACGGACTTTGGTGGGACAATGTTATTCTCTCTACAGGATGAACTGAAACAAATTCTTCTGTGAGTAGCATAGTTAAAACCATTTTTCTTTCCTATGTTAATCCTGCGAGCCCTTCTTGTTTGCCATGACATTCCCATCAGGAATCAGACGGCGGTGAGGAGCCCAGTACCTGGTTGGGCTGGCCAGCAGACTGCTGACACATGATAAACAGTGACTGTACTCAGCCTAGCTTTCCTTCAGGGTGAGTAATTAAAGTGGGTCAACATCACCTCTGCATCTACTCATTTTGCTGAAGTTTGCAAAGAAGAAATGATCATTTGGACTGCCATGCATATCTCATATTTATGTCCCTTGGAAGTCCCCTATTAACACTGGATTTCATAGCAAAATCTAAAAGTTTTTCTATGTTATGTATAATGACCACAAGAGTACAGCACTAAGTTAGTGGGCCAAGATGAGACAAAAAAATTATGCCCATAATCAAGTGGGAGACCAGAAGCGATGATGTATAAAGAAGGGCGCTTTTATCTATTTGTATCTTTGCCACTATGTGGAAAAAGAAAGATTTCTGTCTAGTGAGTGAGAAAGACATACTTCGTAGTGCAGGAATTAGGGCATTCATCTTTCGAGATATGATTCTTATCAACAGATTGATTATTTAATTTAAAAATCAGCTATTATTAATAGCTGAGTGCCCTAAAGAACAAGCTGAAAAGTCTCCAGAAATCCTGTTCTCTTTTTGTTTCCATGAATATAGAAATCTTGTACTTCAGAACAGCACAGTTTTCAAAGTTGGGATGAAGAGTGCTCTGAGCTGTAGTGAGGTAATGAGAACATCTTGAGCAAGTGGCTCTTTACATTTTTGATTTCTCAAGCTTGAGAGAAAACTAACCTGAAGAGTATTTTTTTTCTATCCATAGAAGTTAATAAATGTTTTTTGTGGTTTTCAGGGTACCCAAGGCCTTCGAAAAAGGTGGATGGATATGAAACGGTATGTATTGGAGATATTTTACCTACTGAATTAGCAGCTGGAGGTCAGGCAGAACACTGTGCTATACAATGATGTTAGACAATTGAATCCCACCCTACCTGTGGGTCAAATATTTTCATTTTATTTTAAAGATTTTGTCTCCTGCATTACTTCCTTCACAGGTGCATGTTGCAAGGTGTTTAATCTCATACACATTCTGTGCACACCTACCAAGGTGTGAGCCATCATGGGTCACAGATATGCTTCTGACTTATCCCTGGGCCACATTTGGGTGACGTGCTTAATATTCAACAAGTCTTCTTATCTGCTTGCTCTTTGATTTTTTTTTCCTGGCTCTGAAAGAGAATTTTTTGCCACCTATATTCTCCCAAATATCTTCTCAGTCAAACACTAAGAGGAACTCACAATGTAAGTGTTCTAATGCAAAGTTTTATTATTATTATAATTGTTATTGTTGGTATTATTATTATTGTTATTGTTGGCATTATTACTATTACTATTACTATTATTATTATTGTTGTTATTATTATTGTTGTTGTTATTGTTGTTATTATTATTGTTATTATTATTATTAAACTCCACATTATTCATGCGTATTACTGGACTTTCAATCACAAAAAACCACACTATAGTTGAAATGAAGATATATTAGCTCCTTTTAGACAGAAACACAGAAGTCTGAGCGCTATATCTCTGATGGCTAATCTAGAATAGGGGTTGAACCCTCAAGACTTGTGACTGCACCTTCTCTTTAAAACGCTGTGGCCACCTTGTGCATTTCTTAAATCCATTTGATTAAATTGCAGCACAAATGTCACAATTTTGCTTTTTATTATTGCACTATATGAACATAACTGGTTTCTTAATTTATGTTGTTAAACATTTTGTGAGAAAATTGCCTATTGTGTTTTGTTGTGATTTTCATTAATATAATGTAGCTCAGCTTCCTGTAAGATTAAAATCAAAGATGAATAACTGTGCTCAGCTAGAGCATGCCATTTGCTAATTCATCTGAGATCAATAATGATTAAATGAATAATTTAGTGAACCACTGTGCACCCTTTTTGGTTGCTTTATTTCCTTCCACAAGCTACACTTGCTATTTGCAATAATATACAGCATTTGGAGAGCTAGGGGAAAATAAATAATTTTTTTTTCTTTTATTTCCCTTTATTATTTTCTTAGTAAGCAGAAAATGAGATTGTGGTTTTGTTTTTTTTTTTCTTCTGAATACCTGACTGAAAATCCTTTGGGAATTTAAAGTCTCAAAATTATTTTCTTTTAAAGCCCTCTTTGGACTTTTTAGGTTTTGGTTTATGATGGCTTCTATGCAGCTCATTAAGATGCTGTGCAAATAAGTGATTACGAACAGCATGTGTAAGGTTGCCCAATATATGCTGTTTTATATATGCATGGTGACTCTAATAACACCAGAAAGTTGTAAGCCCAATTTTTTTTTTTTGTAGCAAGTCCAAAATGCCTAAAAGAAATCATTTGGACTTGAGCATGAACAAACCATATGTAAAAACCTGTCAGCCAAGTGACCTAAATTGAGAGGCACAGGTCCTTCCAGGTATTTGGGTGTGATGCCTCTGTCAAGAGCCATTTTAATCAGTAAAGACTGAAAAGATCAATCATCTCTTACCTTTTACACCCAAACACAATCTAAAATGTTTCTCAGCCAAAATCTTATGAGTAATTCCACAAATATTCTCAGACCACATGTGAAACACAGCAATTAAACCAGTTGCCCTCACCCCAATAACACCACCCTTTTATTTTTAGTTTTTATTGAAAATTCCATCAAAGGAGACAAAGACAGAGATTTTAATTTATGCGAAAGTCACCACATTGGGTCAAGTCATGGAGTCAAATAGAAGAGATCTGTCCAGTGAAATCCTCTTCCCCAGAGGTGATTAATGTACTGTTTAGGTAGGGCCCTCTCCAGGGACGTATCAGCTGGGAATTTTTCAGTCAGGAGTGAACTGGAATGATGTTCCCATACTTACGTTCCTATACTTTCTTCTAACAATCAGTCTCTGGGTGAAAAGGGAGAGTGAAGGGAGAAAGACAAAAAAAAGTATTATCAATTTTTGAAAGAGCATCAGGGAATGGAAGACTGAATGAATGGATGGAGACATTCATTCACACAAGATTTTAGCTGTTCTGAAGCTTGTTCTAAGACTTATCTCAGAGACATTCCTGAATAAATAATTTAGAAAGGCTCCTTCAGCTAAAGTCACTTATTTGCTGCTTTTCATGCAGTTATTATGACAACTTCGTAAGGATACGCTTTTAGGGTTTGAGAGATAATGTGAGTCTCCCAACTTTCATCTTCACTTTAAAGGGAGAAGAGATACCTTCTAATGCTTATGGCTGCAGATAATAATTAGAAAGTGTTTCTCTAATGCACAGAACATAAACATCTCTTTTTTTATTGTGCCATTTTTAAGGGTAGTACTTCAGGAAATGTGGAAAAGAAAACTGACACATCAGGAGTGCGATTTTGGGTGCTGTGGTTATTTAAGGTACATGGTGGGACATTTGATAAAAAACACAAGATATTTGTGTCTTTATGGACCTATAGGTAGGTGAAGGCTGGACAATATACCTTAGGACATCCTAAACAGCACTTGGATTTGGACAAATGAACTAATTCCATCACTTAGTGTAATTATTTTGACAGTTTTTTTCTGATCTATTGGATTAACTGCTTAAATCGAGGCCTCAAATTTTCCCTCCTTCATAAAAAACTACGAAATTTGACTGAGTATTGTGTGTTTCATTCTGGCAGTGACATCTAGCACCATAATCCCTGTGTCCCTTCTCAATCTTGGCCATAGATATGATACGTGAAGAGTCATCAATGTGTAAAAGACCTATGTTGGTGCAAATAGCTTTTACTGTTATTCCAATTATTCTATAATAAAATCTGAAAATTTTGCCTTTTCACAGATAATAGACAGTAAGAAGAATGGGAATCTAGTATCCAATGCTAATGTTATACTGTATCAGTATTAAGTATAAAGCTATTGATTTGAACAACAGTGTTGCATGACATGTCATTAGCCTGTGTCAGTGAATTAAAGGAGACAAATTATCTGGGAAGAGAAAATTAGTTTGGTAATACTGCTGGTGGTAATAACGATGCATTGATTACATATTAACACAATAAGATACATAGTTTAATGCAGTATATTAATTTCTACATTGACATTCATAGATATTTTTAATATTAGATGTAATTGTCCCATTATACTTTCTGGTTTGTATCAGACTATAGGGGCTGTTCAGCGTTGGAGAATTTGATATAATCCTTTTTTCCCATGTGTCTGCATTTTATTTCTTTTGGATTACAGAAAAGACAGAGCCAAGATGGCCCTGCAGCTGATCCTACTGGCTACACGCTGAGAAGAACTTCTGCCTACAAGGAAGATTTTTCTTTGGGGTGTTTATGAGCATAATGTGACTCAGCTGTGTTACTGGCAAACTAGGAATAAGCAACTTTGCATTACCCTTTTTGTGTCAGTGACATACTCTCCCCTTTGCATTTAACTGTCCATATTAGTCATTATCAGGTATATATAAATCTGAAAATGCATTTTATTTCAAAACTGAGGTATGTTGTGAACAGATGATGAAAAGAGCCCACAATATGTTTACGGTTGTGACTTTTAAAAAGCCATTCGCTATGCAGTATTTATTCAGTGTTCTACAGAAATAAATTCATAGAATTCAGCACTGGACAGTATATTTTGGAGACATTTTCGTGTCCCTCAGCTGGTTCAGGTTTTTCGGTGTCAGATTATTTTCTGTGTGAGGAATTCCTTTCAGAAACCCAGTGTTTTTCTTTCCCCAGCAGCAGCACTGTCAACAACCCTATTTGTCAGCCTGATTGAGGTATTTACAAATTGTTTTAGATTTGCACATTAACATGATGCAGAGTAACCTTTTACATCCAGTATCAAGAGATATATTCTTAACACAAACAACATCTAATAAATGCATCAAGGCACTTCTTATGCAGCCCCTGGCAGATAGAATGGCTCCATTGAGGTAGCTATAATCTTTTCATCTCTGGCTTAAAGCCCTCTATTTCTACTACCTGCAAATGTCAGCTATTTAACCAATACTTACAGATAGATTGATAAAGGCATCACAAGTGTCTTGTTTATTTAGATAAAAATATCTAAGACATCACTGGGGAAATAACTCCTACAGATAGTACTAAAATCATAGATTTGAATTACTATAGTGGAAAGATTCCTACATTTGTGTTAAACAAGCTAGTTTGGATACCAGGAAAGGCCTTTCTGTGCAACAACCATCTAGGAATAAGGCGAATTTACTTTGCTTCTTGGCAAGATATAGGGAGCATACAAAATATTCCGGTGTGATGGGTTACTGACTAGATCTCTCACATAAAGCTAAGTAGGTCATCCCTGCACCAAACTGAAACTACAATATAGACATGACTCAGGAAAGGGATATTTTACTAGAACTCTTTTTTCTTTTCCCTGCCACTCCCCCCTCCCCCCCCCCCGCCCAGTTCTAGTCTTTGATTTAGAAAGAGATTTTTCACATTTGACCTCTTTATATCCTAAGACAGACATATGGAATGGTGACTATAGCAAGTTTTGTCATGAATTATGATATTCATGGTAAAATAAAATTTGTCTTCGTATGACAAATATATTATCTGAACACGTTTTTATTATTTAATATGAAATAGAGTGAGGATATCAATACCATTTGATCTGCTTTAGCAGAGAGTAACAGACTGTCTGAAAATTATTGACATATCCTTCATGACATTGTCATGCAACCTCCATGACAGCTGAGCAACACCTGGAAATAGCTGAAAATTGTTTTTTATATTTTGCTAAGATGTGTCCTGAACAGAATAACAAGGCCTCAACCTCTATTTTTAGGGTGCAATGATACATATAACAATTGCAAAAGGAAAGCTACATTAATTTTCTTTGCAACTCTGAGAAGTGAGTGCAAGTTCACTGTAACCTGCAACCTAAAACAATGAATGTCAAAAGAATCAGTACAGCAGGCAGAAAGATAGGGTTTAGATTTCAGTTAATCTGATTTTAACTGTCCAAAATTTAAATATCTAGTCTAAATTGCTCCACAGTCAATGGAGATAGTTTGGCAGCCCAGGAAGGGCAGCGTGCGTAAGAGTGGCTCCTCGCAGACCAAAATGTGACATTTAAGGTAGATAGGATGAATTATCCTGTGGAAATGCCTGTAAAAGTATTCACTGACTGTGGAAACTGGAAACAACCATTATTCAATCACCTAAATTTTTGTTTCAAGTTCTGTTTAAGGCATCCTTACAATGATGGCGTTATGTCAATGGATCTGACAGTAATCTAGCAGTAGAAGATCAGAGGGAGACCTGAGAACATCTCAGATGTTACTGGGTGCAAGTGAATAGGAAACTGAATCAAGACACCAAGTTTCAAAAAGCCAAAATTAGAACAAAAGGCCTCGAACAGCAGAATAAATTTTTAAAAGGCTTTAATATAGGGCTAGAGGTATGCCAAGATTATATCTGTTAAACTAGATAAGGCACAAGTCTGGGAGCCAAAACAATAGTTACATGCTACAAATAAGATATAACTTAGAATAAACAATGATGGGACAAGCTAATCTACGTCTGCTCTCTTTCTTGCAGGTTTTTCTGTAGTGATTTTGTAAGGGCCTGCAGCTGTTTTATTTCTCTCAGGACTTTCCGCCTCACTGATGAGCTTTATTTCACCAATAAAGAAAAAAACCTAGCACATGCAAATGTGGTTTTATTTTTCGCTCTTACATGGATCTGTTCTTCTTCCTCTCCTCTCCTTCTTCCTTTTCTCTCACTTTTTTGTTTGCTTTCTACTCCAACTGCAGACCAACATTTTCCGTCCAGCTCTCTCCAGGTCCAGCATGACCTATGCAGGAAAGAGACCTAATTAGAGAAGATATATTATCTCTCAATTAGGAAGATGAGCTAGGGTTCTGCTCAGACTGAGTTTCAAGTGTGCTTACCGAGCAGCCCAAAGTCCCTGTGATTGAATTAGAAAATTTGTTTTACTTCTTGTGGTTATGAATCTATTGATTGATCAAAAAATATTTTGATTTCAACAATTACTAAAAATGAAAAATTATCACAAATACAGGAACATCCTCAATAGTATGACAAACATTTTAAATTTTACTAGAACTCAGTAAGGTTAGGAAACATTTGGGAATAAAATTACATAGTTTTACAGCAACTTCTACCATATTTATCAAAAATTCTGTAATGAATGCAGAAGTAGACTATGAATGAAGATTTTGCATAGGTTTAAATGAGTATGAAGAAGAACCAAATCTGCTTAGGACCCTACATCCCTATTCTCATCGATTTCTGGAGATGCAGGTTATTAAAGATCATTCAGAGCATTAGACTTAATTCAACTATTGAATTAAGAGGATTTGGAGACCCTTAAACTCTTCAAAATACAGGTCCTACTTTACTTGAGGGGTTGAAGGAGCTGCACTGCCGAATCAATTAGAATATGTTCCAAATAACTGTCAAACATACTTTGTATTCAAAGAATCACAGAATGTTAGGGATTGGAAGGGACCTCAAAAGATCATCTAGTCCACTTTTAAAAAGCACAACATTTGATGGCCATTCCAACTAGGAATAAACTCAGCCAAAACTCAGTCAAAACTTCAGAACAGGCCAGCTAGTAGTAGAATTCAGACATCTTTCAGTCTCTCCAGGGAATTGACTTTTGCTTGCTAATTGCTTTGGTCTCCTTGATACGTTTCCTGCTGTGCTGCTTATAAGCCTGACTGATATCCTAGAAATGCCTTCTAAATGACTTCCTTATCAGTGACAAATTCTTTTAGCTCCCTTGAGGAGCAAGGAAGAGAGTTGTTTTATCCTCTTTCACTAGGATACGAAGATTACTACTGCTCTTCCGAAAACTTGCAGAAGCAGAAGGAGGCACTTATTTCAATGCTGTTTTCCATGATGAAAATTGTTTATTGTGGATTCAATGCTGTGTCTTACTCTGGTTCCTTTGAGACAAGTCAAGGGCACAAAATGAACAAAAAGATGTTGGAAAAAATGCCTGATGTTGCAAATTCTTTGGTTCACTGTTTGTTTAGGGTAATGAAATAGCAACAAATTTGAAAAGAAAGGCAGTGCTTGAAGCAGGTGCAGTGAAAGGATGAAAGAGGAAGATAAACAACTGTAAGGAATCTCAGGTGAGGAAATGGAAGAGAAGGAAGTTCATTAAAGTAAATAGTGAACAAAGTCAGAACAGAGAAAATCTGTTTTAAATTACAGATAACCTCTGAAGGATGCTTCTGATGTTCATCTTTAGCCATTCATTTCTCCATTTATAGTGCATCTGTCCTTCTTCATTTGGCCTGTTCTTAAATCTGTTATAAATTTTATCCTAGTCTTTCTCTAATGAAATGATATTTCCTTTACATTTGTTTAGTCCCTGAATCTTTTTTTGCTCTCTGTGTCCTGGATTCAATCAAATAATTATATTTGTTGCAGGAAAACCTTAGGTTGAACTCTGCATGAGTGATAATGGAGCTCCAGCTTTGGAATAGTCTATATAGTGAGACTTTGAAATATGAGTGTCCTGATTTGATAATGACTGGGAATTTTAAAGCAAAACTTGAGGTTGCACTGAGAGATCAGAAGATGAAGTTTTTAAACGTACTTAAAGCTGACACTGTGTTTTAATATGAATGGAAGCTCTTACAGATGCCATTCGTATTCACTTGTGAGGAAAGATGTTTGATATTTCTCAGTGATGTTAGATGACTATAAGTCATTCGTAGAACAGAAGACTCTCCTTGCAAAGGAGAGGTTTTGAGTGATTTGGCATTGCACTCAAAGAGAGTACTGTGATACCAGGTGGAAACAGTGACAAGAATATAAGACTGGAAGGGTTTTACTGATGCTTCAAACTACACCTACTTCAAATGTGTATGAAATATGGCCCTTTTCACAAACTCCATCACTATCCAGTTAGACATTTTTGGCTGCACCAGAGGAAATTTCTTTCCTCTTGCAACTTAAATGTACCAATGACAAATATGTTCCTTAGTGTTTTTATGCCAGTGTTGTCCCTTAGCTCAGGTACTTCTCTCCCATCTATGGCCTCTACTTCCTTGATATGATGGCCAAACAACCCTTCCAGCTTCAATCTCTATTCCCTGCAGCTTCACTTGAAGTGGGTTCTGACTGATAAGGAACTGAGTTTAAAAAAGTGAGCAGTACTGATTATCTTCAGCAGAGGTCAGTGGTGCAGTTGATTATGAAATCAGTTGTCTCAAAAGTACAGAGACCATGCTTCTCAAAACTGCTTACCTAAACCAAGTGGCCTAATGTTCGTGACCAATTGGCTTTCAGAGATGTCGGAAATGAAGAGCCACAAATTCAGCACATCATGTTTACTGATGTAATCACTGTCTTTAGCTAAAAGGGTTTGGGAACCTTTTGGTTTGTTGGTTTTGGTAACCAAAAAATAGTGGAAATTTCTTGCATGTTATGTTCCTACGGCATGTATCTAGGTTTCTAGACTCTCCCTGGACATTATACTTACAATTGCCTTCTCTGTGTTGATAAATTACAGTTTGCAACATTCCACTATGCTTAACCTTACTTTATTTGCTATTGTGTTTTTTTGATAATTCATCTCTTCTTTTTAAATGCAGTCTAGACTTTTGCATAGACTAGATTTAGCTTTGTTCCTGATGGTGTTCTGGGGAATAATGCCCGCTGGATCACTTATTTCTGTGTGAGAACCTGAGTGTTGGGCAGTAAGTTGTCAAGTCCTTCATCAGGGTGCTTTAGAGGGGCCTATATCTGTCCAATAAACAGAAAGTGATTTTAGGAAGACCATTCTCTCCCAGTCTAAGTTACAAATCTAAAGTTGAGTGTTACAAAGTCTTCCTCCTCTGCTCTTCACTTTTTGAATCACATTTTCTTTCTCAATTACTGTGAAGTCTTTAGTGGACAACTTTAGATAAAATAGGCAACTACTTGCGTAATATATGCAAAAAAAGTAGTTAGCACATCAGTTTATAGTCAGATTCTAAGATAAAGCACAATGAATTTGAAACAAAGCAATACATGTCCTTTTCTGCTACTTTTATCATAGAAATTATATCAGTTTAAGTTTCATTATAATCACTGCACCAAATAAATAAATAGTAGGTAAATCAGACATGATTTACATGTCAGTACTCAAATAGGAATATATGTCAATACTCAGTATAGGAAATGCAAACCACATCATCTGTTTGGTCTGAGCGAAGGATTAGAAAATGCAGGTCTTAACTTCTTTTTGCAGCCTTGAGAAATTGTGGTGGGCTAAAGTCTCAGTTCCATGCAGAGAAGTACATGAGCTGCTCTGGGAAGGATTGTGGTGGGGCACTTACTATTATGCTGCCTCAGGATCCTTTTGGGCAGTGTAAATCTTTTAAGCTTGCTGAGCATCACCAGAGCAGCCAAGTTTCAGGAGTCTAGCAGGGAGTAATCTGTTTATACTGCATGTCAGAGAAAGACCCTAGTGTCAAAGTAACTACTTCAGAACCCAGGTTACCTTCTGAACTTGGGCCATAAATTTGGGTTCACCTCTGTTATACATCTCCAAAACGATTCAATTAACTGCAGCATAACAGTGCAATACTTTGTAACTATTACACAAATGCAAGTAAGAAGTTAATTTGTCCCATAGACCTCTAACACTGGAGTTCACCAATGAAAATCCTAAATAACTGTCCTGAGGACAGTGAATTTGCTCTGGTGTACAACTGGTATAAATCAACAATGTATAACCTCTGCTAGAAAATATGCCGCTTTTATCTAGCACTGTTCATCAGCAGGCATCTAAGCCCTTAACAGGAGATGCAGTATTACTGTCTCTATTTTACAGGAGGAAAATAAATTATTCTGTCAAAGTCAAGAGGCAAGCCTGTGGAATAAATGGGATATGTTTGTATATCTGACTCATCAGTCCACAGTCCTGCCATATACAGTGTCCTGTAGGCTATGCCAGCTCTGCAAAGTAGCTGTTTAGAGTAGAAAACAATGACTGCAAACACCACAGCCAGCAGTTTTTAAGAGAAAAATCTAAATAAAATACATTGTGGTAATAAAACAAATTAGTAGCTGTTATCCTGAGGCAACAGTAATGAAGCCCTCACAAAACAGACCTTTATTAGAAGTAGTAACAGTAATCATAAGTTCAAGTTTAACTAAGTGAGCCATTAGAAGTAGAATGCTGAAATGAACTGAACAAAATGACAAAGTAAAACATGCCTGGGGCAATGAACAGGTTTTTAATTTGTTTAACTTCCATCTCTCTGGTGTCTGGCTCTAAAAAATGATGTGACAAAAGACATCTCGCTACATTCTAGTCTGAATGCTAAATAAATTAGTAATAGCAGCAGCAACAGTAGTACATACAGCCTATTCATCTCCCACAGTGCTCACATCAAGAGGCCTCTCTGGCTTTGTGCTTTGTTTTTCCATTATTCAGAGAAAAACACAGTCCCTCCAGCCATAAGCAGCCATGGAAACTTTCATACAGTGAAGAACTACCAGATCCCATATTCAGTCACCATTTGCTATGACAAAGGATTCTAGGTTCAAATTTAACAGTAAAATCACACTGAAAATTTCTTCTACGAACCTTTTTCTGGTTTTCTTTTTCTATGGGGAAGCACTGTTGGTGTGAACCACTGGCTGTGCCACCATCTGCAGGCACATTCAGGTAGACCCAGCATCTCTTAGACACTGTAC
This sequence comes from Pampusana beccarii, assembly GCA_013399365.1. NCBI lineage: Eukaryota > Metazoa > Chordata > Aves > Columbiformes > Columbidae > Pampusana > Pampusana beccarii. The sequence continues at coordinate 750,586 of VWYH01009227.1, forward strand.
AGGTGTGTGTCATTTAGAGTAGCCTTAAGACAGCTCTATGGTGTTCTCAGAAACTGTGACCCCAAAATGGAAAAGAATACCAAATCAGGTTAAAGCCACATTTTTCAGACTTCGCTAGACCACTGCTTCCTGGAGAATCTGTATTTTAGCTTCCTCTAAGATAAAGCAGTAGTTATTTTGCAGTATTGTCATAACTGAACTGTTGTTTTGTTCGTATTTACTTCCCTGATTTTAATTCAAGACTGGGCTTAGCTCCTATAATATAATCCTGTTTTGCTTTTGTGATGAAACATTTTCTTGTGTACCGAAACATAAATGAAAAATAGTACCAGAGAAATAAAGGTAACTATGGTTTTCATATAACATTTATAAAACTACTTTAAATATTGTAAATAGCAATTTCCATCACCAGGCATACTGAAGAAAATTAACTAGAAAAAAAAAATAATTGCTTTCAAGGATTTACTGAAGGCAAAAAATTGCATTTTATAAATCAAATTCCTTAAAAATGCTGACTTAGTTTCAAAATAATTTTCTCTACTTATCTACTGAGTTTCTCCTTGCTGCGCTAGAAATTATACAGTGAGCTTTATATGAACTGTGAAAACGGATTTGTGATTTTTTAAGCTAGCAAATCTAAACCAAAATAGTAGCTGCCATTTAAAAAAAAAACAAAACCCTTGTTTCAACAGCTTCTGATGTTAAAAATAACAATCAAAATTTGACCAGTCATAACCTGATTGTTACAAACATCATTACAAAATGGAGATGTTTTAAATTTTCTACTTGATTTATAGTCAATGAGACAGTTTCCTCTAGTGAAGAACTGCATGCTGCTCTAAATGTAAATAACTTCTATAAAATCCATTTTTTGCCTGGAATATTAGGAGTTACAGAAGCAAAACCTATTAAAAAAGTAGAACCGATTAGTTTCTTTGGACAGCTTAACAGTACAAGTTGTCATAGTTTATAACAGAGCATAAGAGCCGCTGTACAGGATGTGATCAAACTATCGTCCTTCTGGTAGTGGTAAACACTGGACACAATAGGCTAGGGCCTTCTTGAATCTGATGTTGCATCCAAATTGTCTTGTTGAATAGGTACTACCAGACTTATGATTGTCTACTTGCTTCCTTCAAACCACTTATATCTGATCTTCATGAGAACCTGTGGCAGCCAGTTTCTCAATTTAAATATCAGAGTATAAAAACAAGTATGGAAGAAAAGTAGAAGAAAAAAAATCACCTTTCTTTTTGGTTTACACTGACTCTTTCCCATTCACAGGGAAACCATAGAGCTTTCTGACATTTCAAGTTTTTCAGAGATTCAATCAGTCTGAAAATATTCTACACTGACCTAAAAATGTCCTAAAACCCTGAGATAAAAATGTCCTGCCATGCCACTCACAAGTGAAGTTTTGTGCCCTAAATGATGGCAAAATACCCAAGAAAACACCAGTCTATGAAATATTATGTCTTCTCTGTGTTCAAAGAAATCAGTGTTAACAATACTGAAAATGTTCTTGCAGGAAAATAATTCCTGAAGTGGTGAGGACTTTTAAGTTTTTGCCTTTTCAGGAAAAGTTCATTGTCTTACCAGTGGAAATGACCCTTAAGCTAGAAGAGATCTCATTCAATTCTGTTTCTTGAGGGACCACTATACACATCATCAAAAATTGCCTATCTCTGAGTGTGTTGGGGTTATTCATGGCAAACCAAGGCAAGACTCGTACCTTGTATTTATGACCTTTGTCATGGTGCCACATCTGAATAACCACTGTGTGTACATGGCAAAGTGATAGAGTTAGAAACGCTTTTCTTCTGCATACTTAATTCACCAAATATATAAAATGTATAATATATTAGAGAACATATAATTTGTTCACGTTAGAAACTACATGGAAATATAACTACAAATTTGATATAGCAAGTTCCGCTTTTGATATGTGCCTACAACTTTAAATTCAGGTCTAAGTATTTAGACAAGAAGTGAATATAAATGAGCTAGCCAGCAGGTGCAACTCTGACAATGAAAAAGCTAATGAGATTTTGATCTTTCTTCTTTCAGTGAAATTAGATCTAGTGTTCAACTACTCTGAACATACACTTCTATTTACTCCTATTTTTTTTAGGAAATTCTGTGAGATCCTGGTTATGCCAACAGAAAGAAAGTATGCCAATATTCAAACTGCTATAGTAAAATGTATATAACACATACGGTCTAAGAATAGAAATTGCCAAAATGGATTTGAGCAATAGTTCTACAGTATTTTTCAGTTTCTAACGTCATACTCTACACGTTTCTTCAAAAGAAGTTACAAATTGGACAATATTTTTTTCTATAGATGAAGTTTCTTCCTAACTTCCTAAGTTAATGGTTCACTTATGCCCTGAAGAATGCCTGTATTTCTTTTCTAAGATATTATTTTATATCCTGTGTAAAGTAAATATGGATGTTCTCATTACCCTTATAAAGGTTTAATCCTTTTTTAATTCCTGCTAAGCTCTTGGTCTGAATGCTATATTGTGACAATGGATTCTAATAGCCCATTATTGTGTCTTTGACTGTTTAAAATCCCTCTTATACCGTGTTTCCAAAGTATGTTTCATCTACCATTTTTTTAGCTGCAGGATTTAATAAAAAATAAATACTCACTTATTTGAAAACCATGTTCAGCTGACCTCTTGAGTCTTGCTCATTTAGATATACATTTTCCTCTCCCTTCCTTTTTAGCTTTTAAAAATGTTTATTATTATTTAAGATTGTTAGAGGAAAGGAAGGTTTAGTGGATAAAATATTAGCTTGATCAGCATTTATTGTTGTGTAGCTTTAACCTATATGATCCTGAGCAAATCACTGAAGAGTTTTGCCACAGTGACTCATCTGTACAAAGGGAATTGTAATATTTTCTATCTTAAAACACATTCAGAAATACCCAGTGTGGTAGCTGGGGCTATCTATGTAGGTGTATTAAAAAGATAGCATCTCTAGCTTTTGTAAGTTTTTACTTTGGTTGATTTCCTTTTTTTTTTTTTTTGCTTATTTTCTTATTTTAATCCTCACATTTTATTCACAGTGTTTATTTTTCTATGACTCATTCACTGAGGATGTTTGGTTTAGTTATTTATGGATCACCATTACATAGAAACTCAACTATGTTAATTAATGAAAAAACTTTCTTGTGTTACAATATATGGCTATGTAACACAACATCCAGTGTGGTACAGAAATATAGCTGTTTCAGGAAACATTTAGTGTATCAATAAATTAATTTACATTTCATCTAGTTGGACCATTTGACTGTTATATAAGTGGGTGCTTCAAGGACTTTAGTTATTGTTTTGTGAAATGCTGGGTCTTTGCCTTTGTTTTCTGTGTCGGGTGGTAAGAATTTAATGTGTTAATAAATTATTTGCTGAATTTTGTTTGGACATTGGCTAGGTTAGCTATTTAATAAGAATTTTGACTGAAAATACAGTTGTCAGATGACCAATTCAGAAAGACTAATCATTAATAAAATTCAGAGGAGTTATCCAGAGGAGACATACTTGACACCTCTCCTCTTACCTCCTTCTCTTCACGTGAACTGCAAATCAGACACTCTAAGAAATATGAGGCTGTTATGTGTGGATTGCATATTTTTTCGTATTAAGATTCATATGGAAGAAAAAACAGTCAGTGTTCCCCTTGGTGAAGTCAAACAGGGCATACTTCTCATTTGGCCTTTTACTGGTTACAGTGATTTAGTGAAATCATTATTTTAAGTAAAAATTCTTATTAAATATTACATTTATTTTACAAGGATAACTCCTATCTACACCTTTAAGCAGCTTCATTACACTGTTAGTTCTGCTTTGTCAGTATTTCTGTGTTAAGCTGTTCATATGACTAATTAAAGTGTGATTCTAAATTCTATTTGTTATTGCTTCTATTATCTTTCCTATAACACACTGACATAACATGTTTATGGGTTCTGTAAGCTAATCTAATTTAATATTTTGCTCATAAGTGAAATGTCCTGAATAACAACAGCTGTCCTTGGAATGCAGATTTAAATATATATACACACACATATATTAGTTAGGCTCATAGTTTTTAAATAATTCTAGCCGTGTCTCTTTGCTGTCACTCCAGAGAGGCAAATCTTTCCACAGATGACATACTCAAATGGAGATGTTAATTTGTGTTCAATTAAAGGAAAGAGAATTGGGTGTATGGAAATCATATGCATATTATATCCAATTCAAGGAGAAAAAGAAAATAAGCATATAGAGGAAGTGTATTTTACCATTTCGTGTTGTTCAGGTTGTAGAAAAGCAGATATAGTCTTCTTCCAGGACAATATTAAATATACTAAATATACTATATTTTTTGGTTGCACGGCCTCCAGTGTCTGGGTTTTTTATCTCCATCACCTATAATTGTTTCTTTCAGGTCTTGCTGAGTTCCCCTGTCATTTTTCCTTGCCCTGTTTATATTTCTTCTCTCTTTGCAGGCATCATTGGAACTATAGATTTGAAACTGATATTACAAAATTTGAGGCTAATTGATATTATATAGTAGCTTGGTTTTGTTCCTGTCACGTACAGTGTCTTCAAATCATGACCCTTTTGACTATTGCTATATACTTAGATATTCAGAAACATGGGTATTTTGCCTAAAAGGGCTTGTAGTTGGGTATGCCAGAGAGTAACTCCTCTCTAAAAAGTTGATTTTTGTAATTTTTAGGTGGTTAAGTTTCCTATTAATAACCCAAGGCAATACACTTAATGATTAAAGGTTGTTTGGGAGTTGACAGAAAAGCAGTGGTTGTGCAAAGCCTTGTAAGGCTGTTTTGGGTGCCTAAGGAGCAATTATTTAGTTTTGGCTTAGCTTGAACTGAAACATCAGAGTTCTCAAAGACAGTAGATTTCTTTGCACCGGAGTTCAGAGACTGTGAACATATTAGAAAGAACAATTGATAGATTTTAAAAAAAGCAGTAAATCAATTACTTAGACACAGAAAACTGAGTTTTCTCTGAGATTATCCAGCATTTTGGTACATATTGCAAAGAAGAATCTAGTCAGCAGTTATAATTTTCTTTTATCTGAATAATTTTATTCTCCTCTGTTAACATAAAGAAAATTGAAAATCCATTCCTTACCTATAGCATACATTTTCCAAATTCTGCTTTTGTCTATCCCTACTCTAATGCTGTAATTTCTGAGTATCCTGCAGTCGTGTTTTGAGCTATGTGCATAACACCTGAACTTTCCGTAGGTAAATTTCACCTCCAGCTATCTCCAGACAGAGGACTAAGTGTGCATTTAAAAATAAAATAAAAAGGTGTAGCCTTGTGAGGAGCTTCCTAGTTAGCAATGTCAATTTTTCAAACCATCTTGTACTGAATGAGCAATTTGACTCATAGGAAATATCTAGACACACATTATCTATCGTATTACATCCTCTTCTAAGTTTTCAATTGTTAATACAAGCGCCCAGCTTCTTAAACTTGAAGAAGCAGTTAGTGAAAGGTGAATTTCAGTCTCATTATAAGTTGAGACCACCTACAGAGTGGTATTATATTACATTATACTAGGCTATGTTATACTAGGCAACATGGAAAAGTGTATACTGCCCCAAAGGACTTGTATGAAAGAGTCATGATATATACAATTAGGGAAAATTATCTTATTTCAAAGATAGCAGCTGTGGCAGGGAGATACAAAAAGCCATTCATCAGAGATTGCAAACCATTCAGATTACAATAAAAGTTTCACAATTCAAAATAACACCTGCACTGAGGAAGATAAATTATGTATTTATGTTTCTTCAGTACCGTATTCCTCACTCTTGAAGTTTTATCATGACTTTTGATTTTTTCTACAACATCAGTTTTCGAGATAACATGAATGTGTGTGGCTCAATTTGAAGACAGTGATTATAATGTGTAGATGTAACAGCTGGAAAGAAAAGCTTAGTAATGTGAGCTCAGTTATGCAAAAATGTAGAACAAATAGAACCATTAAAAAAAATCTAAATTATTTGATTAGCCTGATGCCAAAAAGACATGAGCATACCATTTATCAAAAGATAAATATCTTTTATGGTGTGTATTTTCCTGTTCTTCCCTTTACACAACATAACCAAGAGTGGCAAACAGAAGATCTTCACAGAAGCTTGCTGAAGAAATAATAAGCTGATAAATGGTTAATTTTGGCTGTTCCAGATATGTGGTAAATTACTGTAATGAAAAACATGTTGAAAAAATGTGGAATGTAGATATTACCAATTAACCCACAAATCTAAGAAGCAAAAATCCACAGTTAATAGAACACTACACAGTCCTTGTAATTACAAGCTCGACATGAGGATCCGATGTCACAAGGAAGTGAAATCTTCTAATTAGCCAGGATTTGAAAAGCAAACCCAAATTGAGAAACGGAAGGTTAGACAGGGAGAGGCAGCATTGTCACATTATATTGTGAGAAGATGACAGGACTTAGACAACCCTCAATAGTCCATATGCCTAGATACGTAATGCTCTCCATTGGGAATTTTGTCCCCACTCTTTTGTCCCAAGTTTCTGTGTAAGAGCAACAGCAACAGCAATAATAATACCAGCTTTGAAAGGGAGTTTGCTGTCAGTCCTGCACTGGTAAACCCTGAATGGTTAGTGTTGGATCTGGCAGGGACAGGGTTCTTAAATAACATGTTTGGTGTCCTATATCAGGAAAAGGATGTAAATCTGCACTGGTTTAGTACAGCAAGGATATTTTTATTACATTTGCTTCTTGGTGATCACATCATTGTAACTTGATCTGTCACTTGATGCGACCATTAAAAGGTCACATTGTAAAGGCAATGAAAATTGGTTTTCCTTCAACATACTACATAAATAAAAGTAGCAGTAGAGGAAAAGGCACAATATAGATGACTTCACTATGAAATTTAGCTGTTACTTTCCATTAAGATTCATAGACAAACTTGTTAATTTATAGAAAGTATATTCCCAGTGCAGTTTACTAATGTATGTATACTACATAAAAAGGTAAGACAGTGCAATTTCCACGAAGCTATCTGAAAGCTCTTATCAAATACACTATACAAATACATTACATGAAGGAAGCAATGCAGTATAGTTGATGGACAGATGATTACTACATTCTTCTTAATCAGGACTATTTTTTTTTTTAATTTAAGCATCTATTTGAACCAGATGATCATAAAACATTAGTCAAAATGAATTATACACAAAAAACGTTAAAATTTAACCTCCTGTGTCAAATACTGCATCAGGCATGTCCAAGACAAAAATATCGGTGATTTCAGTGGGCCAGAATTAACACTTTCATTCTCGGAAATAAAGATAACTTTTGCAATACACACTAGAAAGCAAAATCGACAGTTCTAACATCTGCCTTTGGAGAGTCTTATCATAGCTTAGGATTTTAGATCCAGACATTCATCTGGAACATACAACTTGATTCATTAAAGAGGCATTGGCAATTTATTGTTTGTTTTCTTATGAAGACAAAAGATATTCAATGGGATATGGTTATGCAGTGAAGAAACTGTTCAGATGAGAAAGGCTTGCATCTTCAGACCATATTACTCTGTGGATATCATTAGCTTGTCCTGGATTTGTTGAGCCGTGTTATTTTCATCTGACAGACTATACATCTAATAGTCTTTGTTACAAATGCTTACACATATTTCCATGCATTTCAATCCATTTTTAAGAGAGATTTTTTTTTCTGGGCTGAATAAGGCATTCTATTTTATCCAAATAAAATAGCTGTATCTGAAAGTGAGAATGTTGCTAGCTGTAACAGCATATCTAAATGGCTCTGAAAAAAAACAAACACCCTCATTAATTTGTAGCTCAGGCTCATTTTGCACTGAAATATTCATGCAACATCTGAAGGTGTTGTCAGTAAAACATCTGGCTTGAAAGCAAAAATTATCATTCACTATACAGATGTGGTTACTCATTCCCATCTCCCATATGATTCTTTACATGCTCAACTTGGCTTGATTATATCCTTCTTCTGCTTCATATCTGTGACATAGATACATTGCCAATGATTACGGGGATTTTCAAAGCAGAGTAGCTCTTGTAGTACTATAGGCCAACTTGTTTAGCCTGAAGCATGTTTGTAATGCTCAGGTTGATTATCACTTCTAACAAAACAGTCCCTAGTGACTCTCAGCCACATTTGCATATATTTCAGACTGGTGTATGTATTGAAATAAGTAGTAAGTAACCTTAAGGTTACTTACTTAAGCTTACTTAATTTGATTTCTACTGCAGTGCCTACTACAGTTCACCACTGTTAGCTGGAGCTATGTACCTCCTCATATTGAAAAATAAAACACATCCAGCTCTCAGTTACCTGTGTCTGGATTGCCTGAGTTGTGTCATGGGACTTCTATCATCATGATATGCCTGTGTTATCCAGACTGTGCTTGGGTACAAGACGTGCTTAACTGGAGTTATATTCAAATCTGAAGCAGCCAAAAGAGAGTTACCTTAGCTGTAGAGTCAGTAATACTCCTTTTCTTTCTTTATATTCTCTGCTACATGTTAGTGTGTGATATTAAAGATAAAATTATCTTTACAATTATCTGCCCTCTGCTTTGACCAGGCTGTTATAGTACTACTTTTCACATACACACACATCTGTACTTTGTCCCAGCAGGAAGTGTTGCAATGCCCTGAGGTGTTTCATGCAAACAGAAGATGCACCTGCAGGAGTAGAGCTGTGGACATCTGATCCGGTTGTTTAGGGTCTTCTTTTATTCCATGAAGAAAAGCAAGTATAATTCACCTCGTCTTAAAATAGATCACCAAATACTGAAAATTTATCTTCTTTGCATACAAAAAAATCAACTGGTTATTAGACTAGGGTTATTATGTCATAACAACTGCAAGTTAGGTGGATTCCTGACCCCAGAGTCAGAAAAGTCCCATATACTAAATACAAGTCACTGAAATTGCATGAAAAAATGCAATTCATAGACAATAGAATTTTGGCAAAACTTTCTGCTTTAACAGAGACTAAATTTTGGGTTGGTTTGGTTGGTTTTGGGGGGTTGTGTTTGTGCAGATTTTTATATGTGATTTTAATATCTACACTGCATATTTTGGTTCTAGTTGGTCTGACCAGATTTTCTTTTTTCCTTCTTTTACCTTCTGTACGTCCTTAATCTTTTCTTGACTCAGTTTCTTTTAACTATGGTATGATACTTTGTAATGATAGCTGGAAAATACATGTGATGCGATATAATTCTTTGTAAAAACATTTTTAAAAATTATTTGCTTTCATTTAACTTTTATTTTCTGTGAAAAATTCCAAGATTCTGTGAAATTATTGAACATTGGAATACTTCAACATAAAATTAGTAGTGTTTTGACTAAACAATAATATACCTTTTTTTAAAAAATTCTAATTCCATGCTTCTCCTTTCTACCATTTTCACCTAGTTAAGTCTTGAAACATGGTGTGTGATGTCTCACATCAAGGTGGAATTCTTAAATCTGATCAGAACAAAGTAGCTACTCCAAGTATTTTCCAGTGTACTCCGTTGTTTGTATGTTTATCTTATCTCTAGTTTTGAAAGCTGATCTTCAGTAAAAGAGGCAAACAATGCATTTTGATAGCATCAGTTATTATAGAAACATACAGATATTTTAAGTCATCTTGTTGGAGTGGAAATGCTTGTCTAGCTGGACTTCTGTCAGGGAGTAAGCATCTGTGTATGAAAGGAGATTACTCTGCCAGTTCAACAAATTTTACATAGGAAGACACATTTTTTCTCTTAATTTGTCACTACTGTGGACACTTTTCCTCTACTTTATGGAGCATTCCCTATTTCATTCATCTACATCACGTGTAAAGAAGACAATGAAGCAATCAAACCTTTGCAGAGCAAAATTTACCAATCTATCCATTGGTTAAAACTAGATGGAAGTCCTTCCTGAAAAAAATACTCATCTGTTTTCTGTGGTTACCAACACCTCATATCATGCATATGGCAGTAAATAGTCCACATAGTTGTCAAGTTCTACACAGCTGAAATAGAAATAATTCATTGTTGCATCCTTGAATATTTTTAGACAAAAGAGAAATTGACTAAGGAATACTTAAAAAATAAAAAGCGATTGAAATAAATTGCTCTGAAATTTGAAACTGTCATCACTTGTAAATACTAAATCCAAGGTTAAGTTTGAGAGATATCATTTAATCTGTATATAAAAAACACATATTTGCTTCCAGTTATTTGTCCACCTTATTTTTTCATAATATTGTAAAATAAGATGTAGACAGGTCTTCATCTGATTTTGTAGACTGAGTGACAAAAGCTTTCAATTACCTTCCCTCAAAGAGCTTCAGAATTGCAGGACATGGTTCATTTTGCCAACTCTGAACACAGAGAAAATTAGATGTGTCCCCAAAGGATGTTTATCTATCTTGAAACAATGCACTTGGAAGTACCTTTAAAACTTTTCTAGATATTAGAATTAACTTTTCTACAGCATGAAAGACCTTCCCAGTTGTAATGTTTAATTTTCTACTGAATTTATAAAGATGACAATGTCAAATATTTTTCTTTATTTTACAGTGTGCCAAATTTGTTTTAAGCATTATTAAGATTTTAAACATTATTTTTAAAACTAGAACAGCCTGCTCCTATAAGTTCTGAAGTTTGGAATGCAATGAATTCATGGAAGCGTAAGTTAAAATGCTTGATAATTTAGTTTTGGGTCATAAATATAAATAACTCATATCTAAAAACATGTTGGAGGAAAGCAGAAGAAATTTAAAAAGTGGTTCATAGCAGATTTTGAGTAACCCACTTTGTATTTTGATTCCAGCAGACAAACTAGTTTTAACTTTACTGGGCCACTTTCTCTAGGGAAAACAACAACAACCACAACACTACCCCTCCAAAAAAAATCAGAAAACCACAAATATTTAGTTGGTTTAATGTACAAAGTTTGTTGCTGTGGTTTGTGGTTTTGTTTTGGTTTGTGGTGTTTGTTTGTTTTGTTTTAGTGAGGGTTATCTTATAATGAGAGTTTCATGTATACTATATGAATTTGACATTGGAGAATGGTTTGATGTTCAATGTTAAAATCCTACTCAACTCGTTTGACTGCTATATAGACCATATTGTTGCAATAACAACACAGGTATTGTTGCCATACAAGATTACCAAATCAAAATTGACACATTATATACTTAAATTATTAAAATTAGCTTTAAAGACGTAACAATATTTGAAGAGTATAAAAAGGATAGGGTAATAGAAAGGTGAAGGAAGAATGAACTGAAAATAACACTAGTGTAAGTGATGTGGCAAGTGGTGTACTCCACTTCTAGCAGAAAAGCAACAGGGCAATAAATTCTAAGACATTTCAGCTTGCAAAACCTGAATGAGCTAAACAGATCCATCAAAATGTGTCCACTGAGGAAACGTGAAAATGTGAGTAGATCTCAACCATGGGAAAACCTGCTTAACAAGTCATGTAGTGAGTGACAGGGCTGTTGAATCTGCAAAAAGCCTTTACCTCTTTGTCTGTGGGTAATAGACACTAGGGTTGTTAGATCCCTGAGCGTCATCATCTGGAGCATTATATCCAATCCAAATTACACTCATCTCTATCTCCATTCTCAACAGTGCCTTCAGTTAAGATGCACACTGAATCCAGAATTCAGTGTGCATCTTAACTGAAGGCACACTGAATCCAGAATTCAGCGTGAATGCACACACATATACAAAGCTTCTCTTTTCTCTTTTCATTCTTTCATGAGTAACAGGCAGCCACTTCACTCTCTGAACTCTTTTTAGAAGTACTCAGGCACTGATCTCCAGTGCAGCTGTACCTCTGTATCAATGAATCAAATTAGATTCTCTCATGTCCATAGTCTCATCTGAATTTTCTTGCAACTGATTTCAACACATATTGGTTTTGTCTTTTTCTTTCTTGATACAAAAAATTGAGAAATACCACCTTAGAAATATAACTCCTATTTGGTCACAGAATCACAGAATCACAGAATCACTGAATCACTGAATCACTGAATCACTGAATCACAGATTGGTTGGAGTTAGAAGGGACCTCTGGAGATCATCCAGTCCAACTGACCTGCTAATTCAGGTTCACCAAAGCAGATTACACAGGAAGGTGTCCAGGTGGGTTTGAATGTCCGCAGAGAAGGAGACTCCACAACCTCCCTGGGCAGCCTGTTCCAGGGCTCTGACACCCTCAAAGTAAAGAAGTTTCTCTTCATGTTTAGATGGAGCCTCCTATGCTCCAGCCTGTGTGTGTTGCCCCTGATCCTGTCGTTGGGCACCACTGAAAAGAGTCTGATGTCATCCTCTCGACACCCACCCTTCAGATATTTGTAAGCATATGGTCTTTCAGTTAAAAATTGTAGCCAAGTTTTTGACATTTAGGTCAAGCATTGCTTTAAAGACTTGACAGCAAGAAGAGAGAAATGTATGCTAGAATTACATACGTTACATTTCAGTTCCTCGTGACAAAAAAAAAAAAAAAAAGAGGTGGAGGAATAACTTCACTACATTGTTTTTATGTCTTCTAATGCCCCAGGCTAAGAAAATCAAATGCTTTCTTTAAAGTGTAAAGCTGTTTCTTAATTCATGCATTTGCAATGTTTCCTACATCATTAAGAACAGATTTCTAAGTCTGCCCTAAGTCACTGAGCATTTCCTTTCCATGACAAGGAATTTCATAGAATAAAATAAATGAATTTATACAATTTATGCTATTCAACAACTAATAGTACCAGAATGATATTGTTAGAGAATTTTCAGTCCTTAGGTACATATTTTCAACTCTATGCTTGTATGTATTGGGCCTGCTAATAATAACAGCAAGTATATATTTATTTTTCACTTTCGAAACGGAAACTCATCCAAGTGGGAAAACAAAACAAAACAAAACAAAAAAACAAAGACAAAACATAGGTGTTAATGCTCAATCTTGGCAGAGAGAAGCAAGGAATAGCCCATTGAGGCTCACAAACACGCTGGAAAATTTGACAGTGGAAAGAAAAGGAGATTTGGCAGAGGACAAAATCAGCCAAGAATATACTTTCATTGCAGCATAAAAGGGATTCAGCACTCAAAAAAGAAGCCAAGTGCAAAGAGAAGACCTGAGTTCCTTGAGACTGCTTTGACTTTGGTTGAAAGGGCACTCAGAACTTCTGAAGGAACCTTGGTACATACATGTGTGCCAGTATTTTCCATATACGTTCCTGCTAACACGAATAGACTGTGATAATTGACTCTCTAACAAACTCTGTACATATACTTGCTGCCGCTGTTACGTACTCTTGGAGGCCTCTGCCAGTATTTGAGACTTTTTTTGTACACAGCACACAGGTGTGGCCAGATGTGAGGTTAAACATCAGAAGAATTCACTTCCCAGACTTAAGGCCATCAAAGGGCTTTCAGATTGTTGTAGCTGGGTCGCATCCCAGACAGTTAACCAGGGGAACTGGTGATTTAAACCCTGCTCAACAGGATACTTGAGCACCTTCTGAGCATCAAGTGTCTAACTGGGGACACTTTAAAATGGGCCCTAGCTCAAGCTTTGCTGACCGTATCTTGAAGAACAAGGACTTCTGGTAGCACCCTGGAGTCTTACAAGAGTAATTATAACTTGTTGCGGTTTTTTGTTTTGTTTTTTTTTGTTTGTTTTTGTTTGTTTGTTTGTTTTCTCATGCCTTCTTTAAAATTTAATTACACTGGTTATTCACATGCTTATAATGAGTGTCCTCCTTAATCAGTGCACAGTGGATGAGTTCCCAAAAGTGCCACATCTCCCTGTGCTCCCCGCACAGTCTCACAGCGTCACCCGTGTCTTCCCAGTGTTACCCATAGCATTCCCTCTGCTACCAGCTTGTTCTCAAAATGGGATGAAGCAGAGATAAACCTCCAGCCACTTCCTAGCTCCTCTGAAATTATAATACTACTGCTCAACAAGCTCCCAGGTAAGTAGGCTTATGCAAAAATATTACAAAAAAGTAAATACTTGTTTCTGAAACCAAGCCTGTTGAGAGGAACATGCCACTTGGAGACATCTGCTTACCTTTTCTACCGTGCCACCTAGGAGAGGTGAGAAACCACCCCTTCCAGTGCTCTTGGTGACTTTGCTTTCTTTTTCTTCCTGAATTCCCAGAAAGTAAGCAGTGCCACTGAGCTGCAGTACTGCACTTTGGAAGCAAGGGAAAGTGCTGGTGGCAATCTGTGCTGCTGACACAGTGTCACAGTGTAATGAGGCATGTTGTACCATCTCAGCGATGCGTCAAGCCTGGGAAGTTTCAAATGATTTGATTAAACTGCCCTAAAGAATTTAACTGCATGGGAAAGGGTTTTATAGTCTTCTTTTGTTGTTAGTGTTTAGAATTGGATTGCACAAGCAAAACCGTCTGTGGGCTTGCCACATTATCAGCAGGGGCTCTGGTACACCACCATGCTGCACAGCATCTCCCAGAACAGTCAGTATTTGGGGTTTGGTCTATTATAATGTCTTACACCAACACAAGTGTTTTATTGTTTTACAGGAGAAGGGCGCTTTTCTGACATCTTGCCAGCTGTGTCTTTAAATTCAGAGGTTTCCCGTATGTTCTGTATTTGCTTCTAAGCAGTACAATACTCCCCACAAAGTGGTTACCACAGTTATATTTTGCCATTTTGAATCGGGAAGTGTAAATTATACAGCATGTTTTATTTAAGCATTTCTTAAACTGGTGTTATTCAAACACGTTTCAATAAGTGCCAGAAGTCTACAATACATTACATTATTTTTAATAAGCAGAAAAAATTACAGGAGCTAGAGAAACTTACCCAGTATCATGTTGGTGGTAAAAGCATAGCCAAGAAGAGAGAAAATGTGCATTTTTTTGCATGATAACATCCTGCAGCATGGGGACTCTCGACCTTCACAGTCCTCTGAGACCTCATGGGGAGTGACTGGAGAGACAGGAACAGTGTCCCTGGCCTCTCCAGAATTAATAGGAAGATTATTTTTCAGATATCAGCTATTTGTTTCATCTTTCTGTGCTTCATCTTGTTCTTCTGCAAAAAGGGACAATATTCAAGTCCTAGGTGTTGGAGAGTTTGACACCTGAAAAGAGGTTCATGAAGATCCCCTTTTATCTCCTTTTGCCATGCAAAGGAGACTGCTGTATTTTCTGAAAATTATAGTGCTCCAAAACTCACTTTGCCCTGTAAGGCTTTATACAGAGAAACTGTATATTCAGTCTTTATCCATTAAGTGCATAAAATACGTCAAGAACTTCAGATGTCAGACACAATAGAAGTATCAAGGATTGTTAATTGTTAATTTGCAAAGGTACCTAGAGGATCAGTTTAACTTGTTACATTTGTTACAATACTTTGAAAAATTAAAAGTGTTGTGTAAGGGATAGGAATTATTGTCCTTATACTTCAGGCCAGTCAGAAGGACTATTTAAAAACTAGTTTGATCAGCAATCTAAGCAGGGAAGATGTCAGAGTGTAAAGCATTCTGCTCTTACATGTGGCCCCTTTGAGTTTTGTATGCCCAAGAGAAAGCGCCAACTGCTTATGCAGGCACAATTACATTTTTTTCCAATTGATTTACACATCCACAGGCAGCAAGAGCAGGTGTTTGATGTTGTTTTTGTCGGGAAGCAGCAAGACTGGGCTGCTCGGTGAGGGAAGGCAAGATGGGGTGCAGGTGACAGGAGGGCCGTGCCCTTGCCAACCAGGGATGCTGTCACACAGTGCCTAGGCAAGAGGAGCAGGGCACGTCCAGCAATTTTGACCAGATCCAGATAGAGGACCTGATCACTGAAGAAGTCCACAGTGATGAGGGAAAAGGCTGAGGCAGCAAAGCAAGAGGCAGATCAGCAAAGTGCAAGGCCACCTCTTTGCCTTGCTCTTTTGTCAGGGATCTGCAAGGTTATGTTTGAATTTACCGTATAAGGCATGTTTCACGTGTGTTGGATAATTGTTGTCATTGCTAGCGCTGGTTTTACCAGACTCGCATGGCTGCAGCCCTTTGGGGAGCAGTATTTTTTTCTAGGGCTACAGGCATGACTCGTTTTTACTTTCTACTAGCTGCAGAAATATGTATAAGTTGTATATCACAAGACATTGTACGAAGCTAAGCAACAGCTGAACCAAAACACACAATAGTCACCTGGCTGTTAGACAAGTGCAGCTAGACTAACTAAAATAAAGCTTAAGGTAGGGCAAGATGGATCCAAACAGAACCTAACAAGTTTTGGAACTTGTGTTTTCAGTTTATCACAAATGCTGTGGCCTGTTTCTAGCAATGGCAACAAGTATTTACTGGGTCACAAGGCTATGCAGAGCACTTGCAGGAATAACACCTGCAGCCAAGCTGTCCATTTCTATTTGTAACAGAAGAAAATTTTTGACTTTTCCCAAAATGTAACAAATATGCTGTATTTCGTCTTCAAAAGAACATCAATATTGTCGCAGATCCAAAGAGACATGTTTTAAATAGAAGGAAACCAGTATTATATTTTTCAAATTGTCAAACTATGACAAGTTTATTCAAATATGTATGCACAAACAAAGCAAATAGAATCACTTATGTGAATAAATTTAAAATGACTAAATTACTGGGTCTGGGGACATAAAAGTCTGCATTCCATCCTCCCTTAAGTACTAGAATTTGTTTTTCTTTACACTAGCACAAAAGAAGCTACAGACATTTTATTTTTGATGTTGATATAAGAAGGAGCAACTACTTTTTTAAGGGGTGATAATAATTTCCAATAATAATAAAAACAATCCTGAATTATAAGAGTAAAGTTCTGTTAATACTGTTTTGCATAAGTCTTTGCTGACTGTTGTCTATCTAACCATGACTGACCACAGTCCTGCAGACACTACATTATGTGTGTGAGTAACAGTGCTACTGGCCTTCCGTCTTTTTCTGTAAATGCTGGAATTGTGACACATCTAATAATAAAGTGGTCTACAGAAGCCTGAGATCTGTGAGAGATCATGGATGCTTAAGTCCATAGCCATGATGATGAGAGTCTAGACAGAGCTGCAACTTATTTCTAAAGCTGACTAAACTCTGTAGTCAGCTGTTTCTGCCTTCAGGTTACACAGCTGTTTAGAGACGCTTTTCATGCATGCCCATTAATAACTTGACATTTGGCTCACATCTTGTGGATAAGAACCTTAATTTTTTATGCTATTCTAAGGCATTTCTATAATTACATAAGGCCTTTCTTAGATTAGTAATACATGTAAGAGGTGTTTATGGAATTTTTTTGCATAGGTCAGAACTCAGCACTCCTATTCTTATGCTTCTTTTTTCAGTCAAGATTAAAATTATTATAGAGCTGAACGACTTCAAGAGGAAGGTTTTTGAGCTGCCATATCCTGTGCTTACCTGAAAACCTATCAGGGAAATGAGAGATGTGGTTTGGGAGGTCCTCAAGCACAAAGAGAAAAGTCCTCTGTGTCCAAGGAAGTGTTGTACCAACTGGCGCTGAAAACACTGCCCACTGAAAGTAAGTTGGAATCTGCCCTGTACATTTATGTTCTGTTTGTTTAAGTTTTCACGCGTATGAACTCTGGTTTCTCTTCTATGCTGAATATGCTTACACTCAAACTTAAGTGGTGATGTCAAGAGACAAGTCTTTCCACTGAAAACACATAAACAAATCCTTCTGCTTTGATCATGAAGCTTTGTCCTCACTTTTTTAAGTCATTCTCTGGAAAGAAAAGACTATCACATTACTTCCACTTCTCTTGCTTCGTGTGGTCTGTATGTAATTGAGAAGTTTGACCTATAATGACAAGGGACCAAACAGGTCTGTTTTACCACTTGACCATTGACAGTTCTTGCTGATGTTGAAATTTGACCTATAAATTAAATTTGCACTTTAATACTTTACAGGTTATTATTATGAAGCTCACTGGTGCCAGCCACACATATTTTAGTCATTTTTAGTACTTTGTGACTAACTAACTGCTCAAGCCTGAGCTCCACACATTTAGTTTTCTGTGATATCTCACTGGTCACAAGTGTGCTAATATAGTAATTGATAACTTCCCAATTACATGTTACCATCTTGTCTGAATTCCAATGGTAATTAAATGAGAGAGGACGTAATTTTATGTGTAGCCATTTCTTTTAGTTTGAAGGGAGCCCTAAATGACTTGCGGAAGCTATTGCTAAAGAAGCAAAGTCCTGTTCCTATGTCTCACATTTCTGTCAGGCTAAGCAGCATTTTCTATCCAATTATGCTTTAATTAAATTTGCTGTCTCCTTCCTCTGTAAGAAACATACATAATAGTGAAAACTACGCTCTTTATCAGCACAGGCCACTTTGAAATTCTGAGTTGATATTAGAATTCCACCTGCCTTAGGTAGGAAACTGTTTTGGTACAATTTACGAAACAATTAGGTGTTCATTTCTGTGCTTCAGGTGAGGGCAGGCAAGTCAGAATGAAATAACGAGTCCAGTTTGTACCTAGGCTGCAAAACCTACAGAAACCAGCCCAATGATTGAAGTCCAAGCAAACAGTATTTCTGTCTTATAGTTATCACTTTCAGAAATGCAGTACTTCCTCAGCTACCCATTTGCACTTCATTCCTGTGAAAATCCTACCGAGAAACTTTGCTCTCATTGTGTGTAACAGAACACGTCATCTAGCATATGTTGTAACTGAAGAGGATACACGAATACGGGCAGAAAAACTAAAAATGTGTGAGTTACTACAACAGTAATAATTTTCCCCATTTGTAGCTAAAAAATCTTCATCGGTAGGTTTCTGTGCCCATGCCCAAGGAGTCATTTCTCTCTGTACTGGAGATCCCACCCCTCCCACTTATGCTGAATGTTGAACTAATTGTATGTGTGGCTGCTTTCTAACAGAGGGATAAAGGCATATCTGGGAAGGAGGACTGGAAACGGTAAATTATCTGTTTGCTGTGTTTTTTGCATTAATTTTTGGTTGCATGAACAAGTGAGAATAAGAACTCTCTTGGCAGTGGGACCCACTTCTTTAAGGGACATATTAATCCTAATTTACTTCCAGAACTAGAAAGGCAAATGTTCTCTAGGAAATCCATAGCTGTGTGAAATGAGGGCAATATTTCCATCTTAGAGGTGGATAATTAGTTAATAGAAGTTGCTCGGGAAAAGAAAAATTATAAATAATTTCACTGGGATGACTGAGGAATACATATCTAAATCTGAATGTTGACAAGTTATTTCCTTAGACAAGGAGAAAACATATCATCTGAAGTTTGGATTGGGGTTTGGGTTCTTGAGGTGAGGGAGGTTGTAGGGTTTTATTTGGTTTGTGCCTTTTTTGTTTTTTCTTTTCTTTTTTCTTACTTAAAACACCACAATTAAAGAGAGGAAGTTCTACAAGGCAGTTTTCTTGGTTTTGTTTTTATTTTTAAATCCAGGTGCAGAAATTACAGTAATTAATATTAATCTGAATTTGATTATTTGAGTCTTCAGCGTTTCATTGGATTATGTTGACTTCATAATTTGATTGCTACACAGACGTAAGCTGTGCTGATTGCATTAAAATATGCAAAGGAAATGAAAAATATTACCAGGCAGTGTTCAGGAAACAGTTCTTCATTGCTAGCTGTGAAGACCTCCTTTTGGGAAGACAAATGCAAACAGTAGTAGTGATTATACTGTAATGACAGCCATCGAGTTAGAAATAATTCCTCTACATGGAAGCTAAGTATTTAGGCAGTAATACTTTGTTTCTGGATTCATATGTGTTATATAAATAATAAAAACACAACAGATGTGAGATTCATAATATGTTAAAGTATGATATCAAAAAAGTCCAATCCATAAAGTTCATGCACTAGGCTACTGCTTCCGAATACTTTCTGAGGATCATATATATAAAACTTAACACAAACACTCTGCTATGTCATCCTTCAGGAGTTTAGTAACTAATAACTGCTGTTTGGTGATTCAGTCAGAAATGGTTCAGCCAGTAGCTGGGCGATTCCCAGGAGAGAGTTCTGGAACCATCATCCAGCACGTATTCCTCCTAGACTGGACAATGTTAAACTGTACGCAATTGAGTAATAAGCAGGTTCTTCCTATTCCTGCTTTTGTGGCCATTGAAAAGCACATTCACCTCTCTGCTAACTGCAACAGTCACTCAGTAGGTTTCTGACTTACATCTGTTCTGTGTATGATGGGACACAAAGTGACTCTTATGTTCCTTCTGCAAGTGGTTTCACCTACAGCTATTTTGAAAAGGTTTTCTGTTGCTGAATATCATAGGGCAGAATTTAAATAAGTATTTTCCAACTTTGGATATACAATATTTTTTTCATAAAATAATAATTTTCATTTAAAAATATTTTTTCAGTAATACTGACCTATCAGTTGTAAGGTTGTATTTTCTCCTCATTCATTTTTCCACTGTCTAAGTGCCCCAAAAGAGAAGTAGGGTGTGGAGTGGAAATTTAAAAATATTCATTGCAGTTTCATGTTTATTTGAAAGACAGAGGGGAAAAAAATCCAACAATAATAATAAAAAAAAGTTTCATGCACAACTTTTCAGACAGCTCCTCTCTGTGACTGCATTCAGAAAGGAAAATGTAGCCCTAGATGGAAGACAGAACCTGCTAGACTGGCATTTGAATAATTCTATTGATTTTAAAATGGGTCCTCATGGAGCGAAGTTGTATTCCCCGTTTAAAATTTAGTTCTCAATGAGGAAACAAGCATAAGATGCATTCAGATATCCAAAAGTCGCACGGCATGGTTCTCACACACAGATATGCTCCTCCCTTCCCTGCGAGAATGAAAAGGAAACTGCACCTTGGTACTCATCCTCACTGAATATTACATGTAAACTGGAGTTACTGTGATAACATTTTGTCTGCAGTGAGGATATCTAAATGTCCGCTAGTGAAACTAACAGATTTAATGTTATTATTTTGTTTCTTTGGGTTTTTTTTTGAGTTTTTAGTTTGGTTTGGGGGGTTTTTGTTTTGTTTTGTTGCTGTTGTTGTTGTGGGATTTTGGTTGGGTTTTTTTGTTTGGTTTGGTTTGGTTTGGGTTTTTTTTAGCTCAAGCAATCCCTTAAGAGCATTTTTAATAACTTAATAACCAGATACATGCATAGACTTTCTAATTGCTTCTACAAGTTCCTCTGGTGTCTAATATTGTATTAAACCATGGTAGTAGGATTTCAGTCACTTATGCAAAAATCACATCAGCAATTGCTAGAAATATTTATCAGTGTATTCACTAAAATGAAAAAGCATTGAAGCAAGTAATAACATTTAAAACAAATAGGAAAGCACAAATGAAAATGAAGCATCTGAATAATTACACAATATATAGTGCAGAATAAATGGTATCAAAATTCTACTTCTGTTTCAAATCAATTATGCTGAAATGTGACAGAAACTTGATGATGGTGTGTAACTAAAAATTTAATCCAGTCAAAATATCTTTGCAACACACTCATAGACAATTGTATCTTTGCAATTATTTCTTAATGAAAAGCAGTTGGTTTCTGGAAATGATTAGCCTATTTTATATCCACAATCAAAGAACATATGGAGCTAGACAAGAGTCGTGTTCCGAAGTTCAACATTTTAATTTAGAGAGTAAAGAGAAGTAGTTTCTTGCAATATTTTACAATCACTTCTTACTGGATTTCGTTCTGTGTGTGCATGTAGTGATGCAATCCTAAAAGATAAGAGCACGGAAAAAAATAATTTCAGCAACGTAAAATAAAACAGACCTGTAACGGCCAGTGCACAGCAACATAATGGTAAAACAGGAAGAATAACTACTGAGAACAGTCCTAAAAAAAACCTGTTCTGTTTCTAAGATATCATATTAATAATAAAAATGAATATTGGTAGTCCATTACCTGAAAATACCCGAGACAAACTAAAAGAGATGTTGAAATGCACTTCTGTGTTGAATGTTTTCTAGTTCCTGAAAAACCCAGAATGTCATCAGCTCATACATTGTGTCCTAATATATAAAGCTGCATTTGACATCTATTATGCTTAAAGTCAGCATAAAACCCAAAATGAGAAACTTCCAATTAGTTTAGTATAAATACTGAACACTTTACTGCCCTTTCTTCCTTTTATTTTTTGTTTGTTTGCTAAGTGTTACCTTCTTCAGGAAGATATGGAAATCGTAAAAGGAGAGAGAAGCTTTTCAGAAGAAAAGAATCTTTATCTCTGAGACAGCAGTAGCAAAACATTAAAAGGACATCAAATTTAGGTTAGATACAGAGATGCAACACTTAATTTATGTGAGCGCACTGGAAATGAGCTTCTCTAGATAATTTTAAAACGGAAGATCCACATAAGCTCAAGGATAAGTAGGTCTTAAAGATACCATTTGCCCAGTCATAGTTGGGATACAGGCACTGCAACTTCCTGCTACAACATCATATGACCGTGTGGAATAAACAACTCTTTCGAGCAGTGTGAACACATATTTCAGGTGTAACTCTACAGAAAATATTTCCCTGGCAGAAAATAATAGTGTTATGCTATCGCTGGAAGTTCATGAATGTACAGAATGTATAAATAGGAAACATACAGGCAGGGTTCCCTTCAAGAAGAGGTATGTTTTTTGATTATTTATGGCTAGTTTGTCTTCTTGTCTTCATCTCTAATCCTCTCTTTCAAAGCCCTACCTTACAATTATTATTTATTCTGTTCTTTTCAAGCTGAAACTCACTTAGCTGGAAAAAAATAAATCCTTCAAAGTATTGTTTCTTAACTTCAAATCTCAGTCCAAATCTTATGGTTTATTTTTTTCTTCTTAGTATAACCCAACTGCTACAACACATCACACAAGTTTTGCAGTTATCCATAAGCATATTTTTATTACTTCATAATATGAACTCACACAGACAGCCACAATTTATTTGTCTGCAGACTGTTGAACAAATTCATTTTTACTGGGGGCTCAGAACGTTCATTTGGCAATGTACTTTGGCTCAGTTAATGCAAGATAAGTTGTTATGCATCAAAACTTAATCATATCACTTATTCCCACAGACAACATATTCGGAATGAACCGTCAAGTGTCTTACAGATGACTCAGCTCAAGCCACTGTACTAATAAACTGATGTTTTCACTGTGGTATTAGCAAGCACAAGAAGACAAGGGAATTTCCTGAAACTATTTTGCAATGATCTTTTAAAATGTATGCTGACTGAGCATGCCTCTTCTTCAAAAAAGCCAAATACGGCAACACAATGGCGATACAGTGATCAGTTATACCTTTCTATTTTACAGTAATGAATTATGAAGGGCATTTATTTAACAAGCTCGTTTTGAAGCTTTTGTACATGATTACGAATGACATGTGTGACGTCCAGCAGTCCTTTCTTTTGCATAATGATCACAGATTATACTTCAGAAGAGTAACACGGAGGCAAAGTGACAGCTCCAGTCACTTAATAAGAAGTTTATTAGGAAACTAGGACTGATTATCAGTTGCAAATTAACCATAATGTGAGTAATCAGCAGAGATGTCACATTGGTGCAAGAAAAATGATAAACAGAAGAATGTTCATCCCTATGCTAATCAAAAAGTACCTACAGCTCATTACAGAAAGTCATTTGCAATAACCTAGGGATGCAGGGTTTGGGAAATGTGGTTTTGGAAAAGGTATTGGGCAATATCACCATACATACCTCTGGACTGTATTTAATATGCAAAAATAATGTGTACACAATATTTTTGAATCAGCAAGAAAACAAATTGTTTTGTTTTAAATACATCATTTTGCTAGTTCCATGTAAACAACTCTAAAATATATGCAAAATTCAAGCCACAGTAATCAATCTCATATCATTGGTTCTAAAAATGATTACATTATCATTTTTAATTATTAAGTAGTATGACTAGCTTTTGCAAACTGCAAACTGGGGTTCAAGCCTCAAACCTGCAAGAAAAAATCTGGTCTGGGATATAAAAATCTTAGAGTTTTCTATTGTTCAAAACATTAAAAAATGATAACAAACATAGATGAGAAGGCGATGTAACAGCAACAGTAGTTTTGGCAGTCATTTTATTGCTTTTCATTGGTCCTCAAGTGCATTTTTTTCTACCATAGGTAATTTTATTCCTTTAATTCCAGACCTCCAGCTCATCTCTTTCTGTATGATATTCTGATTCTCCTTTTACCTGGCAGGGCTCATGTCATCTGAATACATCAGTGATATCCCTCAATCCTTTTTTCCCTTTCGACAGGTTCATTACTGAAAATATGAATTCAAGCTTTCCTACCCTAGAGAAACTTCCACTATTTAACATAGCTCTTTCTCAACAACTTTCCCAGATTTTATTCACCATAACAGTATTCTCCCGAACAAAACTGCCCAACTAACAATTTTTCCTGTGGCACAGATCCACTGAGTGTTTTAGGGTTAATTTTTTGGGAGGAAGGGATGTTGTTGGTTTTTTTTAAGTTTGCCTGCTTTAGACCACTTTTCTTTAGTCACTAATGAAATTGAGATGACAGAGTACTATAGCACAACCTATCTTTGCTAAAGCTCTATTCCATTCTATTCCATTCTTCTGTCTACTGCTGTGTCTTCATCAGTCTTTCCCTCAATATTTGTTCTAAACACAAAATCAGTGACTGAATCCTGGATTTTATGATAGAAACTTCTCAGTTAGATTTTTTCCCATGTTGATCTTCTGTGATTTTGAAGTATTTTTCACTTTCTATATTTCAGAGTTTGACAGGGATTAATTGAATATGTGTCCAGTACCCTCATACCAGCTTGTTTGTACCTGCCACCCAAAATCAAATAACAGATTTTCTGAGTGTTCTTGTAAGCTTGGCATCACTTAATCACTTCAATATTTTTTTCAGAGAGCTGAGCTCTGTAGGCATGTTTCTGTATTGTCCTATTTCAAATATCATAATTATTTCAAGACCTGTCCAGGATTTCCATGCTCTCTTTGTTAACAAGAGAAGGTAAGTCAATGTTCTATAGTAAAAACCTAGATTAATTTCTTTAAATTCAACAGAAATTTGATTTTTTTTTTTCCCTGAAATGAATCTGGTATCAGGCTCCTAAACATTCCTTCTTAAAATTCTTTCTTGGGGCACAGTGAAGTGAGGGAGGGGGGTGTTACTGGTGGTATATTTCTTTTAAAACCATGTTTTCACCCTTTGATTAAAAAAAAAAAAAAGGTTTTCTTCGGTTTGTAAAATGATCAACTTATAGCTATCAGAGGAGCCAAGGTGCAGATTGTTTCTGAGAATGCAAAAAAGATGTGATGATTTCTGGTACTCTGAATATATCTTTTGGGGATAAGCAGAGGAAGAAATACTACTAGAAAAATGAACTTTTCTTCTGAAATGACAGCTGTTTGTTTGACAAAATAAAAAAGTCATAATATATTTTTTCCCCAATTGAGGACACTTACAAAATAAATTTTTAATCTATGAAACAATTTGTCTGTGCATATTTCATCCTATTCTAGCCCCAAATCTGCTCATTTTAATCAGTGTTCATCTTTATGATGCTTAATAGCATTCAGCAGACCAAATATGTGACTTCTATGTGGGACAGCTTATTCTTACAAAATAGATGTGAGAGTCTCCAGTGCATGGAGATCTGATGAGCTGAAAAACATGCAGTTGGCCCTAGGCACCAAAACCAGCCAGATACATGAAATGTTTTCTGTTTCTGGTTTTATAATGTCTTAATAAAGTAAAAAGATTTTAATTGTTGCAAAGTTTTCATTTCGTGATTGTCTTTCACATCAAGGATGTGAAACCTTTTTACTTTTTTTCTCAGCTGTTTTGACACTTCTCTGAGTCTCAGTGACTCACAGACACCTTTGGTGAGTCAACAAGTATCATGACATGCTACCTTGATGAAGAGCTCTCAGGAAAACAAGAAAGTAGAAGATTAAAATTTGGGCACATAACCCACAGGGAGCTCGTAGACTATGGAAAAAGCTGTACACTGTGGGGAAACTGAAAGGGCCAAAGGAGCAAGGAAAGAACAGCTTTGGGAATATTGAAGAAGTCATGACTCCTCCCATATAAAACATTGAGTAATTTCAGTATCTGTTTCAATGAGAAAAATTTTGCAGTTTACAAATTATGATATAAAATATATGGTGATAAAGTTGCCTAGCACATTGTAAAGCTTTCTGTACCAAAAGCTAGAGAGCAATTGTAATGTGGTATCCTCTTAAAGCCTTTTAAAGCATATTATTTGCATCACTCATAAACAAGCTAGTGCTATAGGCTCTTGTATGCAGGCAGGAGGGAAAACTTTGATTCTCATTCTGTCTGCTACCTATATTATCAGATGCTGGTCCAAGCTACTCAAATGGGATCCTTTGTGATCTCCCCCCTCCCTATGAATACTTTCAAGACACAAAGTGAATGTGAGCATTATGAACAAAGTAAAACCAACAGCACTAATGTTAGAAGCCAATATTTCCTCCATGTCACACGAGGATGGACACAGTCCCAGTTTAAACTGTAGTTCTGTGACAGCAAAGGATACCATATAATACAGATGCTCATGCGACACTAGCAAGAACTAGTAATGTTTGTTGCAAATTCATTCTAAGTCTCCTAGTATTTTTGCAAACTGACATAATCTGGACGACATGCCATGAGAAAACAGAATTGTCCTATTCAGTGACCTTAATGAGATGTCAAAGGGTTAATAAGAAAATTAATTTATCCTTTTAAGCACAAGAAGTAATTAAAGTCTAAAGGAAATCTGCATCATAATTGAAAATGAGTAATGAGCAAGTGAGATGTGAAGGAAAAATGAGTTTGGTAATTAAGACAGGAAGTTCAGTTTAACAAGAAGGAATAATGTATTTGTCACCTATGGCACAATTATATCATGCTGATATTAAGTGGGAAAGCTTAAGCTGAAGCAGAACAATAGAGCTGGTGAATGAGGAGGTGTTAGATAGTGACACTGCATCCTCAGCTGGCAAAAGAAACTACTTTGGGGACCAACAATAGGTAGGCTCCTGATAGCATCAAGGCTTTCAAATTAATGAAACTGAAATGCATTAGAGAGGATTAAATAGTAATTGTACTAGCATTTGTATTAAAGCTCTCGAAGTTATTAGTTCTTCGAACTTTAAGAAAAAGTTCCTGAATTACACACCAGAAACACCTGGGCTACTATTTTAATATGATGGGCCAAAATTGCTCTTGGTATCTTTCACCCAAAGTTACCCCAGTGATGAATCTGGTTTATTACTTTCTATGTTTCTTATCTCAATTTTTATACTGAAAGTTTGAAGCACAGAAATCTCTCATATCTCTAGAGACATCCAAGAAGTTATAACAATTCAGAAGGAACAAAAAAGCTTATGTATCATGTCCTTCATTTTCCATGGCAGTTGATGCCAATGATGCCTGGATGCAATAAAGGCATGAAAGAAATTAGTAGGGTTGAATTCTGAAGATGAGTCTTGCATTCCAACCCCCCAATATCATTTACTATGTTTAGGAAGATACACTTCAAGTTTATACAGCAGACCTAAAATTAGCTCTTCAAGCACTCTTTTTTTTTTTTTTTTTTTTAGTGTGCAAATGAATGGCATACTTTCCTTCTACCTTCTCTTTTAAATAGGTATTCTTTTACAGGCAAGGCATTGTTAAAAGAGAATGCAAACACATGCGTAAAAGCAAAAATCATCTTGTCAGCCATCAACTTTCTTGCAAATATGACACGTGTTGTCCTTTCAGAGACAGGAGAATGGTAAGGATCACTGAAGAAGAACATCATGATAAAGTCTTGGCAACTGTCCAAGTCCTGCATTTTGGTCCCTCCTTTGTAGAAGATAAAGATAATTAAGAATTTATTTTAAAGTCTAACATTAGAAATAGATTTTAATAACCAGGTAACTTGTTCCCACCATTTGACATCCTCTAACTAGTATTTCCAAGGCTAAAATTCATCCACACTGCAACAAAAAACAAAGGAAGGCAGAGACCTGAGTAAGTATGGACATTTATGTTGACTCGGGTGGTACTGGAAAACGATAGTGACCTTTACTGAATGAAATTAAACCGGATTTACTTTTCCAAACATCTGTTGCTCTTTGCTGAACTGGAAAAAACAGAGTTGATGACATCTTTCCTCATCATAGCTTGAGCAATGGATGACTGAGTTTTAGCAATGTTACTGTTTAGCACCAGACAGTCAGCTAAACAGCGAAATAGCTACTCAATCTCCCTCACCTTTCCTTCACTGGGCAAAAGGAAGGGAAAAGGAGGAAAGACTCATGGGCTGAAATAGAAATTGTTCTAATAAAAAAATAATAAAAAGGGTGGATATAAAAAAAAATACCAAGTTATACAGATACATAAAGCAATACTTAGCCTCTGGAACATGCTCCTGGCAATGAAAGCCAGAGGGCAGACACTGCAAGCACAGCGAGTCCAGTAAAACATGGAGATGGCATTTTGCTAGGAATAGAAGCAGAAACAGGAAAAGAAAAAAGGAGCAGGAGCCTTCCCAGGTGCTGGCCATTGAAGAAACAGATCAGTCCTTGGCAACTTCCCACTTATATATGGAGCACAATGCTCATGGTATGGAAGATTCCTGTTGACCATCTTCAGTTGGCTGTCTTGGATCTGCTCCTCCCTGACGCTAACTTGTACCTGCAGCCGGACAGTTGAAAGGCCCTTTGTCCACTTGGCAATATCCAAAATATCAATGAATTCTTACATTTTTTCATACCAAATCCCAAACACTGGAAAAATACCTGAAAAAACATTGACTCTATCGCAGGGTGCTATTTTATTATTCTCAAACTAAATACAAAACAAAAGACTTTGTTAGCTACCAAGCAGATTGACTAACTGCATAGAAAATTACCTTGGTTTAACCAAACCAGCACAAGCGAGCACAAATCTATTATGAATAAACATTAATTGAACACAGGAACTGCTTAGCATATCAGTGTTCTCTCTCAAAGTGTTAGGAAGAGCAGGATTGTTTTAAATAAACACATTCATTAAAAGAATCCAAACAGTGAAACTGATATTCTATCATTTTAATAAACTTAGAGGCTGTTTTATCAAAACTATGAGCCAAAATAAATACTCCAAAGCAAAACCTAAGCAACAGTATATATATATGTAACCACACAAATTATTTTTCTGCTCTGTCATTTGAATTTATAAAATATTAAGTTTATGATGCAGTGTTCCAAAAATAATATGACAGTTATGTGCATTCTGCTTAAAAAATGAGATCAAAGACACCCTGAAAAATAAAGAGTACAAACTATGCTGCTTTTTTCCATATCATATACAACAGCTGAAGAACCAATCACTCACCACCTGGAGAGAATACTCCTATCCAATCTGATCCGATCCTATCCTCCCTCACCCTGTGTGCTCACCTCCACAGTCTCAAGTGTCATGAGATATGTTCTCTAAAATCAACATTTTTACTCGGCTCACATTATTGGTATACACAATGTCTCATGTGATTATGATCTTCCATGCTCTAGGAGCACGTATTATGATATATATAACACGCGTGTGATATAACCATGTTTCTCAGAGGCTTTGGAAAACAGTTGAAACAAAATTTGAAGTTCTCCAGCAGGGCTCATAAACCAGATATACTTATTTATAGAGACGGAGAATTGTATTTACCCAGCAAATTACCCTGCAATTGAAGCTGATTATTTTAGAGCATCTTCCCTCTATGAAATGTACCACTGCTACTTCTCAAAGCTGCACATCCTCTGGATATACATCCTGTATTCTATGTAGCTCCGGTCAAGGAACACATGTAGATGAATTGCCTCCAAGTTTAGTTATAACATGCATTTTGGATGGGAAGCTCAAACATCACCTTTCACAACACCTGAAGGGTGATTTAGTTTTCCTCTCTCTTCTCTACCCTTATTCTGAGAGAAGGCACAGAGTGCCTCACAAAGCAGCTGTCTGCTCTGTGTTTCAAACATAAACAAGAATGAAAAAATAAGAGACAGACAACAGCTGCTCTTTTTGGGAGCCAACACCACCACCTAAATTAAATACCTCTTGTTTCTACTGAAAATAATGGCAGCATTGCCATTCACATTGACATATATTGAACATGATCAAAATCGTCTTTCATAAACTGGGCACACAGCAGGCCCAACAGCCCTGCTAATGAAGAACAAAGTGCAAGGTGTATGAGGAAGAAAGCCTTTCTGAGGATGTTATTCCGCAGTTGTATCTAGTACTGGTTTTGCTGAGATTAAAAGCTTGTTTTCTTCACAGCCTGATTCCATGATGAGTATTTGTTGGAAACACGCAAGGAAATTCCTATTCATTCCTCAATCAGCCATCTGACCCTGAAACTAAGCACTGGCATCCCTCAATTTTGTCTGTTGAATTATCCGCTCAGCACTGAGTTATGTTGTACTCTGTTGATTCTAATGAAAATAATTTTGAACTGGCAAGGCAAAATTGTTGCAGTGATACAACACTGAACATGTTAGCATATGTTACTGTCCTGTGTATTGCCACAGAGCAACACAAGCACTGGTGCTTGAGCTTCCTTATCCCCTTTCCTGGCCTTAGATCTGAAGTACCTTCCTGCCAAAGGCATTCTAGTCACACGGATCCCTGAGAAAAAAAACAAACCAAACCAAAACAAACCAAAACCAAACCAAACCAAACCAAACCAAACCAAACCAAACCAAACCACACCAGAGAGAAGTTAAAGCCAAACATGCTTCAGCACAGAAAATAAAGCTAACAAATCCGCTCTTTTGGGAGACCTGTTGTCCTAAAGTAACCCAGACAATTGTTTATTTGACTGCATGAAAGAAAAGGGAAAATATCTAGGATTAAAGTCTATAGTATTGTCAGTGTAGAATTCGTAGTTTGCCGAATAACTAAATTATCTGGCACTCTGCTAACCGTGGTCTTAGCTTTGTCTAGGCAAGCAACTGTCATTAAGGGACAATAAATCTACTACTCTCATTTAAAATAAGGTAATGACAGAAAAGAAAATGAGTTATGTCATTTAAGTGCTTTCACACTCAAAACCAAACAAATGTCAGGATTCACAATAGCATCAACAGAGAAAGTCTTAGCAGGCAGATCTTTATATTAAACACACATTGCCAAATAAAGGTTCGTTCTTAACTGTTACTCACAGATTAGACTAGTTCCACTAACCTGTAAAATACCACAAAATCTACTTATTGCTTCAAGCATTAAAGCTGAGAAAGTTGTGTTCAAACAGAAAATACTGACAGTTTTGGACAGAAACACTTCATTTTCTTTACAGTACAGGAAAATTATCACTGGATGTACGCACAGCAGCTAACCCGAGTCTTAGCGGTGAAATCCTTATTCTTAATTCACTACTGATTTAAATAGGCTACAAATACAATATATATCACAGAAGAAACTTCCTCACAAGTTTTTTCTGTTTTTATTGAACTTTTTCACACTATTAGGAGCTAATACTGTTTAAATACAGCTTTGGTGTAGTAAAGATGAAGAAATCTTGACTTTGATATCTGCTCCTAAAGGCACTCAGCCAGAGCAAGGAAATAATTTACATCAGAAGTTTTTTATCTGCTAAAACAAAAATCAGATAGCAAAAAAAACCATTATTCCCCTCAAAAAGTGTTGTTCTGTGCTATAAGTACCACAGATTTCTAATGGATGGGAATGTGTGATACAATTCAATACTATTTCTAATGAAAGAACATAAAGGTGTTGTACTTTCAGTAAAAGAAAGCAAATCCTAGTCTTTCTGTAGTAATAAATTTACAAGTGATCTTTACTGACGTCAACAACAAATTACACCTTTAAAGCAACTTAGAAAGATACAGCTGTGCTATCTCCATGTGGCACATTGACACAGCCCCTCCCTGGTGGTGTTGTGGACAACCACAGAGCACTGGCAGCTGAGAAACCTCCTGAGATCAGCCCCAGTCTCCTCTTCTTCTCCTAACGTTTGTGATCATTTTCCTCTTGCTCCCCAGTTCCTCCACGAAATTCTCAGCAGGGCCACAGAGACTGCTTCTCTCAAGTCTTATACAGCAACCTGGTTATTTTCCCCCTATGTACCACTTTCAAATTTAGAAAATAAATTTAGAAAACATACTAAGTTTCAGTAAAACAACTCTCTTTTCTGCATTGCCTTGAAATCTACATAGAAATGAAGACAATACATTTAAATTTTTAAATACATCAATGCATTTTTAAGGCTGTGTCAAGGCAAGAGGGGAGGAGATGGCTGCTCTTATCTGGGCCAGAGTGGGCAGACTAAGATGTTATCCATGCAAGACTGTAAGCAAAAAGAGCAGAGTTTTTTATTCTGTCCAGAGAAACTTCTAAAACATCCCGGAACTAACTCATTTGGGGTTTAAAAACTAGTTCAACAAAACACAAAAAACCCACAAAAACTCTGTTTTGGAGAGAAACCAAATCTTTTACCAAGAACCTCAGTATCATGTGAGTTATGACACCTGAATTCTTATAAAAGAGAATCTCCACTGCCAAGACCACCATTTCAGATGCACATTGTGGTGAATTATGACTCTGGAAATTGCTAATAGCAATGCAGGAAGGGTATTTGTGTGAGAGAGAAAGACAGGTAGTCAGTACATGATGCTGTCAAGCACTAACTGCAAGAACACTGAAAAAAACATCTACAAGGTCAGAAAAAAGAGGGTGGGGGAGAAAATTAAAAAGGAGGTTAGAAGAGTTTAGCTATTAAACCAAATGAATTGTCATGGAAAATTCAATGTGACTTCCGCCCTAAATCCTCTTTGTTCTTTTAAATTTTCTGTCCTACGTAAAAAGGTTGTTACTCAAGATACCATTAAGAATTATAATTATAAACACAAATATAGATTTAATTTAATCTCTTAAAAAAAAAGACATCTAGCTAAAGCAAATCCTCCTTATCAAGTAGATTAGCACACTGATTTCATACCCTGCCTTAAAGGAAAGATAGACTAATCCTTCTGTAGGGCATTATATTGGGTAAATCCCCACTTTATTTTGTTGCCTAAACACAGTGAGTTATTTCTCTGTAAATTACTCTGAGTTTTATTTGTGTATTCAAAAATACAGAAGTCTCTGTAACTTATTCTTATTTAGTAAATGATCAATTTTAATATCTAAGATGTAGTTGACAACATCTGGAAGTTCAGTAGGAACTGTGAGGAGCGATGAACAAATGCAGATGAAGAAACACTCTCCAACGTAAAGGACTCCCCACATTGAGTGGGGCAATAACTCCTTGTTATTGCTACTCGACCTAAATGATAGCATCTGTAAAATTATTTTTGGAAAAGAACTAATAAGCAGTTAGGATATAATGTATGTTTATAAAATACTAATAAATATATCATTATTTTAGTATTAAAATAGGACTAAATTAACAACAAGTTGGAAAAGCAGACCTGCGTCGGTAACATTTCAGCATAGCGTGACAAGGCAACATACTGTTAAGGCACTGACATCCACAGGGGTCAAGGTGTATCCAGTGGTACATCTGTACGAAGACAGTTGCTAAGTAAAAATCTGAAATGATGTCATTTTGTTCATGTAGATGTGTGTGTGCGTGCATACATGTATGTATGTATGTATGTATGTATGTGTGCATAATCATATATATACACACATATATGTGTGTGTGTAAGCATATAGGCATCTATGTGCTTGTACATGCATGTATGCACATATCAGTATGCATGTATACACATATACATGCGCATGTATAGATAAATGCTTATATGCATGTGAGTACACATATACGATGATGCATGTGTATACATGTATGTATACACACATCTGCATATGTATACATGTATGAATGTACATATGTAATATACATGCATGCATATATGCATAAATGCATGCATATATATGTGTGTATGTGTATACATATATATACATATATCCATGTATGTACATGTATGCATATGCACATACACACATACACATAGGAAATATGGGTATATAATAGGTATAAACATATTTCTCATTGGAAAACCTTTTGTACCATTACAGAACACAAATTGATATTGTTTCCCCTGGAATTTGTCTAGTAAGAAAGAAATACACTGTATGAATTTTCTTATATATGATTCTAGCCTTCCATCACTACTAGCTCCAATTTCTGTGCCTGAGAGCAAAAAATAACAGATATGAGGAAACCACAAATAACAAATGTAAAAACCCTATTTTCTTCCAGAAAATGGGCAAAAGTGACTGTAAATAAAAGAACAATGTATTTACTTAGATATATAACAGTACTTATTCTCAAAATGTGATCTTCCTAAATTTATTATTTCTGTGAGAAAATATGACAGCAAGAACCCAGCTAGAAGCAGATAATAGACTATCTTCAAAGAGGATCCTTTTATTCCTCACACAGCAGTAGGTGATAAATGGTTCTAGTGTCACTGCTTACTGTTTTCTTCTGGTTGTATTTTTTCCTTGCAGCATATCTCAAATCAGGGACTAATAGCCCCCCAAGATAAGATACCTTGACACAGTTTCTTTCCATCTCCAGTGGCTGAAGCTATCAAACACCTGTCACCAACATGAAATGGGGAGGGATGTAGATATTTCGCTCTTTGACAAGTGTTGCATTTTTTTCAGATAATTAAAGAGAAGACTGTTATAATGAGATTTTTCTCACAAGTTTGTGTTTGTTTTGGCCTCTTGCTAGCTCTGGAACTGTTATACTAAGCCTCAGAGGATGGGAATAGACAAAGAACCTGAATATGTCTTGACCAAAGATGAACAGCTGATGTATTGTAGTGACTTATTTTTGACTCCAGAGATACCTGTCATTCTGAATTTTCACTTGAAATTGGTAATTAATGTGTCATTTTAGGGTCATCCCAGTTTTAGGAGAATTTTTAGGCATCAGCAAAACCTCTTTGAGCAGGAGGGCATCTACTTGAAAGACTTGAAAGAAAGATTATTGTTCACTTGATGTTCAAAGTCTGAGCTGTCTCTGATGATTCAGATAGATAGGGAGGATGTTGAGAGGAAAAGCTGGATTCAGTGCAGAATCCAATGCTTATGTATCTGTGGGCAAATGTATTTGCATTTTATCCTCTGTTCACTTTTTGCTTGCTTTGTAGCATTTTTGTGAAGAAAAAATTTATGACTTTGATGTTCATGGTGTCATATTCTGATTCTGCATCGTTTAGGGGCATGAGTACACATGGCCATAGTAGGTAGGAGAGGGAGGGCGGTTTATTTGTTTTGATAGGAATAAATTGTAATAAACAAATTCTATTTGAAAATGAAATAGATGAAAATTGCCAGGGGACCAGTGAAGAAAGAGCGAATGGATATATTGCATTACTCTGGGAACTGCTAAGCAGTTGATGAAAATTTTATACAAAAGGAAGAGAACTTGGAAGCACTATAGTACATTTCAAGTCGTACATTCTCCTTAGACTTCAGACAGAGTTAGTAGAAATTAATTTTCCATTAGGAACCTATTTCAACAGTTCAAATTATGAAGATACTACTTTAGGTTACACGTGGGACAGTTTTGGACTGCTAGGTTGTGCCTTAGTAAAAAACACATAGAAAAATTAAGCCCAGCCACTCTTAAACCTGAAGCATTTTTTTTCTAACTTTTCAGATTAACAGCACCTGCTAGAAATCTCAGGAACTTTGAATTCAGTGTTAGATCAGTTTCAAGTGGAAAGGGTGGTTTTCCTATAGTTGAGTCTGTAGTCTACTGTGCTATTATTAAGCTAACAATTTAGCTATTTTTGTTATAGCTAAATTGTTAGCTTAAAAATGCCTTATATATCTTAGGCAAATAACACTCAAAAGTCAAAGTGCTTTTTGAATTGCAGGTCTATAGTTTTACATAAAACGTAAGGAAGGAGAAAAGGTTGGTATGGTATACCTGAGAGAACAACAATAAGCTGAAGAAAAAAAGTGACAAATGGAATAATTAATAATAGTATTGAACATAATTTTTAAAATAAGTCTTAATGACTTTTTATGATCTATGATTCACTAAGACGCCTCAGTTATTACTGAGAGTATTTTAACAAGGACTGGGATCTTCCAGAAGACTGAAGATGAAGGGATTTCAAAGATTACACAGGCTGACTGGTTTAAAGGATAAATTAAATCTACTTTCCTTTGCATAACGCAAGTCAGGAAATTTCACGAACTAGTCACAGTTACTTTAGGTCTGAGATACTTTCTAGAGGGTGATCTAAGAGAGATGCCTCTATCTCTGGTTTGGCAAATCATTTATACTAAATACCTCAGGCAAAGGTTTGCTGGCCATCTATTCTTCGTGAAGTTTTCATGGAATGTCCTCTAGTTATAATTTGCTGGTTATACTCTGAATGGACCAGAAAGCGACATGATATGGCATCTGATGCTTTTGGTCTCAGAATTAAAGATTAGTTTCTTTGTTACAGAAGCACTTAGTGTCTGAACTCTTATAGGTAGATGACCAGCGCGAATTTCCAATTGGATTATACTCCCCTAAGCAGATGTGATGTTTTGAATGAAAATAAAGAAATTCCTCCCACAAACTTGATCTTCTGCTGGAAATTTACTTTCTTGGTATCTGCTTTCAAGTTATTTTGTCTCCAGGAATATTTTAATGAACTTCTTTCTTATGACGAAGTTTACCTCTCCTATTCTGTAAACAGACTTAAAACTACAAACTCTTAAAGCTACAAGAAATTCATCATGTGGCTGTCAATTTTGGTAACCACCTGAGTGAAAACTGGCCTGTGTGAATAAAAGCTTTTGAAACCGAAGAAGGAACAACTCAGTTGTAAATAAAATTAACACAGATTATATCTCTTATAAAAGTAGTCATCTCTCTTTAGCTTCAACTATGAGATCATCGTGAAAGATGACAAAAGAACATCCTCCATCTTTCTAGATAAGAATCCTAGTAAGGAAGGCCTTCTCTGCAATTTTGATGCTATATGGCAGCTAAACAAATAGATTAGTGAATTGTAAGCTTCAAAGGGTCCAGCATCACAACCAGGTCTAAATTTCTGTAAACACAGGTCAAGGGATAATTCTATCAATGTTTCATATATCAGTAGCTACTAACATGTAAGTCAGGCCTGTTCTACTCTCTGCCTGACCTCTTTAAACATATACAGTCTTTTAACCTATTTTTTTAAGTAAAACTTTTTAGTAGGTTCTACATATTCCAAAAATTAATATATATATATATGTGTGTGTGTGTTTCACAGGTTATAATGGCAACTGGATTTTTTTTTGTTACAATGAGTAAGAATTTCCTAAGATTATTTTCTTTGCTTCTTTTTTTTTCTTCAGCATCTTTATAAAGCCTTTTGCGAACAGAAACTTTAATGAAATTGCAGGGATATTTTGCTCCTGAGAAGCTTGAGTGTTTTTTTAATCAGTGAATAGCAACAAAGAATTCTCTTCTTATCTTTTCTACTGGGAGCATCAGTTTCTGTGTTCACACTTGCACCCAGGAACTGCAACATTGTGATGTGTACTGCTCAGAAACAGACACATTGTGTTGTTTTTATTGATAGCAGTTGAATGCTTTTTCACTTCCATATGGACAAAAAAACATCACAGATTGCCAAATCCTGCTGCGTGCACTAAGTTGTAGACCTAGCTCTGATATTGTTTTCCTCACGTCTAAAGTAACTCAAGCACGTTCTCCACATGAATCACACTGCCTGTGTTGCTTCACTGAAGTATGACACAGTATATATATCAAATGCAATTTGGATGGTGTGTTTTGATATTTCATTGGCATAGTTGCCAAGAACAATAGAATTACCATAACAGAACAGAACCAATGGTCCATCTAGTCCAGCACCCTGCCTGAGGCAATGGTCGCACGCTTCAGAGGAAAGCATGAAGGCCTTGGCATGCACACAAAATTTAACCATGGAAGGAAATTGCTTTTTGATTCTGTTGCTCAACTAATGCTACAAAGCATGAGCATTAGCTGTCCCTGTAATTGTTATCCTAGTCAGTGGAACTGTGCATGATAGTCTAATTTATAAATGTCTGATCCTTTTTTGAAATGTGCCACACAATGTTGTGAGGGTTACTGTGAACATATATGCAGTGTTGCTGAGATTAATTTTTTTCTTTCCTTTTGTAATTTTTAAATGGGTAAAAGATCTATCAGCAGATGGTGCTGTTGCAGAGAACTGTGTTAGTTCTATGCAACCCAACCTATGGACAATTAATTCTTTAACGGATAGTTTATTGTCAGGCGTAATGCAGTCCCTTTGATTTAATGAAGAGAATATAAGAAAAGTTGACTTTCTTTCTTAAAGATGGCTAATTTATGTATTTTTATCTCCTAGTTTCAGTTGCAGCTCATGGTTGGTGCCCATGAGCTAGCAAATGTCATTAGCAAAAATGTGAAGTTATGGATAAGTCATGTAGTAATGCTTTTCCTATCTCAAAGTGTATGAACAGAAATTTTGTGTTCAAAAGACTAACCAGATTGTCTTGATATGCTACCCTATAGCAATGAGCAATAGGACTCTAAACATGAAGATTTATTGAGCAACGTATGTTTCTTACCCCATTCCTGTGCTGGAGAAATTCAAAATTGTACAATACCATGTATAATGTATATATAAAATATTTTTACTGTTATGGTGTTCCAGATCTATAGATCTCAAACCTGAGGAATTAAAGGGCAGAAAAGCTGGCAAGGGCAGGCAGAAGAGAAAACCTCAAACAGTGAGCACAGAAATTCACCAAAAGTTCTGAATAAGCTAAAACAGTGACAGAGAAAGATGAGGACTACCGGATGTTGCTGAATATCTGGTAAATAACTGCTTTGACAGAAGACCTCTAGGAAATATAGCTATTTAATTTTATCTTGTAGCTCTTCTCAGCTGCTTGCTCTGCTTCTCTATGTGTTGGTTTTGGCTGGGAGAGAGTTAATTTTCTTCACAGTAGCTAGTATGAGACTATGTTTTGGACTTGTGCTAGAAACAGTGTTGATAACACAGGGATGTTTTAGTTAATTCTGAGCAGTGCTTACATAGCTAATGGCTTTTCTGCTTCTCACTCCACCCCACCAATGAGTAGTCTGGAGGTGCACAGGAATTTGGGAGGACGCATGGCTGGGACAGATGACCCTTACTGACCAAAGGGATATTCCATACCATATGACATTGTACTTGTCATATAAAGCTGGGGAAGAAAAAGGAGGGGGAAGACAATCGGAGTGATGGTGTTTGTCTTCCCAAGTCAACATTAAGCATGATTGAATCCAGCTCTCCCAGAGGCGGTTGAGCACATGTCTACTGATGGAAGTAGTAAATGAATCCCTTGTTTTGCTTTGCTTGTGTGTGTGACTTTCACTTTACATATTAAACTGTCTTTATCTCAATCCATGAGGTTTCTGATTTTTGCTCTTCCAATATTCTCCCCCATCTCAACACAAAGGAGTGAGCAAACAGCTGTGTAGAGCTTCATTGCCAGCTGGGGTTAAACCACAACGCTCTAGAAGAGGCTGACCCCATCATCCTGCCATGTTCTCCTCCCTCTGCAGTCAGTACTCGTAAATGTGAGCCTGTCTTCTCCTTCCTCTGCCAGCTCAGTAAATGATAAAAAATCAGCAGTGAAATGGTTTGAAATGAGTGCCTGAAGGACAAATGTCATTCCCTTCTGCTAATACCACTAACTGATAACTTTGGGGAGCGGTGTGGGGCAGGTTAATGCCTTCTGTAACCTCCTGAAATGCTGTTGCAGGATCCAGCAGAACCCGCGAGTCAGAATCCCATGTTCTGGGACCTACTATTTAATTTCAAGATGAATCCTTGCTTGAATAATAATCTGGTGAAATGGGAGAAAAATCCAACTGTAGGGAGATAACTTGAAATACAAATCCAAAGTGTAATCAATCATCTTCCAACACTCAAACAGTCATGGAGATGCTAAATCATTTTTCCACATCAAGTAGAAAAATTTGAAAGGAAAAGGAAAATGAAAAGAATTCGCTTACTAACTGAAACTAGTGCCAGCAGTTACATAGAAACAGATTAGCAAGATGAAAGACATGTAAAAACGACTGTAAAATTAGCAGCCAATCTTCCTTAATTCATTCAAGTCACAACTATGAAAATAATGATTATCAAATTCCCTATACATTCAGAATTCAGAGTTTTTCTAGATGATCTTGAGACAGACAGCATCTGGTAGTAACAAAGCTAAAATAAATAAAAGAAACAGAGTAATTAAACTCTGAAAAAAATAAGCTTACAAAATAGAGACAAAATATGTGAATTTCATAATCTGCAATAATGGATGCAAGACAGCGAGTTGTTTTTTTTCTGTCACTGTCTGAATCAAAATGAATCATGGCCAGAGAACTTTCAATGAAGTTTAGCAAATCTTCACCAGTTACATCTCTCCCCAAATATTGATTTCGTGTCATATTTAACAGATAATTTAGCAGAATACAACTATTAGGGAGAGACCCTTAAATGGTTTGCATATTTGGTTTGGACAAGTCCCCAAAAGACAGATGCCAGACAAAACCTGCTAGATCAAAGAATATTTTGGGGAAGACCTTTAGAGAAAACTCCACATTCCATTTTGTGCTATGATCATATTTGGAGAATAGATAAGAACACTGTAGTCCAAATTTCTTTATTAATCGTCTTCCTAATATCTCTGATTTATTAACATACATCTGCAAGATTTTGCAGACACAGAAGTTTATGTGGATATGGATCATGTTTTCACATAAATATGTATAGCATTTTTTTATTAATTTTGTTCTTACTTATCTGAAATACAGTTTAGTTTAAAATAGTGTTCTGATATTTACAGAGATGGTGATAATAGATTGTTATTGCCTAGGGTATCACACTGATTAAACTGTACATATATTATTTTTTTATTAGCTTATCCAGTGCAACATTAATTTCATGTCAAAATTCTTTCTAAATCTGAAGCTAGGTGGTCCCCTGACTTCAGGCAATTTTTGGTAGTCCTATGCTTATTATGCAAAAATAATGTAATCATCCAAATGCTTATTATACGTTTGTTACTGACCTCATTCTCTTAAGGCGTATGGAATATCTGTTTTACAGACAAGATTTCAGAGCTGGACTTTTTTATTGCATCTTCGTAGTATCAAATTTAACTTAGAAGACTGTGGGTTCAATGTGATATTTATGGAAGGACTGAGTCTTCACATGACTGTCACAGTGACTGAGTTCCAGAGAGATCTGCATTTAACAGCTTTCAGATAGTGAAGTCTGGCTTTTATAGCAATGTTCAAGTAGCTATGGTGCTTGAACGGTGGCAACTTCTGAGCTTTTGCAAAGATTAGATGAGCTTCACTGCAAACTCCCTTTGTCGACGTTGCACATTTCCTCATAACAGAAATACTGCAGCCGATGCTCACCACTGACTTGTTCAATAGCCACGATATTTTATTTCCTCGATTCTTTCATTTCAATGTATCTTAGCAGTTATTGTCCAACTCTTCCATCTTCTTCCTCCTCCTTCAATATTCAGAAGACAAACATTCTAACCACTGTTAGGATTCAGATGATATCTCATTACATCACCTTCCTCATCATATTTTCTTCTTTTGTTTGAAGACTTTTGAAGTTCACTGCTAGTTTTCAAGAAAAAAAAGAAAGAATGAATGCGATTAACATGTTCCATCTGATAGTTGCCTGTAAGACTCAGCTTTCAATGATTAAACTCTCCCCATGTTATCCAGTAGCGATAATCTATAATGACAATAACCTGTAGTAATTTCTTTATCTCTGATGTATTTCTGATATTTCCATATAATATTTAAAAACATGGAAAGGAAAATTCTGGCTTCTGTGGGTCAAGAAACAGAGATCTTTTACTCTTTTTTGAATTGGAGCCCCTACATTGCCTGACATACCACTGGAATACAGCATGTAGGTGACATATGGCAACATTTAGCCATCTGTAGGACTTATTTTCATTTATCCTATTATCTTCCACTACCATATTTCTCTACAGGATAAGAGATTTCTTCCCCCACACCCTCCACCCCTGGCCTAGGATTAGTAAATTTATAATCTTATAAAGTATGCTTCACTGGTTTAAGGAACCGGTTTCACATTCGTGTTATATTCAAATAAGTGATTTTGCCTATTTTTAGATAAAGGGTTCTGCCATAGTTGAAACAGAAGCACCACACTGGTCTTTCTTCACATTGTCCTTTATTGGATTCACTCACACTTCCACATAGAGTCACATAGCTGTTCTCACTCTTAATTTTGTACATAATGAAAATAGAAAGTTACTTTAAACTTAAGTTTAGATCAAAATTATTTTTAGTATAAATTTTATGCACAGAATTCTTTGATCCTCCATGACATCTTTTCATAGAGCATTAGCATAACAAAGAAGAATAAAAGCAGCTGGAAGAGAATGGTAAAGAATTTATTCGCTGGAGAATTTGAAATGAAGCAGCTGTAGATCCCAAGGATGTGAGAGCATCATTGCCTTCTTCAGCTATTAAAAGAACTTTTAATAAGAAGAGAGAAGAACAGAGCATCAGTAGTTCCAAAAGTAGACAGCAAGCATGATCCATCTCTTGTAATTCTGCACTGACATTTTATATTAGCTGTCTATTTACTATTGACTATAAAGTTTGCACTAATGAATTTTGTACTTCTAGGAGGTCTACAATAGAAAAATATCTTTCTGTTCTGTTGTAACTGCAGAAATCTAGGTTTCTCAGGACATGTGCTCAGAGTCATATAGCTTAAAAATGTTAATGAAACCATCTCAGTGGAGGACCCCCAATGGTGGAGCTGTCTTGAAAAGGGAATCAATAAACAAGTTTTATCTGCTTTCAGACCTTGAGGATGATATTTAGAAGACTTTTAGAACAATATTTAGAGGACCTTTAGGACAATACTTTTGTTCCAGGTGGTTTTGTAATTTCTGTTCACAGGGCATATCTTAGGTAAGTTTTATGAAAGCTGCAGTCACAATTAAAATGTGAAATTCAGGCTCCTTGGTTTTGTATTGAATACTTGTTATAAAATGCCTCTATACTGCACAAGGTCTTAGTTTTATAAGCAAGTGACCTTCAGGGGACGAATATACAAATGATGGATTTGTTGGTAAGCCAGGTGTTTAAGATACCTAATGAATATTATCCTTGAGCAATGGTTATCTTAGTCAAATGATAAACTCTATATTTTTATTGGATTATTATGCATATACAGCTATGATTACACTTCGGTGTATAGCAAGAAGTCCTATAAATATGCTAAAATGAATATGCTATTTAAATGAATAAATAAATTTTTTGCACTAGCGAGATAACCTGTTACTGGAGACAGTTTATAAATACACTAAGGAGTATGTGAGGTAGGATTTAAGAAGTCAGACTGAAGAGCTCAACAGAACATCGCTTTTTTGTTAATTTCAGATGCCCAGTCTCTGCTGCCCATTTCATATGTTACTGAATAATTTTCTACCGTAAGTCAACTTTGGGGTCAACTTAAAGTCAAACCTTAAGTCTCTAAATATATAAGTAAGAAATAAAATACTGTGTAGTACATTCTCCTTCCTCCTGTATTTCTGCACTGAAGCTTGACACACAATGTCAAAGAGCAGGCTTTTCAGGCCATCAATAAGATCTAAGGTAAGTGAAGCTTCATTAAGTGCTTCTAATGAATTTTGTATTTGTGTACTCCAGATATTCAAGAATATAGTCAGCGCATTGGTGTAAGCTCCTTTCAACACCATGGTATTCTAAGCAGTAGGTGGAATGAAAATAACAGAATTTATTCAGCTCAAATAGCAGAATATTCACAAGGGAAGGAGAAAAGGACTTTTTTATGGCTCTAGCATAAGCAAGAACCTGTTTGTAAGCAGAATTTCCTGTTCCTCTTTAAAACAGCATGTGTGCATGCAGTTAGTTTAAAGACCTCAGTATCTCACTTGAGAAAATCTGAAGAAGACAGATGACGATAAGAAAGCAAGTAGGGATTTCACAGGGAGTTGGCAGGAAAATACTGTAGTTTTGACGACCTATGGCATTTCCGACAATATGGACTTCTTGTGCCTGATGTCAACACTGTGTTTGCTGCCATTCATAAGCACTGCTGGGTGCATAGTGCAGATAAGTTTACTTCTGTGCAAAGGGGAGAATATTAAATGAATGTAAAGAAAGCACACTTCATGGGAGAAAGATTTCATGCTTTTTCCAATTAAGCTACTCAGTAAAAATGACATGAAAATAGCTAAATTTAACATTTTCAGAATTGAGTTCCAAGCTGTATAAAATAGGACCTCTGCTAGCTGAGACTTATAAGAGCTTCATCATACTAGCACTCTGAGTCACATGCATCACAGCCTGTTGTGTTAACACAAACTGAAATCAATGGCATTTTAATTTTATCTGTCAGATTGCAACCTGTGATAGCTGAGGAATGGACAAACTGCCATTTGTGGTGCTTCTGTGAGGGGATGGCACCTCTTATCTAAGTGCAGAATGAATGGGTGGAGATAATTGCTGT
Organism: Pampusana beccarii; assembly: GCA_013399365.1. Taxonomy (NCBI): domain Eukaryota; kingdom Metazoa; phylum Chordata; class Aves; order Columbiformes; family Columbidae; genus Pampusana; species Pampusana beccarii. The sequence goes on from VWYH01009227.1 coordinate 795,146, forward strand.
CATTACCCAGCACAGGGAAATCCAAGAAGGACCATCAGCTTGAAACTTCATAGTGAATGAAGAAATATACTTGACCTAGTCTACACTGAACTTCCTTTGAATTTTATTGAACATATCATTGTATGAGAAAAGGAAAGCATACATTCCCTGATACCTTCTGCACATTTTTTTCTTTTTTTCTTCACAGACCACTAAGTTTTCAACCTTGTGAGATTTCCTATCAAGACTCTTTGTAAGGAAATACGAAAGAGAGTATGAAGTGTAATACATTAATAACAGAATGAGAGTGTAGTTCAATTTACTGCTCCTACAAAGTAGAGTTTAAAGCTCAAAACACTTTTTCTGGAGCTTTCAGGACTCTAGCAGAAAGAAAACGAGTATCAGGTGGTTTTAACTTGTCATTAACTGAGGTACCTGCATGTTTGAAAAGGGAAAGACCCATCCGGAAGCATAATTTGTACAAGCAGAGGAAACAATATTTCCTTATCCAATAAAATTTATCTGCTTGACACATAATATATTTCTATCTTCTGTGTTATAGGAGACAGTGTTTCAGAGATTAACAAACTGAATCACTGCAGACAAAGAGTAAATACTTATTTGTCCCTAGCATTTATACAATACTCCTCATTCACAACGCAAAAATACTTTATTATGGCAAGTAAACACTCTATTGCTAGAAAATAAAACCAAATACTGATTTTTTCACTATAATAAAGGAAGTAAAGAATGGAGCTCAGGTCATCTGATTTCCTATCTGATCTCTATACACTGAAAGCTTCAGCTATTTCTATATGCTATTAATATTCTTTATTCCATCCTGAAATACACAAGTGGTTTGTGTCTCAGCTTTCACTAACTGATCAAAAGTGAATAGTTAGCTTCTGTAGCAGTTCAGTTTTGATTAAGCTTGTAACAACAAGACTAATTTTTGTGGCACATAGTACCATTTCTCAGGTTTTAAAGAAAAAAATAAATCAAATTTAAGTGACGTACAATGAAATCACATATATATAAACATATTTTACTAGAGGTTGCAGTGTAAAAACTAACTTGATTGCATCAGCTTGAACCGCATTCCACAATAGGCTGTTTTCCCTGTTTTTGATCAAACTGGAATAATATCGCTTAAGCTTGTAAAATACTTGAGAATACACTGCCATTTTTAAAAAGACGAAGATGAATAGAGGATGAGATCGAGTGCTTAAAATTAGAGGCAATACCTGTAAAGATCTCAACTCAAATTAAAATGATCAAACAAAAAATGTTTTAAAACTGAAATCGTCAAGTTCATATTTGCAAACACTTTTGAAATGTACAAGTTAAGCCATTGTACATGGAAAACTTTAAAAAGCATACTGATACAAACTTTGTACATAGATATAATCTCTATACATGGACAACACTAAAATGATAAGTTGATTAAAAAATTTAGAGAAGAAAGAAGTTTTTCAAAGGTGAAAATAACCCATTAAAGAGAACAAGATCACTAATTTGAAAGGTATGTCCTTGCTAATGGTGATAAAGATTTAGATTCCACTCTTCTGAACTACTGGAAAACACATGCTGTGTTTTGTATTTTGAGTAAAATGTCCTTTGTTCTTTATTCTGATGAAGAGATATTACTTTACAGTTTCACCCTTTCTTTTATTAACTTTTGATATCCAAACCACAAGAGGCATTAATAAAACAAAAACAAAGCAAATAAGCATAAATTCACAAGTAGGAAATCGCCAGGACTACCATTTAACCAGACTCCAGAATCATATTCTGTTCTGATGTCACTGGGTATGTAGTCCTCAGTGTTATGCTGCCAGCATTCCCTATTCTAAAAGATAAACCAGAACTTATGTAGGATTTTATAATGGGATGTCAGTGAAATAAATAGCAAACTGAAGTTATTTTGCTGGACAATAAATAACTAACGGCTGGAATAAAGAAGCCAAAAACCCTGACAAACAAACAAACAAACACAGGAATCATGAGAATAAAAAAATGTATTACACAAGCAAATACAAAGTATAAGTGGCATTTTAAATGAAATATATATTTAAACTGTTACGAAGGCATAGGTCTTTTGGGAGGACGTAGTCCCCTTTTGACAAACGAGTGAACGGAAGCAGTGAAATATGGCCCCTGTGTGCCCAAACTGTAAGCTTTGTCAAATACCAGCCACCCCTTCCACATGTCCTTCTAGTCTGTCTGCATTTTGGCTTTTTAAATTGCTCCCACTGTTCCTTCTTCTGCTTTTTCTTTTCTTTGTTGGCTTCCTCATCTGTTTCTTTATGGTATGTCACAATATTGAGCTGTAACAGACTCTAAAAGTATAGTTGCTTCTTAGCTCACTCTTAAAACTTTCAGGTTCTTCCACCTTGAGAAAAATCGAAAAGCAGGTTAAAAAGAAACAAGGTAGAAACAAATGTTGGTTAGGACTCTGTTTTGTTCAGGGATGATTTCACAAGCAATTCTTGCACTACGCACCTTATAGGACTTTCTTCTTGAAGCAACGGAAACACAAAGCATGGAAAAGACTAATGGGTCTCATGTCCTACGAATATTTCTCGTAACTGATGGTGGTATTTTGTGGCAATGTTTGTCCAAACTTGCATAAATTCGAAACCTTGGGCTGCTCAGGGCAAAGTGCTTCTTTTCACACAGGCCCATTGCAGTGTGTCCAGAACAATAACTGGACTTAATGAGTACTCATAAACAAAGACCTGTGTGCTGAGAAAAAGCCAGATATTCACTAATAATTTGTGACAGAGGAGAGGAGAGGAGAGGAGAGGAGAGGAGAGGAGAGGAGAGGAGAGGAGAGGAGAGGAGAGGAGAGGAGAGGAGAGGAGAGGAGAGGAGAGGAGAGGAGGCCGAAGTAGAGAGTTAAGTCAGGATTGAGGAGCACAGACCTAAGTTACATTAATGACACTGCAGTACTTTGGTAGTCGTAACACCTTTCCTTCAAATTGTATCTCTTGCCTGTGGGTGGGATTTCACGGGGAAAATTGCTGAGCTCTTAAACAGTGCTCTGTATTTCAATTTTGCATCCCAGTTTTGCCACAAAGTCACTGTGGTCCTACCTCAAAAACATGCTGGGGATCCTGGACTTTCTGCCGTATGTAGAGGTAATTCTATCTGTACACAGTGAAGCCCTGCAGAGATGAAAGTCCCAGATCTCAAAGGCATTCTGATTACACCAGCATGATGCCACTTCTGAGCTAATTATCTCTGCCTTTTGATAGGACGAGCTAGTTTGGCACAATGTAACATCAATGTATGTATACTGTTTCTGATTCTTGGACTAATTTAGGATTAGTTTCAAGATATTTACCCGAAGTAGGCATTTGCTGGATACTTTGAACAGACCACATAGCTATTACAAACGAAAGCCTAGGAAAAACTTGCATGTAACATCAGATAATATTTTACTTTACTACAGATACTGTAACATCTATGTGAATGCTGCATTGGATGTAATGCAACCAAGTTAAAGATGTTTAATTCTTTTCTGTTTGTCATCATGTTTATCTCTTTCTTGTATGTGATGTACAACACTAATGAACATCAAATGAGAAGAAGTGAGTCTGCGCAACCAGCATCCCTGTTTCCTCTGTACTGAGGACTAGAAGAAGCCTCACCTAGGCAAAATTGTACAGAGGAATAAAAACCATGCCAGCATGGACCGTTGGTGGGGCAGATCTGGAAAAGAAATAGCCCAAGTGCCTGTCACTGAATTTTGTGTCCCACTGTAAGGACGTTTTATGGCAGTGAATGTATACACTTATTCATTGAAGCCATGGCGTTTATGCATGCAGGGAGAAAAATCACTTTTCACATGGCTTTCCTGAGAAGAAATCAAGCACCCAGCTGAGTCCTGAGTCCCTGGCACTGAACAAATTGAAGTAACAAAAGGACTTCACCAGAACCGATTTATAATGCTTTGGTGAGTGAAACCTATCATGGTGCTAAACTTCAAGTAAAGGAGGTTGTGGAAGGCATCTGTTATCATTTTTCCAGCTGCCTGACACCTCCTGTCATTGTGAAGCAATCTGAGGCCACTGTTTCTAGTGGAAATAACAACAATAAGAAACAAGACCTCAGGACAGTCTGTGCTGTGACTGGGCTGTAGAGTTTTTCTTATGCTTGAAAGGTTGTACAGCAAGTCACAACCCCTCCATCAAGGTCAGTATGGCCTTTTTTGTGTCTGTGTCAATACCACAATGCCACAGAGATAAAATGTATTTGTTGTGTGCCCACTAAGCCACTTGTAAAGCATGAGGAAAACAAATAAATCTGAGACAGGTGTGTTCATAAACCAAAATTTTTCACCAGACATTGGTGATCCCAGACAAATGCCAAAGGAGAGTCTAAAAGTCGTCTTGCTCTCCAACATTTCTCTAATAATGTCTAAAACAGATTTTGAGTAAGTATTTAAGTAATCTTATTTACTAAGGATGTGATAGTCTGCAATTTTATTGGAATTTGTCTATCCTGCACTTCAGTGTCATTAGTGGAGATTTTTAAAATGAGAACATGAATTGTTGAGAAGGTAACGAAAATCAGTTTTATTTGCACATGCGCTTTTCTAAAGTGATATACTTACCTATAATTTTCTTCTGATATTTTTGTCACAGCAGCTAGGAACAAATTGTTTACTGCTATACTATGGTTTGATCATTTTTTTCAGATACCTCATGATATAAATTGTGCATAAGTGATGTTTTTGATTGAGAAGTTTTACTAGCAAAATTACCAAAAAATTAATTTGAGTAAAGTTAAACTTTTCCCCACGAAACAAACAAACACACAAAAACCCTCATCCTATTCCATTTGGACAAAATGTTCTACTCACTCCAGTTGATTTATTTATTTATTTATATGTGCATCGCTTGATTTATGTCCGGAACTGTATAAAAATACACATGGCAATGAATTGTTACATTAAAAACATAGTAAATGGTTCACTTTCATTCCTCTGTCCTGTTGTTAGAGTACTGAGCAAGGATGTAGGAAGATTCAGTCCAGTGCTTTCCTTAGTCTGAAGAAATTTAATTCTGCAATTCCTATTTTAATTTCTTGCAGAGTATCCAAGAGAGTTTCCTTCAATCCATTTCACTAGAAGTATTTCAGTTTAGAGGGGTATTCGTCCCATGATTCTTTAACTTGGAAGCTGGGACATTTATTTTTTAATACAGCTGTGGCACTCATACTAATAGATCGTGAATCTACCAGGACATAGGCTTTGTCCCATGGTTGTTTGCCACTGAAGTGTTAACATGATGCTTAGCACAGCGTGGGCCTGTGGCAACTGGCGTCTTCCAGATAACTTCTGGACAGCTGTGATTAGCAGTGGTTCCCTTCCTAGTGAGCAGGTTGGATCCAGGCACCATTTCTTGAAAGATAAGAGAATTTACCGTATGGATCCAAGGTGTAAAGTTTATGTTGGTTGAGACCTGTTTTGACCACAAGCATACTTCTAAAACTGAAGAACTGTGCCAGGTCTGTTTGCTCAGCCATGCTAAAGGAAGGAAATGACCTGCCGTAAGGACCCATTAGCCTTGCATCTCCCAAATTTTAGAAACCTCAATTTTGCTTGAATCTTCTGTAAAGAGTGGACATGTGGTACCTGAACCTAGTTTTGTGGACTTATTAAATAAATGTAGAGGACACAAAGGATCTGAGACCACAGCCCAGAGTTTTTAATTTTTATGTGGCCAGTTCTGTCCGTGAAGGATTTAATGGTCTTCCCTTATGAATTTTTTTTAGATCTGTCTGAGCACAAGCAGATGGTGTGTACCATATTAGATATCCTACATACTCTGTATACTTGCAAATGCAGAGTTTGAAAGTAACGGCCACCGATCACTCATCAGAGCCATTAGTCCTGTGTGACAAGATCATAAATACTCTTGTTTGAAGATAGATAAACCCTTTCAGTTCTCAAAGCATATAAATAAAAACTGCCTCTAACATTGTAAGCCAATGTTCACAGAATAAACAGCTGAAAAGCACCAAAACTTAGTGGAATCAAATGCCAGTGAGAATTTGTGAACATCCACAGATATTTTTGCTCGTTATGGCATTTACTTAGTTAATGGTAATATATTACTTCCGACAAATGCTTTTCCTGACTCTCGATATAGACTTCCAGATAAGGTAGAATAAATATGCCTGAAAACACTGTCACAAACAAGAGAGCCCTTTAGGAAGGACAAGGCATTGATTCTGTTATGTTTTCACTATTTTGACATCAATCAGAACAACAAGTCTTATATGAAGTTTGGTGATGCTCTCACATTTAGATACAAAGAGTGCATAATTATTGCAAAGATATGCATTGTTCTAGACCACAAGGCAGAATACATAAAGACAGTACTTGTTGTAACATAAGAGATTTTGAACTGAAGTTTCTAGATTGACTTGGTTTTTTATTACTTTAATAAAATTACCCTAATCAAATAATTATACAGGGTATTTACTCATTCTTATTTCTTCAAGAGACTCCTACTGCAAAATTCTTGAGGAATGTTTGAATAATAATTAGGAAAAATGTTTTGTGAAAGTTGAAAATACACTGATTAACTATTTTCAGGATCTCCAGCTGAAATGGATTTTGTAGTAAGCATTTCAGCCTGAAATATTTGTATTTTATCAGCAGCATGTGATACTTGAGAGATGCACTCAATGACTTGTAGAAGATTAAGGTTTGATTTACAGAAGAGGTAAAGTGCTAAAGCCCTCTTAATATCTGGACCTCTCTGTTCCTTGAATGCATGCATTATATGCTTGTTTTCAGGTGTGCTTGTTGGACCATGAGTCTGGATGAAAGCAAAAAAGACTAAATTCTTCCTTTCTGTTGAGCAATCAAAGTGGAAGGAATAAGAGATTTGTCCCTGTCACCTTCATTTTCTAAATGCAAAGGCAAGTTGTCCATTATAAATGAGTTGATGCGTTAAAGGAAATGTAAGTTCCTGCAGCAGTTTTGGTTGGTAGCAATTATGACATCTAGCACTAAATTACAATTTTGAAAGGGGCACAAAAATGTTATTTTATTTAACTACACTTCCATTTATATTATCTTAACAAAAAATACCAATTTATTAACTAATTTCATTTTCCATTTAGTAAAAACAACTATTTTTAACACTGACTCCCAAAGTCACTGATGTTAAAAGAAGTACTGTGCAATATCCATTATTAGTTAAGTACTACTTTGAAACCAGCTTGAAATTTCATAACCTATTTTGGAGTGCCACGAACAATACTTAATTTTTAATTTGTTGGAGTAATGATTTCATCTAAATTGTGCCTGCAGGGTTTTAAAATCTCAATAGAGGAAAAGTGATGCAGCTTACATTCGCTACTGTATTTATTGCAACATAAATTGACATTCTTGTAAAGATAGGTCTAAATTGCAAAAATTTAAAACAGCCTCTAACTGATCAGAGTGTGTTGATAGACATACATCCAAAATTTGTAAACATGACAAATATAACAATGTTGCAATGAGAACACCTTTATTTGTTTTAAAAGCTTCATAGGGAAATATTCAAAGACAATGAGGTGGAAGAAATTTTGGATTGCATGTTCAGAGACAGATAATTTTTACTGCTACACAGAACTTGGTATTTCACTTCTGACAGAAAACATAGTCTCTCAAATACTGAAATTTTATTCGAGGAAATTTATATTTGTGAAGATTTTTTCTCTTAGGAATGTCAAGTTGAAGTACTTTGTTGAATTCTTCTGATGTTAATCTATAATTGATTGGAAACAATACCTTATTGTGCAAATGGGAAGAACAAAAGCCCAGGAAGGTTTATATTACTGTCGTGCCATTTTGCCCCTCTACAGTAGTATTTCAGTCAAGTAGTTTGAGATGACTGAACAGAAATTTCAGATTAGTTTCATAACTTCATAAGATCTGCTTTTTGCATCCCCCTGTTTAGGTTTTCTCCTGCATTTGGAGCAGAGCAAGCTTTGTTCTCTTCTGTCTGACAGATAGCTGAGCCCTTAAAGTAGTAGTGACAACTACCTTCATTTATCATGACAATTGTTTTCCTATACAATTATAAAGACCTTTCTAAAAATTAAGAGAGACATTTTTTTTTCAATTTTCATACAGTTTTTATGCCTTATCTTTCATTCACAAATTCCTATCAAACTTGCAGAAAGAAATCTTAAAGTCCGTAGTAGATAAACCAGCTGGAAAATAATTGAATATTGAATTATTGAGTATGATTCCTTCAATAGTTATGCTATGTGGATTCTTTCTGCATCTAACTTACTGTCATCTCACCTACTTGCATGGGCACTGAAACACCTATTTGTGTCAGCACTTTGCTTGAAGATGAACAATAATGACTATACACCCACTACAGACTTTTCTATTTTAGTGGAACTGAATTGCGATTTGTAAATTTTTACAGTACATTACCGTACTGTAATTAGAACTACAGGGCAAATCACAGGGCATGGATTTCACCATAGTCTCAAACCGCCCCTCTGTAATCAAATAGACTGACTCTGTCAGATCCAGGAACACTTGCTCTGCAGAAACAATAAGAAGATTTGCATGCCAACATGCCAAACATATGTTGAGCACTACCTGTTTCATTGCAGAACTGCTGATTTTGTAAAAGCAGAGGTAAAAAAAAAAAAAGTGAAAACAACAAAAAAAAGAAATTGCCATGTTAAACATGGGTAAGATTAATTTTTTTACTTTTTACCTGTTCTGACATTAAAAGGCTTATCTTCAATCTAGTGTTTCTTTCTAGAACAAGGCCATGAAAACTGCAGCAACAGAGAATGGTAAACCAGCTGAATAGACACAAAGATATTTTCTTTTGCTAGATAAACAAGTTTATTTCACATCCTTCTGCTCAAAATTGTTTGCTCCCTTTATGCCTGGCTGTGTAGACTTGTCGCAAGAAAACAGTCATGGGAGGAGTACTGAAGCATTTGACGGTTGGGCATATTCCATTTACTTTCTACAACACAGATATTTTAGTGTGTCCTCTTGTCTCTGATAATCCCAACAACAAAAATTGCTGATCCTGTCCCTTGCAATCAGTGGTATTAATGAACGACCTTCTTTATGGCAGAAGCATGTCCTTTCTTATACAGCACACAGCTGTGTGACCAAAAGCCTGCCATTTAAAACATGTTAATGTGGGGTGGAGGGAAACATGGTTTAATTTTAATCTGATTTAGAGTTTTGGATGTGATTAAAACTGATTATAAATGAGAAGCTTCTATTTCATTCAATCTACTTTATGCTTTAACCTCTACTATACAGAAATTGCACTTTTCAACAATTCCTCATTTTAAGTCTCTAAAAAGGGCTTCCATAAATCACCTTGCACATGTTTGGTTGTACAAACAAGAAAAGAAATGGCAAGTCACCAGTTGCCAAAAGAAGCTTTGGTTCATAGATTTCATGTGGTCATTTTACGTAAACCCCATATATAAATTTGTGTGACAATCTTTTATTTGCCCTTTGTCATAGGAGAAAATAAAAGCCAAGGATAAAAGGGATCAAGCTGCCAGCTATTTTTAGCAGTTTATAAAGGGCTTAGAATCAGGTTGTCCTTTCTGTGCTCAGGGCCATAGAAAAATGGGCGACACATCTAGTTGTGGCTTCCTGTTCCAAGGCCTGCCCCGTGTGAATGTGAGCTGGCTACATCTTAGTGGAAGATCAGAAAATCAGAGTAGAAGGCTAACTTGACTTTCTCTGTCATTTATTTTCTTTCATCAGGACTATTAAAAGCCTGATGGCAAAGCACTGAATCCCTCAGCTGCAGTTCACCGAAGACTTATTCTTAACTTGAATAAAGGAATTCTCAAGTCACTCAGTCTCTTCGTTTGCAGATACAACCAATTTTGGCCCTCATGAAATGTATAATCTGCTAAAAGAAAGTAGCTCAAACTTCAGAACCTCACCCTCTTTTGTTAGGGAAAGCATGACGTTTCTTTTGGGTTTTTTCCTGTGTCCACTTTTAATAGTTAACCCTCTGATTTTATCCTCCATGTCAAGACAGTTGCAGACTCTTATATCTCTGCTATCTGCCCTCAACATACCCAAAGCAAAATTCAGGCTTTGATTTAGAATGAATGTTACCATAGATAATACAGTTAATACACTGTAATTCAATGCTTTCACTTTTTTTCTCAAAGTCTTGCCTTTGACTAGGATCCAGATTCTTATGAAGACTTGTATGCATCTGTTCTAGCTTTGAAGTTGGTAAATCCTTTCACTAGCATCATCACAAAATCTTTGAATCCCAAAGGGCAAAGCATCAGCAAAATATCAGGAATTATCTGTTTTTCTAGATATGAAATTTTGTGTCTGTATACATTCAATAGTACCACTTTAATACATATAAAAGTGTAGCAAAAAAAATTCCACGTCTGAAAACACAACAGGCATGTGAGTGGCCAGGTGCCTGGTATGCCCAGAGGGCACAGTTTGTAAAAATATCTCCAATAATTGCCTTAGACCCCCACAAGGAGCAGACTCTTCGTATATGTTGTCCCTCATAGAGATTCACACGCTTATACCTGCTGGAAGCTAAAGTCATCATCCACGGCTGACTACTTCCCAGGAATAGTGAATATCTGTTCAATTTTCAGTGCTTGAAAAGCAGGTGCTTCTCAAGCAGATATCTGGTACATCTGTTCAGAGGCAGATGAACCAATACGACAGTGCCTCTTGGGCAGGTAACTATTCTGACCTGCTTGAAAAGGAGGTCACTGTCAAGGGTGCCTCAAAGGCACACTCTTTTCAGCCAGAATGCACACTGGCTTCAGAAGCTGGTGGCACGGCAGGTTTGTTTTAAATGAGCTGCTAGACATGTAACTGGACTCAGGACTGCAGGGTGGAAAGTTGTTCAGGCAACCACTCAAGTCGGTCTGTCTTAAAGGTCACATAGGCTCTGTATTAGCAAAGACCTTATCGCCTGACTGTATAATTCCTTTCCATTTTGGTCTCCTATTTATTTAGTCTGTTTTACCCTTTTTTCTCCCTGCTTTACTATCTTTTCCTCACACTGAACAACAACCTGAGCTTAGATGTCCTAAAATAGATCCCCTGCGAGGAACTCACAGTTTCCTATAGCCTAAATCTACTCTTTCTTCATTGCACCATGCAGAATGGGTCCAGGCTGCAGTGCCACTGGGAAAAACTCGAAGCTAATTTCTCAGTGCTGGGGATCTCTGTTGCCCAGGCCTCCAGCAGATGAAAAGAGCACAGCAAAACTCAGAGCATCTCTCTGTCTCCTCCACGCACTTAAGTGGTGTGTCTGGGGACAGCAGGTTGACAGTGGAGTGTATAAATTGGCCCTGAGACGCTGTAGGACTCCCTATGTCTAACACTAAGCCTGCGTTTTCTCACTGAACTATTATAAAAGAGAATATAGGAATTGAGGCAAGGTTCTTGTTACAATTTACTTTTGCAAAGACAGGGCAAAGAAGCATAAGATACACGGTTCTCCTTGGTAGATTGCAAGCTGACATTTTATATTAAAGAATTAGTAATTACACTGCACTAAACTAAGCCTTTTTGTAAAACAGCTACCCTATCTGCACCTGGTGAAATGCAAAGCAGTGACCTATACACCACATTCGAAAGTTCAGAATAATTTAGAACTCCATGTGTTGGTTACTTTATTTTGCATGTATTCTGGTGCCTTTTATTTGCTTCTGTCTAACAATCAAGAGTGCCTGCTCCTCTGCAACTGAATTCTCATTGTTTATAGACCAGACCAACAGAAAACTTAATGCATACTGATCATATCCTAGGTCCATTGAGTAAAATTGTAGTATATTAACATTATCTATATTATCTTTTCTCAAACAATTTTAAAACAATTTAATAACTGAAATTCAATATCTAAAATTTCAAGTAGTTTAATACCTAAAATTTCAAATGGCAAAAGTGTTCAGCAACTAAAAATTGTGAAATATTCTTTGACAGAAAAATTTCTTAAAATTGAAATTTTCTATGAAAATGTCATTTTGACATAATAATAAAGAAAATTTTAGAGTTACTCATTTTCTATTTGTATTCCAAACTATTTTTATAAAAAAATTGAAGGTATTTGCATTTAAATAGATAAAATAAAGTGTTCAAACTTCTATTAAATGCTTAAAAAGCCACAATATGAAATTTTGCATTGAATGTCTCATTCATGGAAACCGTAGAAAAAGAAAAAGGGCATGGCGAAATTCGGATGCTGATCAAGGACAGAAAAATCTACCTCTTTAGCAGATCTCCTGTTTGCTTTTCCCAGATTTCTTCTGTGGGTTGCCATAGTTACCATTCAATGGAGGAAGTTACTTGAGATGCAGGTGAGCAGCGCATTGCTCTGTCTGCCCTGCATGTCTTGCTACATCTGCTCTGTTGGTGTCAGGCCACCTTCAAGTTCTGGGTTCTGCTCACAGTAGGATGCCAGCTCTCCTAACTGGCGGGCCAAAACTGTTTGTCTTAGGCAGTTTCTACGTGACGGGTCTTGGGATACTGCATCAGAACATTACTTATTTTGACAAATTGATGCTTCACAAATAAAACACTATTTCAAGATGGTGGAATATAAAGGAGACTTGCATATGTATAAAGCTGGTACCAACGTATGTCCAGCTACTGTGTTGTTGTTGGTTGCTCAGTATTTTCCCTGATGCTTTCAGTCATTCTCCCTCCAAATATTGGCCTAATTATATTTTTCAATTCCAATGGGCTATAAAGGTTTGCAAAGACCAGCACTGCAGAATTCTTGTGGCATAATAACTTGAAAATGTTAAGATGCCATTGTCTGACATGAAATTATTTAGACTGATTGGTTGCCATGTACAGTTTTATCATGTTTGTTTATTTTATAACCAGAGTATTTGATTGTAAAAGTTCAGTCTTTCTGTATAGAAGATACATATGTATTTATTTTCATCTTTACCCACCCTAGAAGCTAGTAAACAGAAGATATGTTTTACACCATCAATAGGAAGGGTGCTCTAAGGGCAGCTGCTCACAAAAATCCGTTAACTAAAATTCTGATACAATTTTAATTATTATTTTATTCAGACACATTGTGGTGTATCACATATTATTTGTTAGAAACAGTTTGGAAATTTAAGAGCAGAACACTACACAGACCACTTTTTGACCCCAACTGCAAAAACTTTGTATATAAATTCTCCTACGTACTTGTATTCTGCATGACAGGATTCATGAATACAAGAATAATAGGCCTCCTAGATTATTTACACGCATTGATTAAATGTCAGTGTTGAAATGCAGTAGGTTCTATTGGTACAGACGCTGAGAACAAAGACAGGGAGATTGTAACCATTGGTTAAACAGGTAACTTATCAATACTTCTTAGCATATAATTATATTTACTTGTTTTACCAAAAGGATACTCAAATAATAAAACATTTTGAAAGTTGTACATAAAGTTATTTAATTTTGCAGTTGCAAAACGTATTATTAGTTCCTTTACTGTATGCTACTGTGTATAGTAAAATTTGGGGAAACACTATCTCTTGCAACATAAGAGGGAATTAAAAATGTTCACAGAATAATAAGTGGTTGATATCACAGGAAATAAAACTTTGCCTTGGTATAACTTAATAGAGAGACTGTAAAAGTGGATTAGACTTTTACTTCTTCAAAATATTTGAAAAATGTGATTATGGCATGGAGAGAGATTGTTCAAATAAATCTCAATGAAAAAGTTAATTTTCTGACATTATCAATGTATATTAAATATCCATCCTTACCACCATGGCAAAGCAACTAATAGAAAAATCTCCCAGGAGACTAAATAACCCATGAGTGACACAACTCCCTTCACAACAAATAAAAAAATACATCAGTGACCCAAAATGTCAAAACTACTGCATGCTTCAATACGCTGCTGCCTCCAAGTTTCATCTTTAACCTATGCACAATGTTTCATATGTTGTATTATCCACATGTGATGTGTTAAATACAGGTTAAGGAGGTCATCACTATTTCAGCCAAACTCTGCTTGATTAGTGATAGCAATTAAAAATTATGGAATGCTATTGTGCTCATCTGAATCATTTATACAAATTCAAAGTGATGATTGATTTAAGTATGTCTGAAAGGATGAAGCTTTAGAACGTATCTGTAAAAGTATGTAAATATAGTGTGTGTGTATATATATATATGCAGAGTATTTATTTTTTTCCCTGATGGACACAATTTATCACATATTCACTCTGCAAGATATTTTTCCCATCTATCCCTCTTGACTAAATGAGAGATCTAGAAATTTTAACCAATACTCCCTGTTACTAAAACTACCTTGTTCAGATCAAAGATTAAAAGAAGATATGTCATATCACAAGTAATAATAAAAAAGACTACTGAATAGTGAAAACATTCAGGGAATTGAGCTAGATAAGGCATGAGTGTAGAAGAGGGCTTATGTCCGTTATATCTGAACAAGCAGAAAAACAGGTGGTAAAAATCTAAGTGTGCTTGTAGGCAGGAAAAATAGCATATTTATTCTGAAAATATTAATTCAACTAGGATTTAAGATTGAGATAAGAGATGCGCAGATTTTGAAAAGAGAATGTACACGGCACCGTTAAAAAAAAAGCAAACAAGCAAAAAAAGCTTAAGGCTGTATGTTAAGAATTTATGCATCGTTAAAGATTTTCTCTCCAGCTTGATAGCTGATTAATAAGTCTCTTCAACAACTTATTTTATGGATGTGCGTATGTACAACTGCACACTGTACCAGCAGTTCAGCCCTTGTGTGTGGAGGCTGAAAAATATTCTCATGCATCAGTACTGCAAAAGTTATTCCTGACTCGCTTCAGAAATCATCTGGTCATTATCTCCTTCAGGGTCAGGAAGAGGTCATGATCCCCAGCTAGGAGAGAATATTTGGATAGAGAAATGAGCATTGTCAAATCAGACTCTCTTTTTTTGTGTGTCATAAAAAATGTTTGGGGAGATAATGGGAAAAAGTCAGATGGCTTATAAAGACATCAAATAGTTAATTTCCAGTTGTTCAGAAAAGAAAGAGACTCCCTGAGGCTTATGCTGCATCTTGGTATTTATTGAACTTTAAGCCACAACCAACAGGCTGGTTAATAACAATTCATGCAGCTGTCAATCTTTTTGACCAATGTCATCAATATTTCACGCTGCCAAATAACAACAATTAAGAAGCAGGACTTGAAGAAGTACTGAGGGCAAAAGTGTTTCTAACACTATAATGAAATCGACGGTGTAGGACAGACATTTCCAATGGGCATTTAGAGAAAGCCTTTCTTGTGATTTTCTTTTCAAAACAGTGTGAATCAGTGTTCTTTATTACGCACTCAAAGCACTCACACACTGAACAAATTTCGTGATCTTAACTTGTAAAACTCAAATAAGTGTATTTTTTGGAACACACGTTAGTTAGGTGAATTAGAATTTTAACCCAAAAGTAATGCCTAGATTTTTATTAAGACCAGAATTTTTCAAGTTGTTGTGGTTTAACCCAAGCTAGCAATATAACCACAATACCTGCTTGCTCATCCTGCTCCCACCCACCCCAAATAGGGGAGACAACTGAAAGGGAAGGGAGAAAATTGGATTGAGATACAGTTTAATAAAATAAAAAATACTAATACACTACTGGTAAATATAAATATAAAATATAAATAGAATACAAAATAAAAGATACTCAATGTAATTCCTCACAAACTCTGTCTGCACCAAGCAGCCAGTCCCATGAAGCATCATCTGGTCCCAACAACTGATTCTGGAGAGAGAAAAGAGGAATAAGGCAGAAAGGCCTAGAGAGCTCTGCAAAATGGCAGGATGGCAAAAAGCCTGAACTAAGCATCCCAAACAAAACTCCCCCAAACAGGTCTCCGAGAGCAAAAAGATCCTGAGAGAGAGACCAGAAGATCCCAACTCTCCTTAAATATGAAGAATTATGCTAATTGTATGGAATACTCTTATTGATCATTTTAGATGTCAGTCAAGCTCTACCCCATCTCTGTCCCCCTTCCTCGATGCCTCACACCTGTGGGCAGAGCTTAGAATGTCCTTGGCTCTCAGACCAGAGCAATTAAAATTGTTAACTTTGTCCGAGGGTGTTATCTTCTTGTTCTCAGACTAAGTTCAAATAATGACTATGCTAGCCATGAAAAACAAAGGTTTCTAACTGCATGAAGAACATTAACTCATTGCCAGTCAAACCAGTGCACAAGTGCAAGTTGAGCATTTATATTTTGGTAAATGTTTACACTCAGCATTAGCTGTAACACCTGTCCTCCAGCCCAAATGAGTAAAAGCAACCAATTCTATAAATTATTTTTAAAAACTTCATTTAGAGGTTCATATTTCACGTTAAAAAGACCATACTAACAGTTCTGCTTCCAATCATAAACATAATCATAAGCATATAAACTTTGTAATGACAACCAGCAATGTCTGAAAAAAACAGTATAAAAGAGAAAAAAGGAGCTATGCTCCTCCCATTTTTTTTAAAGATTTTTTTTTTATGATATGGAAGTCCAGATACTTAAAAGTATTTATTTAAGTGCTCTAAAAGCATACTTTTAAAGGATATTTATGTCTATGTATGTTTTAATTCTAAGTAGATAAGAATATACTCATAATTAAACCTATCCAGGATCAGTGAACACTAGCAATTAAACTTTAAAGTTGTATTTGTGAAGTCTACCAAGATTTTCAAACTCTGTTAATTTATGTTTTTCTTCAAGCCCATCCTTCACGTCTCTCAAATGTCATCCTATATCCAATACACATTTCTGTATTTCTCCTAATCTGTAAATTGAAGTTATAAAAATGACCAGATAAGATTGAAATAGTAGTTATAGTGTCTGTTTTGGTATTTACTGCTTTTGCAGAGGTCCCCAGCACAGCTTTTTGGCTCCAATACTTTTTATTTGATGGCATCGAAGAAAAATGAAGGTAAAGACTCCAAGAAAATGTCAAACCATACAGTAGACAACTTAAATTCACAGGAATCCAAACAACTTCATCATACTTTTAAAGGTGTATTATAAATCCCTACAGGCTTCTAGTATAATTGTGATAGTTTTCTTACAACACCTGAGGTCTCCTAATCTTTTGGCCTACTGAAAGAAGTAGAAGAGTTTTCATAGAAAATGTGTTAATTAGAACACAGGAGAATATACAGATGTTACCAAGCCAAAAATAAAAACAAGCAAAACCAAACCAAACCGAACTAAAAAATAAATAAAATGAAATGAAATGAAATGAAATAAAATAAAATAAAATAAAATAAAATAAAATAAAATAAAATAAAATAAAATAAAATAAAATAAAATAAAATAAATAACAATAAAATAACAATAAAAAGAGAAATTCAATGAAAACCCCAAAATGAGAAGAACTAATAAGAACTCCACGAATACCTGGGAACACCATGTAATGAAAATAAGTGTAAATTAACAGGGTAATTTTAAACATATTATAGGCTTGCATAACCATTACTCTTAAACTTGAAAGCATGTAGACATCACATAATTAGATCAATTAAAAAATAGGTTCGAGATTGTCAAGGTTTACTGCAAGGCGACAGTAAACCATGACAGATGCTCCCTGTTACCCTCTTACCTCCCACCACCCCCTTCCTTTAGATTGGAAGGATGATAAGGAAGATAACAGAGAAGGAAGAGAGACTTAGAATTCAACCTGGAAGAGTTTAAAGGGTTTACTAATGCTACTAATAAATGGAGAATATATACACAAAATATACAAAACCAATCTTGAATGCTCGATGTGGAGTTGGCGACACTCCTGCAGCAGCGGAGCTGGGTGGGCAGAGCTGGCGTGGCTCCAGCAGGTGCAGGTCAGGCCCCCGGAAGTCATGAGCAGGACTTCACAGCAAACCGGAAACTGGTTGCAGGGCCTGAGGCCTGTAGATCTCAGGCAGACAGACAGGGTCCTCTCTAGATGCTGGCCATGGTCGAAGAGAAGCTTAACCCTCGTGATCACCCTCTTATATAGGGGGTATGACGATTATGGGATGGAATACTCAGGTTCGTCAGTTCTAGTCACCTGTTCCATCCACCCCTCCTCAAACACGCCTCTCTCACAACGGAACGTGGGGAAAATGTGTCTTTCTTGGCTACCATAGTAATAAATCTAAACATGAGCTTCTTCAGCGTTCAGTTGGTCTTCTTATCAGCACCAAGTACAGCATCCAAGGGAAAATATGAAGGCTAAAACTCAGGAAAGTACAGCCACCTAGAAGAACTTAGCTGAAAGGCAAAATCACTAAAAGAGAACTGGTCTTGTTTTTAACAAATCCAAGACAGAGATGTCTGTTACTTAGAAACAAAACAGTCACTACAAAACTGAAGAGCCTTTTTAGATCCTAGACAGAAAAGCTTTAACCAAGAGAGGGGAATAGATATCTGTCCTGTAAAGATCATTTTGATAATATTAGTAATGTAGCAGTAGTAGTAATATTTGTCATTACAATGGTGATGTGCGTTGCATTTAAGTATTATGTGGGTATTTACAAGCATGTGAAATAGGTCAGAGTTGTAAATGGAAAACTAACAAGAGGAGATATGAATATGAATTTACAAGATTTACAAGATTTCCGGTGAGGATTGGAGGCCCCATATTTAACGTATTACAGATGTTAAGTTTATCTCTGAAGTTTATTACTCTTTTAATTATTTTTTGGTTTCTACTAGTGTGGAATAAAATACAAAATGACTAAAAAATAAAGATTACCTTCGTAAGAAAGATCTTCCAAAGAAACCTTGTGGTAGTAGAGTCATATTGATTATGTTCCTCCTAAATGTGCACAAAGATTTCACCTGGGTCCTGGGATGTACCTCTTAGTCTAATGGTATAAACATAGGCACGATACCTGTAACAGTACAGAAGACAGAGATTAACCACAAAAGTCTAGCTTGAACTGGTTGGTTTAAAGTCGTCCTTGCAATGGTGAGAACTGCTTATTCCACAAGCGACAATACTTAATTTCCATTTCTCTTCTTGACAGTCTGTAGTTTTTTCATTAAACCCATTTATGTTTCTGTCCTCTCCATGGTTACTAATCCACTAATCTCCTTTGTCCTCCTACACATGTGTCTTGCTCACTTATAACACTGGATGTTGTAGCTTCTATTGAAGAAACAAATAAAGAACGAACATGAACACACGTGGTAGGCTAGCATGTAATCTAGGCTACAAAGCAAAGCTTTTTCAAAATAACACTTTGGACATTTTGATATGTGTGCTATTTGTATTTCCTCTTCATCTACACAAAGTACCAACATTTCAGGATCTGTTTTGAACTACCTTGCATCAAGAAGAGGCATGTTGCATTGCACATTAAACTGAACTGGTTTTGCATTGGGTGAGAAGAATACATGATTTCCTCTCTGGAGCTGGAGTCTAAAATCTAAAACTTACCAATCAGTGCTCTGTAGAACACGTTGCCTAATAAATGTTCTGTTACTGGTTGCAGGGCAGAAGAAGGTTTCTCTGTATGTACAGGAGCTGTTAGAAAATTTAAGGCAGTTTGACTGCCCACACAGATCTACAATTCAATAGAAATTACACCTTCTCGTTGTGGAGGAGCCAGAGCTAGAGGAAGGTAAACCAAACAAATCAGTTTTCTGATATAGTAGAATAGAATGAGTTCCACAACTGCACAGAATATATTTCAAATACATATTCTTGCTATACTTTAGAATTGGAAAGCCTTGAAAAACACTAGGCTTGAAAAGCACTTTTTAAGAAATGTGCAGGGTGTGAACAACATAGATCTTTGCAAACAGAAAATCTGAAAAAATAAAACCACTGGTTTATAATTACAAAAAGGAACTGAGAGTTTTCATCTTTATTGCATTTTCACCTAATGACCTCCTGGTGTTTTATGAAAGCAATCTGGAAAGGATTATTTTCTTGCTACATGTTAAGTGAAGGCTGGTTTATAGTTGCTTGGACTAGTTCAGATTTATAAATTATGCCAGTAACAAAGTTATCTATAAAAGCTAAGATGACAATTTCTGGAAGAATAAGAAAGAATTAAAGCATTTAGGATTCCCCAATCTGGGGAATCCAGTGTAAGATATTTTAGGGGAACATACATTTTTAGTCCCTTTACACTTTATCTGATTATCCCAAACTTTTTTTCAGATCACTAAGCAATCCTGTTCTCGTTGAGAAGTTTAGAAAACAGTCACTAGTTACTAATATTTTCAAGGGCACAATCCTTCTATAATTAAGATGTGAAGTTGCCATCGCTGAAATGATACTACTTTAAGTTGAAATTTGACTGTATCAGGAATTAGCTAATCTTGTTCCAGTGTCATTTTTTTTCCAGTTTGTTTGCAGAAACATTAGGAATTATCCAACTGATACATCTTAGTTCTCTGCATTTCACAGCCATGTCAGGCCCCATCTCAGCAATGCTGAAAAAGTGAGCAAAGTTCTTAACAATAAAGGCGCAGATGGTTTCTGGAGTGTGTAATCTCCAGAATAATAGCCCCAGGTTACAGGATCATAGCGAGACTGGCAGACTGTACAGCATACTGTTCAATACAATGCAGTGTCTCTAATTAAGAAAACAACTGAAGGATAGAAGTTCAAGTGCAGAAGAATCTTTTGTTTCTTCCCAGTCACCAGGCTTCAGATGTGTCAGCTCTGATCCATTAGCTCTACTCCATCCTCTGCCAGGCTCTTACAGTTAAAGAGGATCCTGATTCTCTGAAATCTGTGATTAGCATCTCATCAATATCAACAAGCCTGAGATTTCATTTGCGTGTCATAAGTTGGTCTTTGTGTCTGCATAATGCACCCAGGAATAAGAAAATCTCTGCATTCTCAGAGTGTTTAACTCACCTGGGGAGAGGCCATTACGTGCGTTAGATTATTTTGCCTTCTTGTGTATCACTGGTAATATGCAAGTACTAATGGTCATGCCATGCTTTTGGCAAATATGGGACAGCTAAGTTCTGATTTCTCATGGAAACCCTGAGGAGTTTGTCATACCAATGTGATAAAAATGAGTAGTGAGCTGATGAATACATATAGAATGAATACATATAGAATGATGAACACATATAGAATGGTCTCACAGGATTTGGAAGAAAATGCCTTTGCATTTTTAGGTTCCACTTTCAAGAAGAAAATTAGAGGTGGACCTGTAAAGCTCAAAAAAAAGTTCTGAAAAAGTCTGGAAACTTGATTCATTTGTGAGGTTGGGAAAGAAATATGAGGGAGGTTGATGGAGTAGTTTCTTTGCATATATTTTACTTCAAAGTCTGGGTTTCATGGAGCAGAAGCTGAGCAACTAATCTGTGTGGTTCAGTATTCTCAGAGAAAAGCTCCGTTAGATATCCATCTGTGAAGAGATTCTTACAGCATAGTGAGGATGCATCCTCTCATGATCAAGAAACTACCTGCAAGGACAAAGATAACTTTACCAATTCTGTCTAGACATAATGAAGACTTCAAAATGTTCTGAAGAGTTGTTACTGTTTTGACAAAAGTGTTGAATGACATAGATTTATTTTCTGTGCTTATCTTTTCAGGACTGTTTGGCACACCTAACATTCAGGTAACAGATTCAGATAAAGCATTCCTCAACTTTCAGGTTGCCAGAGTTTCCCTGCACTTTCTCTCGTCTTGTATTTTGTGCTATTTTCTCCTACATCTTCCTGTTCCTTTGTCTGAGCTACAGCTTGGACCTGGACCTCCTGTTCAAATTGAAGAATGGTCTGAAATGTTGATAATATGTAGAAATATTTCTTACACGAGTCATTTCTTATTCCTTTGATGTAAGCAGTATCTTCCTCTGCCCATGTACCTAATAAATGTAAAACAAAATGGTTCTTTTCCTAGAAAGGACATTATCATAATAAACCAATTCTTCCTAATTTATATTTTTACAAAGACATCTCTTCTGGATGACCCTTTGGCTGCTGAATATTACAGTTAAGTTGGTACATGCTGCTAAAAATATTGCTCTATTTTGCCTTTAGAAATCATGCAGCAAAATATTGCTCAGCATGAAAATGAAATGATAAAGATAAGCCAGTTAATAATTGCAAGATATGTTACCATATCTCCTGTTATTAAAATGAGTAACATGAGAGAATTTGGAATACATATCCTTGATTATTATTGTCTGTCTAAGCAGAAAATAGAGAACCAATGTGAAAAAAAAAGCCAAACCCATACAAAACCACAAAATCTGGTTTTATTTTATCAGATTAAAACATTTTTTTCCCTCCTTTGGGGCTTTTTTCACTGCATTAAGGATCTGTACTTCTGATTGATTTTTTAAAATACTTTTATCAATTATTTAGACA
This sequence comes from Pampusana beccarii, assembly GCA_013399365.1. Lineage (NCBI taxonomy): Eukaryota > Metazoa > Chordata > Aves > Columbiformes > Columbidae > Pampusana > Pampusana beccarii. Next base: position 817,493 of record VWYH01009227.1, read on the forward strand.
CAGTTAACATATGTCACTGCAAATATTGAGAGGGTTAATCTTATTACAACTGGATTTTTCACATGTATCTCCTGAAAAATGGTATTCTTAGACATAAAAACTTAGGAAATTATATTCCCAACCTGATGTCAGCACTGTTGTCTTCCCACGTCATAGCTTCTGTTCCCATGTCATCTTGATCTAATGGTGAATAAATATACAAACCAGAAAAAATATAGAAACTTTTAGAAAATAAGTACTTGATCTTAAGAATAAAATCATCGCATCCACTCATTTACAATAGGTAACCCTATCCAGTGGCTCAGCTAGAATTAGGTAATTTATGAAGCGTTTAAGAATAAAATTAAAAGGCCCTTCTGCATTCCCCCATCCAGTTAACAAACGTGATCACATAATAAAATTCTATTAAAAATTTAGCATGTTTTTGGATAAGAAATAGGAACTTTGCCTACTGAATGCATATTGGAAGACAACTACAGAAACACTTTCCTGTAACCCCTCCTTCTATTATTTTAAAAGAAAAAATGGATATAAACTATCTGTAAATGTATTAAGCCACAGAACTGAAGAACTTTCATAGATATTGCTTATTGTCTTCTAATTTGATATGTGCTGTACTTTGTCAAAATAGTGTACGTATTTGATTATAAACCTTCCTGGGAATCCAAACGGCGTAAGTTAGAAAAAGCCCAGCTTCAGGAAAATGAGGTGGCTGAAGTGATTCTGCTGTAATATTATTCAGCTGGGATAGACCGTTTTGTCACAGACTTCTGGAAAGTAGAATCTTTATTCTTCCAGAAGTCTGTCCATCTGCTTCTTGGGGCCAGAAACTTTTACTCAAATTTTGCTTCCAAAGCATGCTTACTGCTGCTAAATCACTAAGATTATATAAAATAGTTGAGCCTGACTTTTCAGATACAGATGAAATGTATCAAAACCCCTTTCAGAAGATCCAGTGACTGTGATCTCTGCCCTATAGGCTGTCAAAAGCAACTTGGAAAGAGTATTGTCCTGCTCTGATTTAATGTCCTGACGGCATCCAGATCTTAAATACCATAAGGCTTCAAGTAGCAGAAACATCAGAGACATTTTTAACTGAATAGGAAAAAACAATTCTATGCCCTTACAGAAAATTAGATCACTTCCTCTGAAGGCTCTACCAAACAGTAATAGACATTGCAACTTTATGTGCCATAAATATAGTTTCAGAATATATAACTTGCCTTGCCATCTATTATCTCCTAGCAGGGACATCAACAGCAAGGCCTATTGTTTAATTATGTTATCAAATTTTAGTAGCTAATTTCTTTTGCTTACAACATAGGTTGTATATCAATATATTTCTTTTATTACCAGTTGAAGAAAAACCTGTACTAGTGGCCGGGCCTTTTTAGCAAACACAGAATCACAGAAT